>JACGWO010000013.1:3677904-3753485 GCA_034509735.1 Sesamum alatum
TCGATGCCCTGTCTCGAGATTCCTTTGATTGGAGTATTTCAGACTAATTCGGCGAAACTGATTTCAATGAACCTACCTCCAAGCGTAGTTCCAATTTCCCGAAATGTTATTTCAGTCTGTGGGCGTTTGTTGTGACATCGTAACGATGCAAGCAGTAAGTACAACAAACTCATGCCTATGAATCCTTACTACATTCATTAACATAATATTACTTGTTCACAGATTGACGAAATGGTTCTCAGAAACAGCCAAAACCATTGACTTTCTGGTCACCTATTCTAACACAAAGCCCATGGACCTGAAAACATATTTCGGGGACTGGGACTATGCTTGGAGGTAGGTCCATGAAATCAGTTCCGCCGAATCAGTCCGGAAATCTCCAAGTCAAGGAATCTCGAAATGGGTACTGATATTTCCCTTGAGAGACTTGCACCAAGCATCTGTTGTCGTATTTCATCAACGGGTGACAAAGGTCGTCTAAGAAGTGTTAGTGGGTTAGCCTGCTAGGGAGCAGCTGACTGAGGTGACTCACGGGAACCGTCTTACGGAGGACCTTGAGTAGGGTCGGTTAGGTATGACGTATGTTCCCGGTTCCAATAGTACAGGTCAAGTCCTTTGACTTGAGGAACTGTTGAGTTTACCTGTATATCAGGGTTGTATCTTAGATATGGTGAGAGATTGCCAAGAAGCACTTGAGTAGTAATAAGCCATGTCTAGTGCAGCTCCAGTGTACAGAGTGACAGTAGTTACCAAGAAAGGATTTGTCTCCTGTCAAAAGGTATTGACAGTTGAGTCTCGCAAATGCTCTGTGTCTTGTCCCTAAAATCTGTGGCCACAGTAACTGAACAGAAGGGAAGGTTTCCCTTGCGGCGTTTACTAAAGAACAGACCGACACTTAGGTCCAAAATGGGTACCTGCATTTTCCGTGCCCTAGACCCTAAGACGGAAGGACAAGTTTACTGTTAGAGCCTAAATGTTCATCCCCCGTATATTCACCTAGTTTCTAGTGGCCATGGACCCGTTGCTAGATGGCCACCCAAGGTAAAGGGCGGATTTTAGGAATCCGACCAAAATCTAGCTGAAGGTGACCCTAAAGAGTCACACACAATCCCCACACATTAAAGTATTTAATTTAGAATTAAATACTTGGAGAAATAGGATGATTAGATTTGAATTTAATTGGGTCCTTAATTTTCTATGAAATAACTAATTCCTTTTATTAGATAAAGGGGATTTATTTAATAAATTAGATTTATTAGAAAATTAATTTAATGGGCCTAGAATAAATATTTATATTTATTATATATTTATTTATTGCCCTTGAATATTAAATAGGATTTAAATATTCCATTAAATTAATTGGATGGTTGAGATTAAATGGAGAGATGGATGGCTAAGATTTATTTGACTAGGTCAAAAACTACTTTGACTAGGTCAAAATCCTAGTCAAATTAGTCTTCTTAGAGTTGGAGTTTAAAGAGGATTAAACTCCTCCACTATATATATTCCTAGCCCTTCACCTTTAGAGAGATGTTGAATCTCAACACACCACACACAAAAATCATGTGCCTCTCTCTCTCCCTCTCTCGTCCGCCTCTCTCCTCTCTCTCTCCAAGAATTGTTCTTGTTTTTTTGTGTTAACAATTGAACAAAGGAGGATTAAATCCCGTTAAATAATAATGTGTGATTCATAAGTCCTGCTCCAAAAATACTTGTTCGTTCGCGTAGCACGAAGTACAAGATACGTGGGCGGATTGGTGTCATAATTTAGAGGGTCTCCCATACGAGATCTTGGACCAAATCGGAGAACAACGCGAGTACCAGTTAGAAGAGAAAAACGACGAAACCGGTAGGTCGCTATTTAACGTTTTTCGTCTTTTTTTATTTTAACAAATCCTATGGCCTCCATGATTGCATGTATGTTTTTAATTCATGGAGATACACACGAACGCTCGGGAATTTCAAGGGCACACCCTTTGAACGTGTTTTTATTTGAATACGTATTATGCATGTTTAAATTTTGTAATTTAAGTTTATACGCGCTTCCGCATTCGCGCTATTACCCGGGACGATCCACACGCCTACCCAGGCTTTCAGTGGTATCAGAGCCCGGTTCGGTGTATAGGCCTAAGGTTTTTGTGTGCATTTTGAGCATGAAAAATGTGTTTGGCATGTTTTAATTATTTCTGGATACTTTATCGTTAAAGCATGTCGTTTTTCTTATTTTTAATTTTGTATGATTTTGGTATTATTCGTATTTTTTATTTTTTCTTGGGAAACGGGGCAAAATTCGAACGAAACGGAGAAAAAAACACAGCACGTGGCCAGCCGGGGCCAGGCGCGCATGGCTCGCGAAGTCAGGCCTACCTTGATGAATAAGAAAGTGAAATTCATCTGGCTCATACTTTGTCTGTGTTCACTTTAACTACTTTATAACTGTTCACTACACAAACAAAGCCCACAGACTGAGATCACATTTCGAGGACTGGGACTAACGCTTGGAGGTAGGTCCATGAACTCAATTCCGCCGAATCAGTCTGAAAATCTCCAAGTCAAGGAATCTCGAAAATGGGTACCGGAGAATCCACTTGAGACTTGCACTAAGAATTTGCTGTCGTGTTTCATTGACGGTGAGAGGGTCGTCTATGCAGTGTTAGTGGGTCAGCTAGCTAGGGAGCGGATGACTGAGGTGACTCGCGGGAACCGTCTTACGGAGGACCTTGAGTAGGGTCGGCTAGGTATGACGTGAGTTCCCGGTTCCAACAGTACAGGTCAATCCTTTGACTTGAGGAATTGCTGAGTTTACCTGTACATCGAGACTGTATCTTAGTATGGTGAGAGATTGCCAAAATACAGTTGAGTAGTCATAAGCCATATCTAGTGCAGTCACGGTGTGCAACGTGACAGTAGTTTCCAAGAAAAGGATCTGTCTCCTGTCAAGAGCGTTGACAGTAATGTCTCACAAATACTCTATGTCTTATCCCTAAAATCTGTGGCCACCATAACTAAACAGAAGGGAAGGATTCCCTGTGGCGTTTGGTATAGAACAGACCGACACTTAGGTCCAAGATGGGTACCTACGTATCCGTGCCCTAGACCCTAAGTGGTGAGACAGTAGACGGAAGGATAGACGTACTATAGAGCCCAAATGTTCATCCCCACGCATATTCACCTAGTCTCTAGTGCCATGGACCGTTGCTAAACGGCCACCTATGGTGACGGGTGGTTTTTAGGAATCCGACCAAGTCTAACTGAAGGTGAACCTAAAGCGTCACACAAAATCCGCACACATAACATATTTAATTTGGAATTAAATATTTGGAGAAAAGTGGAACGATTAAATTAGATTTAATCGGGTCCTTCTTATCTTGGAAAAATTAATTCCTTTTATTAGATGAAAGAAATTTATCTAATAAATTAGATTTATTGAAAATTAATTTAATGGGTTTAAAATAAATATTTATATTTATTTATTACCCTTTGGATTATTTAATTAGATTTAAATACTCCATAAATTAATGAATGGTTGAGATTGAAGAGGGAAATCAATGGCTAGGATTGGTTTGACCAAGAAGCTAGAAATTGACTAGGATTTGACTAGTTCCAAGAGGAGTCTTCCAAAGAGTTGGAATTAGAAGAGGAATAGGATTCCTCCTCTATAAATATTCCTAACTCTTCACTTTGGAGGAGATGATGAAACTCAAAACACACACATCACTCGGCGCTCCTATCCCCTCACTCGGCCTCTCTCTTCTCTTATTTCCCTAGATACTCTCTTGTGTTCTTTTATGTTATACAATTGAACAAAAGGAGGGTTGATCTCGTTAATTAAATAGCGTTTGATCAATCCATCCTCTCCAAATATTATATACATTTGTTCTTTTGCTAGCACGACGATCAAGATACGTAGGCAGATTGCGTGTACGAATTAGAGGGTCTCAAACTCGAGATCTTGGAGCAAAACGGGGAACAACGCGAGTAGCGTTTTGAAAGACGAAAACGACAAGCGTGTATGCTTTCGGTTTAATGTTTTCGTCCCTCTTTAAACCCTATGGCCTCCATGAAATTGGTTTGTATGTTTTTTATTCATGAGATACACCGAATGCCCGGGAGATTCAAGGGAACACCCCTTAAATGTCTTTATTTTATTATTGTGTATGGCATGTGTGTAGGCCGATCCACACACCTTTGCTAGGCTTACAGTGGTACTAATTTATCAGTATGTAAAATTTGGAAGTTAAATAAGCTAGTTATCTTATCGGTTGAAAGGGTATTTTTGGCTTCACAAAAACTGGTACAGTGATGTCATTAACCGTCGTTTGTGAGTGTGAATGACCCTTCCTTTTTATATTAGTATAGATACATATTACAAATATTTCGTGTTTTAAAATATATTATAAATAAGAAAATATATATATAAAACAACACATCACATTTCAAAAAACGAAGAAGAAATAAATAAAGAAAGAAAAGAAAAGAAACCAACTTAGGGGTATTATTGGTATAACCAAAAGTTGAATGTCAAGGTGTAAGTAACCGCTCTTTGTGAGTAAAAACGAGTTTTTCTTTTTTATATTAGTATAGATATAGATATAGATTAGTATAGATTATCCAATTAGGGGTATAATTACTATATTTGAAAATTAGTGTGGCGGTGTCACTAACCGCCATTGCGAGTGTAGGGTGGCTTTCCTTTTTCCTTTTTTTTTTTTTTTATATTAGTACCACCCGTCGTGTGCCGTTCTTGCTTGCACATCATAAATAATCTTTCATGCATTAAAATATATTATAAATAAGAGTAAATATATAAACCAACACATTTTATTAAAAAAAAATAAAGAAAGAAAGGAAAAAAACTAATTTAACAATTAATGAAATACTTGGAAAGTTGAATAAAGTAGCTATCTTATTAGTTGAAGGGCATTTTTTGTATCACAAAAAAATGGTGCGACTATGTCATTAACCACTATTTTTGAGTAAAAAATGGATTTTCATTTTTATATTAATATATGATGCCCCCCTGAGTCTCCTTGGATCCAAGCCCAACAAGCTCACAGGAGGAGCAACCCAATGGGTTGTTAGCAGGACAGCCCACCAGCAGGAAGGTAAAGTCCATAACCTTACCTGTTGACTTCACTGAATTGACAGGCCCAAGAAACGAGCTTGTTATTGCGGGACACGTCATCATACAGCTGGAGGAACACATCCTATAACTTGCCAATATATTAGTACATGTCACCCTAAAAATATCTCCAAACTGGATTTTTCGTGGATTGATGGCAAAATCACCTGGGAAGTCGAGTATACCAGATTCCCAAATTTTCAGGTAGACTTGGCAAGACCTGGTCCACCTGGTGTTGCTAGGTGAAAATTTAGTCTAAATTACACGCGGATTTTTCGAGGAATTAGCTAACTCAAAGAGCCTTTGAATGGCATAGGACTCTCTTCAACAAACTTCCGATTATTGCTCTGTACAAGCCTATAAATAGAGGCATTGTGCAATCCTTTGGTAATATCTACTCACTTTTGCAACCCTTACGCTATTGCTCTTATTCACTCTCGTTTCCAAGGCTATTTTGTGTATACTTTTTCACATATCACAACTACATCCCAAACTTGAATCTTACCATTATTCTCACTCGTTTTTTCAAGTTTTCTTTCATTTTTTATACTTTACTGACTTAAGCATTGGAATGCTAATGCTTCCTTGCAATAGTCCCCCCAATCTTAGGATTTTTGTGAAGATCCCTCAACTTTTGTGGTCCTGCTGAATTTCGGTATGTATCATTGGTGTTGTCTGTGGAAACTTGAGTTCAAGACGTGAGAACTGGCTGATTCTAATGAAAGCGGATCTTTCACTGGAGACGCTTCCGTCCCTGCTACAGTAGGATTGGACATTCCGCCTCAGACCATTAGCATCTCTATCACCTTGGCCGGCGATCCCGCTTCCAACCGGAGATCTCCCGAACGTGGTCATTGACTGTCTCACTCCAACTAGTCTTTCCCTGCGTCTGCTGGCGCCATCTCTATTGCAGCCTAGTGCTTGCTATCTCTGTTCTAGCTGGTGTGGCCCCGACCCTTGTTGGTGACGCTGAAGCCTTGGTCGTTCGTCCCACCGCAGCTCCATCACTCTAGACTTGCTCCTTTACGAACATCTTCGACAATTTATCATGGAGACTATCCATTCCACATTTCGTGGCTCCCAAGCCAGCGGGGGAAGGCCCTCTGCCCCGAGGGAACGCAGAGTAACCCAGGAACCAACCCATGGATGAGTAGGCCCCGCTGGGCAGCAGGACAAGACCCTCCCTAAGGGCTCTACCATAAGGTGGCAACCCCTTTTCTGAAGGACAAGCGGATCCGCCCGGGAGCACGAGTGGAAGCGAGAAAGCGAGAAAAGTGCGTAAATTTTAAATCAAATTTAAATAAATAAATCCCAAGGGGTGTACCCTTGGGTGCTCAACTTGGCGTTCGATGTAGAATGTGTAAATGTTGGAAACATATATTTAAACACATAGGGCATAGATATATACATAAATCAATCAAAGCGTAAGGAGACTTTTTACCTTCGATTGTTTAGCGTATGCTCCCGGCTACTTGCATTGTTCCTTCTCCGGAATGCTCACGAAGTCCAAACGTATGGATTCTCCAAAGGTGATCCACACTACACCGGAAGAAACACACGTTCTTCTTGCTAGAAAAAATGGGTTTAAGAAGGAATCGGTTTAAGAGAAGAACACTATGAATTAGTGCTCTCTTAAACTTACTTTGTTCTTCTTCTGATTCAAAATCAAGTGAAGAACACAAGTATGAGAGAGGGAGAGAGGCCGAGAGTTAGAGAGAGGAGAAGGATTTTTGTCTTCTCTTTTTCCTAGAAAAAAGATGAATAATGAATCACTTATGCTTGGTGTTGTATATTCTCATATTTATACATAATTAATGTGATTATTAAAATGTGTCTAGGTTCATCCAAGGATGTCTAGATTCATTCCAATCAATCACCATCAATTCTTCAACCAAGCCTACCAAAATTTATGGTATGATCAAATCATACCAAAAGGGAAGAGCTTGATTGGAGTTGATTTGTCTCTTTCCAAAAGAGACAAGTTAACATACCACCTAGCATGAAACATGACTGATTTTGCTTCCTCCAAGGGAGCATGTCGGTCATATTTAATTAAGGGAAGAAGTCCAACTTCTTCCTATTCCAAAATAGGAATTATTTCTCCTCTCGAGTAAATTTAACGGACCGAGTTTTATCGTAATCCAATTACGATGAACCCAACATTGAATCCAATTTAATGTCCATTTAAAATTATTCTCGTTGATCTTTTAATCCAATTAAAAGATCCAACGTCTCAACGTCTCAACTTTCCATATTTAATTGAAATCCAATTTACCGATTAAACGGAAGCCCGATACAATATCGACCCGTCCATCCAATGGACTTTCCCTTAAGTAATCCAATTACTTATTTATCCTTCGAGATTGACTCCAAGTCGATCTCTCAACCTCCTCGGTGATTTGTGTGTGACCCTTTAGGTTCACCCTCAGCTAGACTTAGCCCGTGTCCCACACAAGGGCCCGTTACCATGGGTGGCCGTCTAGCAACGGTCCATGGCACTAGAGATTAAGGTGAATTGGCGTGAATATTTAGGCGCCGATTCCGTACGGGTGCGATCCTTCCGTCTACCGTCTCCTGGCCTTAGTCTAGAGTATGGAATTGGGCGTCGATTCCCATAATTGACTAGGCATCTATGCTTTAAATTCGAGACCACGTATGCTTCATTGCGTCGACACACAGGAAACCATTCCCTGTTCGACCAACCACTGTGGCCACAGCTTCAAACAGCATGAACGTGTCTCCGAGTGGCATAGGAGATACCTCTGTCATATACTAACAGGGGGCGGATCCTCTTTTTGGAATCCACCGTCCTCGCTACACATTCCAACTGCACTGGACAAGGCTTATGATGATCATCTTACAGAATGATCACCTCTTGCAGATCCAAGATACAACCGTCATGTGCACGCGACTGCCACGATCCCTCAAGTCTAAGGATTACTCACGTACTATCGGAACCGGGAAAATCAATCATACCGACCAAGCCTCCAAGGCTTCCATATGATGATCCCCGCGAGTTAGTCCAGTCGGCTCGACCCCAGTCGACCAACCCATCAAGATCGTATAGGCGTCCCACGCCTGTCGCCGATGAAACACGACACTTATCCAATGAACACGAACTCTTGACGCAAGTCTCAATAGGACTCTCGATGCCCTATCTCGAGGTCCTCGACTTGGAACGTTTCAGACCCAACTCTTAATCAGTTGGTTTCATGACCACCATCCAATGCGTGGCCCAACTGCATGAGTTGTTATCCATGGTCTGTGGGCTTTGTTGCGATATAAGTTAAACACCGTTTTAACAAATGTGAAATGAGCACAACAAAGTAAGCACTAGAAGTGACAAATACTCATTTTATTCATCACATAATATATTACATTTACATCAAGTTGTCAGATAGGTTACAAATCGCCAAAACCTATTGGCTTTCTGGTCACCTATTCTAACATTTTCAACCTCTTGAAATGTGGCAGGCCCTCAGGAAAGAGGTGATTGAGCTCTGTCAGTAGGTAACCAAGGACATCCTACCTGCAGATCGCGACATCCCATTTAGTGAAAGGATTATGGCTGAAGAACTCCCACTCATTTGCCCTTGCCCACCTTCCTGCCTACGACGGTACTTCTGACCCGGTTGAACACGTCCGAAGGTTTGAA
The DNA here is from genome assembly GCA_034509735.1 of Sesamum alatum. NCBI lineage: Eukaryota > Viridiplantae > Streptophyta > Magnoliopsida > Lamiales > Pedaliaceae > Sesamum > Sesamum alatum. The sequence continues at coordinate 3,686,682 of JACGWO010000013.1, forward strand.
AACGTAGCCCTGCTGCATAGGTATACTGATGGTAATCAAATATCGTGTTTTCCTTACTACGCTAACAAATTCTGTCCAACAGTGGTTTGACCAACTTCTGCTGGATTAGTAAGATCTTTTGCAGAATTCTGGAAATCAATTGTAATATCTCCTTAGAGGATCATCTAATCTACTTCGGACCCGCTGATTCCCAAGGAGTACACTTACCTCATAATGATGCTCTTATTGTTTCTGCCACTTTGGCCAATTACACTGTACAACGTATTTTCGAGGATTCTGGCAGTTCTGCAGATATCCTCTTTTTCAAAGTCTATCAGCAGATGTAATCAGGGACATGTCGCTGTACGATTTCGCTGGGGAAGTAGTACATCCGTTTGGCCAGGTCCCACTTCTTCTCTCCCTAGGGACAAAACCCCTAAGGAGGACCAAGATGGTCCCCTTCCTGGTTGTGGACATGCCTCCAACCGACAATGTTATCCTAGGATGACCGGTCTTCAACATATTTCAGGCGTGGTATCTACTTACCACATGAAACTGAAATTTCCCGCTGGAGAAGGAGTGGGAGAAGTCAGGGGTGATCAGTATGTAGTCAAAAATGCTATGTAGAGTCGATTAAAGGCAGAGGACGACATGATATGGAGATCAACCCTCCTTATAGAGAGAAGGGCTAGAGACCCGTGCACTAGGGCGATCAGGGGAACCCTCTTCCCACTCGTGTACAGCCCGCGGAGGAGCTACTGAGTATCCAACTGATACTCGGGGATAAGATAAGATCTCAACTAGGACCAGAGCTAACAGAGAATTTAACCACATTCTTGCAGGAGAACGCGGATGTCTTCGCATGGAAAACTCAGGATCTGGTAAGCGTTGATCCCAACTTTACGGTACATATTCTAAACCTTGACCCAATCTACCCCCCGATCAAGCAGAAAAAGAGGCACTTCGGGCTAAAGAAGGTTAAATCATCCAGGATGAGGTAAGTAAGCTATTGTCCGCAGGACACACTTAGGAAATCTAATTTCCCGAGTGGTTGTCCAACATGGTATTGGTACCCAAGCCATAAAGTAAGTGGCGTATGTGCATTGATTTTCGGGATGTCAACAAAGCATGCCCGAAGGACTTCTACCCCTTACCCGTATTGACTAGCTGGTGGATTCCACCTCTGGTCATAAATTGTTAAGTTTAATGGATGCATCGTAGGGTTTACCACCAAATCATGCTTAACCCGGACGATCAAAAAAGGCTTAGCTGCATAACATCAGGAGGAACCTATTGTTATAATCGTTATGCTTTTTTGGGCTGAAAATACAGGTGCCACGTACTAGCGACTCATCGATCGTATGTTCCAAGTACAACTTGGACGCAACATGGAGGTGTGGTTTGATGACATGCTGGTGAAGAGCCGGCAAGCAGACCAACACATCAAGGACCTATCAGAGACATTCACAGTATTGAGGAAATATCACATGAAGCTAAACCCGTCCAAGTGTGCATTCGGGGTTCGCAGTGGTAAGTTCCTCGTTACATGGTGACCGAGAGAGGGATCGAGGTCAATCCCATTAAGATTCGGGCTATCTAAGAGATGAAACCTTCCACCAACCTCAATTAAGTCAGAAGCTACCAGGTTCTATAGCCACCCTCAGCAGATTCATCTCCTGCTCAGCAGAGCGCAACCTGCCGTTTTTTCAAAAAAGGCAAGAACTTTGTATGGGACAAAGAATGCCAACAAGCTTTTCTAGAACCTAAAGGCCTATCTAGCAAAACTACATTGCTCACCAAAACCATCACTCGGTGAGCAGCTATATCTATACCTAGCGGTGGGACAACACACGATCAGTTCCGTACTCATCAAAGAATATACTATGTAAGTAAGGTGTTGCACGGAGTAGAGCAACGTTACCCAGAGGTAGAAAAATTAGTCTTTGCTTTAATAGTCATGTCACGTAAGCTACGTCCCTACTTCTTATCTTATCCTATTATTGTGCGTACTGACAACCCTGCGAGCTACGTTGCGGAAAGCTGAAACTTCAGGTAGGATGGCCAAGGCGGTGGAACTCAGTGAGTATGACATCACCTATAAACCTCGAATGGCCATTAAAGCGCAAGCTCTAGCAGAATTCATGACCGAGGTCACACCCCCTGAGGTGACCCAAGGAAGATGGCTCCTGCACTTGGATGGCTCATCTACACTGACCAACAGTGGGGTCGGGATTGTCCTCACTAGCCCAGAAGGGGTCGAACTAGAATACGCCCTGAGGTTTGACTTCAAAGCCTCTAATAACGAAGCAGTGTACGAAGCTTTGATAGCAGGCATGAAATGGCGATTAACGCGGGAGCTAGTAACTTAACAGCCTACACCGACTCCCAATTGGTAACCAACCAAGTAGGAGGCATGTATGAAGTTAAGAAAGATAGGATGAAAGGATATCTGCAGGAGGTGACTAAGCTAGAACACAGGTTGCGAGACTTTCAGCTCTACCAAATTCCGTGTGCTGAAAATACCAAGGCTGACTACCTTGCCCGGCTGGCTAGCTTGCTAGCTGATTGCAACACTCGTACTATCACTGTAAGAACTCTCACTAAGGATACCTCTAGTGTTAACATTAATATCTTGCAGGTTGAGACAGATAGAGGGAACCCCTCCTAGATTACATAAAGGAGGACATCCTCTTGGCTGACAAGCAGGAGGCTGCCCGCTGAGAAACAAGTTAGTCAGGTTCGCTTTGCTAGGAGGAATACTCTATAAACGAAGTTCATCACATCCCTACCTTCGATACCTATCTCGCAAGGAGGGTCGGGTAGTACTACGAGAAATACATGAAGGATCCTGTGGAGCCCATGCACGCGGTGGGGTGTATAGGCCTAGGGTTTTACGTGTGTTTAAAGCATGAAATGTGTATGGCATGATTTATATGTTTCTTGATGTTTTAATTATCAAGCATGTCGTTTTCTTGTCTTTAATAGTGTATGAGTTGTTGGTGTTGTTAGTATTCTTGTTTTTTTCTTGGAAAACGGGGGCAGAAAAATAAAACGAAAAAAAATATTGCACGCGGCCAGCCGGCGGCTGACCGCGCACGTAGTGTGCATAGGCAATGCGCGCGGCAGCCCCGCCAGGTGCGCACAGCGCGCGCGAATTTGCGGCCGGCATGCGCGCAGCCAGACGCTGAGCACAGACGCATGGCCGGGCGCGCGCGCGCACGCAGGCATGAGGCAGCGCCGTCAGGCGCCACGCAGGCAGACAACAGAGTCTGCGCGTGGCGCGTAGGATGTGCACGCAGGCGGCATGGCAGGGTGGCGCGTAGGCAGAGGAGCTGCGCGCGGCAACAACACGACAGGCGCGCGCGTGAGCAGGCAGGGGCCTGTGCGTGAACGCCCAGCCAGGCGTACCCTACGCGCGCGCGGACAGCAAGCCAGGCCTGCTGGCCCGCGTGTGCCGGCAGGCACCGCCGGTGGCGGCGGCCAGTAGTTCGTTTACATTTTTTCTTGTTATTTAATTTTTTGGATAAATTCTTAAAAATTGGTTTTATTTATTTTTTGCATGTTCTCTTAAGAACATTATTTGAAAAGGTGTTGTATTTGATTTGGAATCCCGGCATTTCATTCACTTTCGAATAATTTGGAAAGGTTTTCCTAAACAAGAAAAAAAATTGCCAATATTATACCATGACTCGTTCTCTCGTTTTGAATCATGGAGTGATGTGATTGGATATCATGGATTCTGTGCGTATGTGTATGTGATTGGATATCATGTAATTATGTGCGTTCATTGAGAATGGATGATCACAAGCCCTAGACCGAATATATGGTTTAAATTTATGTTGGGCCTGTGTGCCTCTTTTATTTTCTCCTCCTCCCTTTCTAGTCGCATTGGAATAATAAGGCATTCTATCTCCCTCCTATTGTACTCCCCCCGGGTTTCCGCTGGGTTTCTTTTTACATATGTAATGAGAGTAATGTAGGAGTGAGGAATTTTATTTTATGTATTTGATGGAGAAAAGAGACCAAGGCCCATCAGCATTTTGATCAAGTTGCTATTAAATGTAACAGTGTAGGACCAACCTAGATTGACCATAGATCCACTGCGGGCTCAGTGGATCTCATAGGATTCGGGTTGTGATCATCCAGCAGGGGCGTGCTAGACTTTAATTTTGCATGTGGCTTTTTATGGTGAATGAATGGTTTATTTATCATATTATTGCTATGGGATGCAAACTTTAAATTATGCATTATGTATGTATGTAGGGATCTCAGTCATTTTCAACTCTCACTTGGTTGGACCAAAGTTCAAATATTAGACCCTTGATAAATGGAGTTGGACTCTAGGAGTTCATCATGCCTTCCATCCATGGCAAGTGAGCAAACAGATTTAGGTCGACAGCGCGGGCTCACGAGTCGTGGCACGACTATCGTCCTTAAAAGAAGCTGCACTTTGTCATGAACGAGGAGTAGACTATTGTTACCTGTCTCACGAGTCGTGGAGGTAGCAGTGGGTCTATGAATCGGTTGATTGGTCGGGTCTAACGCCCAAATAACATGATTCGCTTGGAGCCTCGGATCATATGAAAGGGTGAGGCAATTATCTTGGGAATATTGCGGAACGAGAATGGTATGGTATACATCCCACAGGATTCTTCCCATGCGAATCGTAAAAGCGGGGTCTGGGGAAAATCGCTGTGGATCCCAAGCCCACTAGGAAAGGGTTTTCCCAAAAACAACGTTTGAGAGTATCGTATTTTTGTATAAATAGTGGGAGCATTAAATGACAAAAGTCCAAGCGTTTAATTCTTATTAAAACTTTTGTTCTTTAAAATTCTGCTGATCGTAGTTTTGTTCTTTACATGTAGATTTAAAATGTCTAGAACCTATTATCAACCATACTTGAGACCAACAAGTTTAATGGAACCAATTACCACGACTGGTTGAGCAATATGAGGATAGTCCTCGATTACAAGAACCAAGGCTATGTCATGGACGAGTCGTTCCTTGGGACCTTGTCGGAAGGATCCACGCCAGAAGAACATGAGATGTTCGAGACTTGGGATAATGATAACTGGAGAGTCCGTAGCGTCATACTTGCCTCTATGACGAATGAGATTCAGAAGCAGTATGAAAGGCTAGACGGTGTCCCTTCCATTATGGCTCGCCTGAAGGATTGCTATGCAGTCCGGACTGGCATACTAGATATGTCGCAATGAAGGCGTTCTTTGGAACTAAAATAACTGAAGGGTACTCTGTACAAGAGCATGGATTTCAAGATGCTTACCTTGGTGGAAAAGCTCGAAGACCTCAAAGCAGGGCTCGATAACGAGACGTACATTGATGTGATCCTTCAGTCTCTCCCACCTTCCTTCGACCAATTCATTGTTAACTACAACATGAATACACTTGAGAAGGGCATTCATGAGTTAATCAATATGTTGGTGCAATACGAGGCAACGACCAAAAAGTCTGGACCGACGGTATTCTTTGGAGATGCTTCGATTCTGTACGGGCACGATCCTTCCGTCTACCGTCTCCCGACCTTAGTCTAGGGTATGGAATTGAGCGTCGGTTCCCATCCTTGACTAGGCGTCTATGCTTAATACTCGAGACCACGTATGCTTCATTGCGTCGACACAGGAAATCATTCTTGTTCGACCAACCACTGTGGCCATAGCTTCAAACAACATGAACGTGTCTCCGAGTTCATAGGAAATACCTCTGTCACATACTGACAGGGGACGGATCCTCTTCTTGGAATCCATCGTCCTCGCTACACATTCCGACTGCACTGGACAAGGCTTATGATGATCATTTTACAGAATGATCACCTCTCGCCAGATCCAAGATACAGCCATCATGTGCACGCGACTGCCATGATTCCTCAAGTCTGAGGATTACTCCCTTACTATCGGAACCGGGGAAAACCAATCATACCGACCAAGCCTCCAAGGCTTCCATATGATGATCCCCGCGAGTCAGTCCAGTCGGCTCAGCCCCAGTCGACCAACCCATCAAGATCGTGTAGGCATCCCACGTTGTCGCAGATGAAACACGGCACTCATCCAATAAACACGACTCTTGACGCAAGTCTCAATAGGACCCTCGATGCCCTACTCGAGGTCCTTGACTTGGAACGTTTCAGACCCAACTCTTAATCTGTTCGTTTCATGACCACCATCCAATGCGTGGCCCAACTGCACGAGTTGTTATCCATGGTCTGTGGGCTTTGTTGCGATATAAGTTAAACACCCGTTTTAACAAATGTTAATTGAGCGCAACAAAGTAAGCACCAGAAGTGACGAATACTCATTTTATTCATCACATAATAATATTACATTTACATCAAGTTGTCAGATAGGTTATAAATCGCCAAACCTATTGGCTTTCTGGTCATCTATTCTAACATGAAGATCATCTTTTACTATAAGATTGGGGAAGCGTCCTCTTTCATTACTTGTATGCAGCGGGAGAACACTCCACTTTTGGGGCATAATAAGCCCATACCAGCTAATAAGCTAGGAATTCCCAGCAGTTTATTATACCAACATGCAGAAAAATTAGAAGCATGACAATAACCACAAAGCGAACCAACAACTCTAGCAGAAAAGCAAGAACATTCATAAAAGCAAGGAGGTGGAGATCCAAAATTCTTAGCATCAAAGTGCCAGCAAGAGAAAGCAAAAAATATCCAAAGCCCACACCCGAGCACTTGCAAACCTCACACAGGAGGTATCAAATATTCAGTAGAAAAAATTGAAAATGTTCTTCTCTTGGGGGGGGGGGGGGGGCATATTCATTTACCAGCAGGAGGAGGCACGCTTCTTTCACCAGCTGCAGCAGGAGGCTCTGATCTCAAGCGCTGCATCCTCTATAAACTTCCCAGTGAGGTCCAGAGACATAGGATCGTCCTCAGCAGGAGGGACCTCTAGCACTGGGGTAGTTCCACCATCATCCGGGTCCGGGGCTATGGCCAAGCCTGCATTCTGGTCCAGGAAGGAGGCGTCAGCACTAGCAGGAGGATAACCAATTGTAGCAAATTGTTGGGTGCAGGTCTGGAATCCATGGTAGTAGTACTTCAGAGCCTTATCCACCATTAAGCTCTGAAACTCCAGAGTTTTGGTATACTCAGCCAGGCGACTCTGCCAGATACTCTCCAGCATATCTCGACCTTCCTCGGTTTTGGGTTGTCGGTGGATCAACTCATTCCTTTCCTTCTAAGCCTGCTGAATCGTCTGCTCCCAAACGGACGTGCAGGGCTGTGACCTTTTCCCGTAGATGACACAGGCCGGCAGCATCCTCCTGGCGAGCCTAATCCCTCTTCGGAACGCCTTCCCTCAGCCTGCGGTTAGCCTCTTCCGGCTCTTCCACCCGCTTAAGGGAGTACGAATTTAGAGGGTCTCAAACTCGAGATCTTGGAACAAAACAGGGAACAACGCGAGTAGCGATTTGAAGATGAAAACCGGGTAGGTTTTCGGTTTAATATTTTTGTCCCTCTTTAAACCCTATGGCCTCCACGAAATTCTTTGTATGTTTTCTATTCATGAGATACACCGAATGCCCAAGAGATTCAAGGGAACACCCCTTGAACGTCTTTATTTTATTATTGTTTATGGCATGTTTAAATTCTTGCAATTTTAATTATACCGCGCTTCCGCATTCCCGCTACTCCCGGGCCGATCCACACGCCTTTGCTAGGCTTACACAAACTAGGTTTGAGATTTTATGTAATTGGAATAGTCATTTTGACGAACCATACGATGTAGGACTCGGTCAATAACGAGCATTAGGGTCAGTGGGAGTGTGGTAGTGTTCCGAGTGTTCAGCGTGTCACGTCTTATTCATTTGGAATGAAATTAAGACGTTAGAAAACAATAGAAACACGAGCATTGTTCACGCCATTCTCCATGAATAGGGCCAAGCTGTCCAAACTTAGTCACGATTGACTAATGAGGAAGCTTAGATGTTTTACATCCCCTACGTCTTTGCCGTACGCAACATGGGTATGATGTTCGGTGCACAGGGCCTGATGTTGTTTATACATCGTATATTACAACAAATATCGGGTGTGTACCGACGAGGCAATAGACAGCAGTTGAGAGCAGTCTTTAATACCTGAATAAGGATTAGAGAAGTGTTTTCGATGCACGACTTATGGAGAGTTGATTCTGGAAGGCTATGGCGATACTAACTTTTAGAATCATGTGAATAATATTTAGTCTCAATACCTATTTATGTTCGGACCTAATGATGAGTGTGGTAGCTTAGAAAGATTCCAATCAGGATACCACGACATTTCATCACGAAAGTCGAATATATGCCAACTTTGTAAGTTGTTTCTGGAAAGTGGATTGGATGAAAATAGCACCCATTGGATGGATGTAGTGCCTAGCACGGTCGAGCCAGTAGTTGCCTTGAAGGTTGACCACTAGGCTATGGCTAAAGCCTTTTTGGGCCCGAGATCTCATCACAAGATCCATAGAAAATTCTTAGACAGCCACCATCTGCAGGTAGTGATGGTAGGAAGAAGTGAGATACGGTTGGACCGTATTAACCTCGGCAGAAAAATAAAGTATACCTGCGAGACTGAGCTGGTATCGTAGATTACTCATTCTCAGAAGGTTTTGAGAGACATGGGTAATTGGCTTTAGGTCAAGTGGGAGATTGTTAGAATAGGTGACCAGAAAGCCAATTGGATTGACGATTTTGGGAACTATTCGTCAATCTTTATTAATACAATATTATCCTAATGAATAGAGTATGTTTTCATCATTGGCATTGTGTTTGTTGTGCTCACTACTAACGTTGAACGGCATTTTAACATCACAACAAATGCCCACAGACCAATTGGATAACCCATGTGGTTGGGCTGCGCATTGGATGGCGGCTATGAAACCAACTTCTAAGGGTTGGTCTGAAACGTTCCAAGTCGAGGACCACGCGACTGGGCATCGAGTGTCCTATTGAGACTTGCACTAAGTATTGCATTCACTCGGTGAGTGTCGAGTTTCATCGACGACAGACGAAGGTCGTCTATGCAATTTAGTGAGTTAGTTGACAAGGTGGTCGACTAACTGAACTAACTCGCAGGAATCGTCACATGGACGCCTTGGAGGCTTGGTCGGTATGACTGGAATTCTCGATTCCGAAAGTATGGGATTAGTCCTCGGACTTGAGGAATCATGGCAGTCACGTGCATACGAAGATTGTATCTTCGATCTAGCGAGAGGTGATCATTCTGTAAGATGGTCATTATAAGCCTTGTCCAGTGGAGTATGTAGCGTGGACGATGGAATTCAAGATAGGATCTGTCCCCTGTCAGTCCATGACAGTGATGTCTCCTATGCACTCTGAGCTGGTTTAGAATCTGAAAGTTTATGGCCATAGCAACTGATTGAGTAGGAAAGTCTATGTAAACGCATCTCGGATATGAAGCATAGTTCCTAGTCAAGGATGGGAACCGACACCCAATTCCATACCCTAGACTAAGGTCGGGAGACGGTCGACAGTAGGACCATACCCGTACGGAATTGGCGCCTAAATGTTCACGCCAACATTCATCTAGTCTCTAGTGCCATGGACCGTTGCTAGATGGTCATCCATGGTAACGGGCTCCTGTTGGACACGAGCCCAAGTCTAGCTGAGTGTGAACCTAAAGGGTCACACAGAAATCACCGAGGAGGTGAAAGAATTGACTTGGAGTCAATTTCAGAGGATGATAAGTAATTGGATTACTTATGGGATTGTCTATTGGATGGACGGGCCGATATTGCATTGGGCCTCGTTTTATCGGTAAATGGGATTAATCGATTAAGTAGAGAATCGAATCTTGGATCTTTTAATTGGATTAAAAGATCAATTGGAATTATTTAATTGGACCATGAATTAAGTAATATTTAATTCTTAGGCTTATTGTAATTGGAATATAATAAATTCGGTCCGTTAAATCTTGACCCATGAGAGGTGTTAATTCCACTTTTGGAATTAGAAGAAGTTGGACTTCTTCTAAAAGGATGGCTGTAAATTACTTCTTTTGGAAGTACTAAAATTGGCCAAGAAGACCTTTGATGACAAGTTGACTTGTCTCTTCTGGAAAGAGACAAATCAATTCCAATCAAGCATCTTTCTCTTGGTATATATCACATGATAACTTGCACATGATATACAATAAATATTTGTACAAACATTGAACAACACAATTAGTCCCTGCATATCTATAACATATATTACAAATCAAATAAGTTAACTTTACAAAAAGAACAATCTCCTAATTCTAACATGTACAAATTACATCTTCATTAACCATTAAAAAAAGTCAAAAGTGCATATATACTATAACCCAACATACATGCAGTTGACAACAAGTAGCTTCCCAGCTTGGTTAGATCTCCATAACCTGAAACATTGTAACCATAAAATCCAAATATGTAAAAGTAAAAAGAAAAACTATACAAAGTTGAACAGTGAAAGGAAAGAGACAATTTCACGTTCACAAACTCCAATAGATACATTGGTTGACAACTTCTCCAACGGTATTTACTCGATCGCTGTAACTTCTCGTTAGGAATGTAAGCTTTCTCAAAAAACGCCCTCAACAATAGTAATAGATGAATAAAGAAGGCCTATTGAGTTACCTCTTTGGCGCTCAGAGTTCTCAAAGAACGATTACCATCTCGTGCCTTCAAAATAATATTTTGTAAAATCTGTATATGAAGGAAGTTACGAATCATCATAAACTCATACATACATGACAAAGTCAGATATCAAAATAAATGTATCAAGCTCATTAACAACTTGCAAATAATAAAATAAGAACACAGAGCCCATCGTTAGGAGAAGAAAAGCAAAAGCTTATCAATATATTAGATTGAATATTGAAAGTAACGACACAAATTCATTTCTTCTTCCCAAAATTTCCAAGCAAATTTTCTTTCTAACTAGAAATCAATGTAGATTTGCATAAGAGAAAGGCAGTGGTTTGTGGATGATCAAAGGAAAGGCTAATATTGCCATCACAATGATGACGAGAAGCCCTCATTTGATACATAACCACAAATGACATAATCATATGACATGGTTCACTGAACCAGCCTCTATCTGATATTTATCTGAAACAAAGTACATGTACAACTTCATTCCTTATCAAGGATGTTTTAGAGAATTAAGTGCCCCCTCTAGTTATCATCTCTTGAAAAGGCTCAAGAGCTCAATCATCCAGTGGTCAAGAGTAACTGTACCCCTGAGCCAAGACATTTATGGAAGCATATAAAAAGTTACTAAATCCTCTTTTAGTACCAGTAGAGCATCGAGTTAGTTACTCAATATGTCAGCAAGAGAGGCAAGTTTTTTGAACTCACATGACAAGAGGACCGTTGAATATCTAAGATTGCAAGGCCGCTTCATCGTAAAAATCTAAGCTTAGGCTAAGATATATAGTTTATTAGTGCATTAAATATTTTCTTATAGAACTACAGGCAACACTAAAAATTAATATCACTTGGTGGCATGTTGGCTTTGTTCTCTAAGTGAGCATATATCAAAATAATACACAACTTTTAAATGAAATTTCTTAAAATAATACACAGTTTGTTCTAAGACTGTCTAATTGCTAAGTATGTATTTGTACCACCTTAATAGAAGTTCATGAAAATATTAATGGGTCAATAGCCTGATGATCAAAAGAAGAATTCACCAAATGCAAGGCCTTTCATCGTGAAAATCTAAGCTAAGCTGAGATATATAAGTAGACTTGACAGATAGTTGATATAAAATGGATTTAAGTATCTTCACCATTGAAAGGAGTTTATTAGTGCATTAAACATTTTCTTATAAAGCATGACAAAATTCTGTGTAAGGGTAATAATGATTAACTAACACAAATATTTGAATGCCAAGACCAACAATATTCTTATACAACAGATGTCCATTCCACATACAATTAGCATAAATATGTACATATAAATACACAAAGAACAAGCATAAATAGAACATAAAGAACACATCTCCACGTAGCAACTAAAGAACAAGGCACGATAGAATATAAAAATGTCAGCTTAAGATTCTGTACGCACTAAATACTAACGATTGTTCTGTTTTAATAATGCGCTTTTAATAGCAACAATAGATGGAAATATGTTTTATAATACACTCCTACCACATTTTAATTCCACTTAAGTAATCTTTTAGGGTACTAGCTCCAGAGTCCTCTATACAACCTTATTCATTTCCATATTTTGCCTACTAATCTATCACTGGAAACTAACAAAAGTCAAACTTAGGAAGCTAACAAACCGATCTTACTTCTATTGCTGGCCCAAATGAATACGAATGAAAACTGATTCTCATACCCTTACTATTAGTAACAGCCCCGGGAAGTTCAACATAGAACAAACCAAATTCTGAGTTCATAGAACTTATGATAGTACATGCATACCTTTGCCACAGGTGCCATCTCCACGATATGCAACCTTCTACTAAAACAAATGATAGGAAGCACAATCAAAATCCATCCGTCCACCATAAAGCAATAGATTACTCATTTTTTGCCTTCTTTTTTTGCTTTCTTCTTTTTTTTTTTTAATTACTTAGTGTATCGTGGAACTCCTTCATAGAATCTTGATATAATTGAACATAAGACTGTATCTTTTCATCAGATCTTGACAGGCGCTCATCTAAAAGATTTTTTTTTTTTTTTTTTTTTTTTTTTTTTTTTTTTTTTTTTTTTTTTTTTTTTTTTTTTTTTTTTTTTTTTTTTTTTTTTTTTTTTTTTTATCTTCTGCTGCATCAGTTCATTGTACTGCTGCATTTTTTGTGATGACAATCCATAGGCATTGGCCTCATTCAGAGATTCCTCAAGTTGCATTTTATGATTACATATCTATAGAACTTAAAATACAAGTCTCTGGCTATGAGAACAGGAAAAAACTAGCTTAGTTTTAAACCATGCAGATCAATAGCTACAAGAATTGACCAATCTCAAATTTGGAGACTAAGACACCACTACCTTGCCCAAGGAAAATCAATTTAACTAGAATTTACAAAGTCCACACCAGGCAACACCAACTGTTAACAAGAGAGAGATACAATGAACCACTTCACCAAATTTAGCAAAGGCATCTCTCCACCATTTCAATGTTGTGCGTTCGCTGTGCCCTAAACAAAATAAATTCCAAATTACAATAAACTCAAGCTTAGGCATCATACTATCGACGACGACTACCTATTTGTGTGCGCGCCCGTCTGAGCAAACCCAACAAATCAATTTCTTGGTTGATTGTGTATGTGCATGAACAAAACCCAGAGATCAGTTACCTCGTGGGGAAGCTAATGTCGCGGTGGAGGAGCTCACGTCATCAATGGAGAATACAATGTGGATTTTAATCCAAGAATTGAGTTGGGCTTTCTTCGAACAACTAAGGTGCGAATAGAAAAATGGGAGAAGGGTTCTGCACGCTGGAGGTTGTGTAATTTTCGGGGTTTCTCTCAAAGAAATTTAGGGCTTTTAACTTTTTTAGAGAATTTTTTTTTTCTTTCTAAATTTGCTGTGTAGAGATTTTTCTTTTTTCTTTTCTAATATTCTTTAACAATAAAAAGTTGAAGGGAATTAATTTTAGTTTTGGAGTCAATTTTTTTCCTACAATGAACAAAAACTTTAATTCAAAAGTCACAAAACGACGTCGTTTTGTGCATTTCTTTTTTCTGTAAAAATACGATTTTTGGTAAGAAACTAAAATGTAGCAAAAACTCAAAACGGCGTCCTTTTGGCTTGGGAGGCTTTGCTACGAGCTAAATTTTGTAGTAAAAAACAGCATTTGCTACGGGATTTATGTTGTAGCAAAAAAAATTGGTAGCAAAACGCATATTTTCTTGTAGTGTATGATTAAATCATACCTTATGAGATGGTAGGCTTGATTGATGATTAATGGGGATTGATTGGAATGTATCTAGACATCCTTGGATGAACCTAGACACATTCCAATAATCACATTAATAAAGTATATATATGTGTATATACTATCATCAAAGACATGAGTTTATATTATTCATCTTTTTCTAGAAAAAAGATGAACACTCTCTACCCTCTCTCTATACTCTCTAAATCCTCTTTGTTGCTTCATTCATCAAGGATCAATTAAAGAACAAAGTAAGATCAAGAAGGAACACTAATTTGATAGTGTAATCCCTTCTTTGATTTCATCCTCTAGATCCGTTTTTCTCTAGCAAGAAAAACGAGATCTCTCCCGGTGTGGTGTGGACTACGTTAGAGGGTCTCTACGTTGGGACCTCGCGTGGACGAACGTCGAGAGGACTCAACGCATGTAGCCGATCGAAATACAAAATCAAGAAAGGCATTCCGATTTGTGTTTATGCTCTCGGTTTCTTTTTTATTCTATAGCCACTAACGTTTGTTTATTTTATATATATTTTGCGTTTATACACCGATAGCCCGGGAACGTTCAAGGGAACACCCCTTGAACGCGATTTAAATTTTTTATTCCACACGTTTTTATCTCCACGGCGCTTCCGCCGCAATTCCCGGGCCAATCCGCTTTCCTTTCAATGCGCCTATGCCAAAAATTGTGCTTGGGCTTGTGCTTGGGCCTGGAGGGCCATCTGAAGAATCCGTGCAAATTCTAATGGTAACCCTACTGTTGGAGCACCACCGGGTGGAATAGGAGCATTAACACCAACACCCTCTCGACCTATCTCCACCCCACCTGCACTCGCAGGTGCAATCGAGCCCTCTTCGGACTCCCCTGACGCTTCCCTACCAGCTACTAGGTCAGCACGTGCACCTTGAGAAGCCATCATATATTAGATAATTCAGTCATTAGACACATCTCATAGCCACCAATCACCTAGAGACGTAGACCTGCTCTGGTACCCACCAGATGTAACACCCCTACAATACTACAACCATTTTCGTCATTTCAACTTATTCTAATAACATAATATAAATTATATTCTATCAATATAACAAATATATATACAACATAAGATAATACACATCGCCAAAACCTTATATTTACTTCCCACTAATGTACATAACTTAAGAAAAAGATAACCCACGTCCAACTGTCCAAAATTTTAAAACAAACTCTACGACACTAGAATGTTTAAGTTACATAGCCCAAAACTTCCAACCTCCGATGTCACGGCTGACCCACCTATTCAGTGTCATGCCACGGCTCAAGATCCAATGGTATTAGTCCGTGTGACCTATCTCCTGAAACGTGTGTGGAAAGGAATGAGTTGCCTACTCAATAAGTATAGCCTTTCTGTCTATATATAAGGATACGAGCCACCAATCAAGTATAAAGCAATTATACCAACACAACCAACATGCGACATACAGTACAACATATAAGAAATCACATAGCTACAATAAGATATTAACTCATGACATAATAGAGGCGTTTTAGTTGTTTCCTTAGGGCCCTGCTTAACCAACCTGGAGTGCATCACTCAATGAGCTTAGCCGGCTATCACCATCGTCATCATCTCAATCACAATACTCCTTTTTCCACTCTCTTTTCTTTTCTGATATCACACAGCACACAGCTCATGTGTATCTCATCCTCACTGATACACACAACACACAGCTCGTGTGTATCCATCCTCACTGATATCACACAGCAACACAGCTCGTGATTGATCACATTATCCTAAGCCATTGAGTATGCTCCCTGTAGGTAAGTCATCGTTTTATTTTAATTTCCAACATCAGCATAATTAACTCCCTTATTAACCTTAATTTATTAATCATTCTTTCGTTAATATCTTTCCTATTTGATTTCATACCACAATCAATTATACAACCCCACAATCATTCAACCAACATCCGTGTAGCACAATCATACTTTAGCACATAATAGCAATTCCACAGATATAAAGATAATCTTAATCACAATCGACATCCATGATCAAATATATAAACAATCCACATTTTATATCCATATAATATATCTATATATATACCCAACATTCAACATATGATACTCATATAAGCATATAAATATAATAGTAACAATTAATATTTTATCCGTATAAATAATATAAAACCAATTAGTTATACTTTACCGTCAACTCTCAAAATGTTCTGTCAGCACGAAGAGCTGCTCAATCCTCCACTCTATCGTCACGTCCTGTCGTCTTTGAGAGAGAGAGAACTTAGATTGGAATGTTGATGAAATGTGTGTGATATAAGTTGTAAATGTTGCTTGTTTGTTTTTTCTTTTTTTCTTTTGACACATACATGTATATAAATATATATATATATTAACTAATGTGAGGTGGTGGGGTGACTCCCACCCACTTTCTCTCTCTCTCTCTATATATATATTATTATTATTTTTATTATTATTATATTATTATTATATTATTATTATTATATATGTTTAATATCTTAAATTATTTTTTAGAATTAAATTCAAAATTTTCTTAATAATTACTAAATTAAACTCTCAATTATTTTATAAAATCCTACGAACGTCACAAGATCTTTTCTGGTGTGGTGTGGACTACATTAGAGGATCTCTACATTGAGACCTCGTGCGTGGATGAACGTTTGGAGGAGATCAACGCATGTAGTCGATCGGAGTAGAAAATTGAGAAAGGTATTTTATGTTTGTCTTTGTCTTCTTTTTTTATCCATAGCCATGGAACGCTTAATTGTTATATACATGTTTGTATTACGCGTTTTAATACACCGATAGTCGGAGAACTTCAAGGCACACCCCTTGAACGCGATTTAAATTCTTTTATTCCGGACTTTTTATCTCCACGGCGCTTCTGCCGCATTCCCGGCCGATCCACTTTCCTTCATAGAAATGTCTAAGAATCTGTAAGTTGGACCGGCCCGTGAGAGGCGCGGTGGAAGCGTGTAACATAAAATGCGAAAAATGTAAAAGACGTAATTTAAAAGCAATTAAAAGCGGAAACGTAAAGAACACCATGGAGGCCATAGAATTTGGAGGAACAAGAAACGTAAAGAGAAAACGTTATCCTCGCCAGTTCCAAGATACTACCTTCGTATGTAAGTGACTGTCGTGATTCCTCAAGTCTGAGAACTAATCCCGTACTATTGGAATCGGGAATACCAGTCATACGGACCATGCTCGTGTGGCTTCCATATGACGAATCCCCCAATCACCTCAGTCAACCGACACCCTTGTCAACTAACCCATTAATATTGCATAGACGTCCAACGTCTGTTACCAATGAAACACGGTACTAATCCAATGAATGCAATCATTAGTGCAAGTCTCTATAGGACCCTCGATACCCAATCTTGAGGTCCTCAACTTGGAGTGTTTCAAACCGATCCACAGAAGTTGGTTCCATGACCGTCAATCTATGCACAGTCCAACTTCTTAGATTCATATGTCCGGTCTTTAGGTGTTTGCTGTGACATCGAAACTATGTTCAATTCTAGCAGTAAGCACAACAAACTCATCATTGAGAATGATGAATCCTTACTATATTCATCAACATAATATTACTATTGTTCAAAGATTAGTGAATGGTTCTCAAAAAGCCAACCACATCGACTTTTCTGGTCACCTATTCCAACAGAATCCACTTACCATTATTCTTGAGATTAATATATTTTGAAGGAACCTATTACAATGAGTAACTATGAAATTTGAGGTTTGTCCTCGATTTTGAGAACCAGGCTTATGTCTTGGATATGCCACTTGCACATACCTTGCCGGAAAGGATCCTCGCTAGAAAAACATTTGACTTTCGAGGAATGGCTAGAGGAAAACCGCAAAGTCGCAGTGTCATACTTGCTTCCATCACTAATGAGATACAAAAGCAGTATGACAGGCTGGACAATGTCTTTTCGACAATGCCGCATGAAACAAGTTTATGTGGTTCTGGAACCGGCATATTAGATATGGGGGATGGAGGCATTATTCGAAACAAAGATGTCTGAAGGATCGTCAGTACAGGAGCATGGGGTTAAGATGCTATCCCTTTTTGAGAAGCTTAAAGACCTCAAGGTTGATCTTGAAAAAGAGACGTACTTGGACGTGATCCTTCAATCTCTTCTTCCCTCCTTCGACCCGTTTATCATGACCTATAACATGAGTGGGCTTGAGAAAACCACTCATAAGTTGATAAACATGTTGGTCCAATACGAGAATAATGATTGAAAATTCTGTGCCGTCGATATTGTTTTAGGAGGCTTCAACCTCAAAGAGCGAAAGACAGGGGTGCTGACGCTGGAAGAGGAAGAAGGATGAGAAAGAATCAACCGACTTCAAGCTCTTGGAGTGCAACCCGTTGCCTCGCTGGGAGAGGGTAATGGGAAAAATGGAAGATGGTTCGGCAGTCAAGGATTGCTAATGATGTTTACAATTAATTGACGTAAAGGGGGACATTGGAAGAGGGAGTGTCTTGAATCCCTCTCCAATCAAGGTAAAATCATTATTGAGCTACATAAGATTCTACTTCCTAGGTATTGGATACCTGCTTTGGAAGCTCACTTCTGCAAATGGTTGTCGATGATGGTAAGGAGTAGAAGGCTAAGATGGATGGTCTTAAGGCTAGGCGATAGCAAGGCTATTGCAGCAGAAGTTATAGGACTAGTTAGGCTTAGCCGTTAGTAATCATGTTAAGGATAAGATATAATTTTGAAGCCTAGCATGATCAAAGTTGTGTCTTTCTCATTATTGGACAAATTGAAATACAAGTTGATCAACAAAATTCTTTCTATTTGACGATGAGTCTGCTGGGCTATCTACATAATTGTTTTGTTGTATCCCATAATTAGATTATATTTGCTCAACAAAAAAATTGCATGATGGATAACCAAAGATGAAATTACAAAATCTGGCATAGAAAAGCTAGACCATATTCGTCTAATCAGGATAAGGAGGATGGTAAATTGAAGGAGTCTAGAAATAGATTAAACTGAGTTTACTAAACTTACAAATCCTTTCTCAGAAGAAAGATGGCGGTAAAGCTCTTTGTAGGACAAAGTACGCTTGCCAAGTGGTATGTTGGATTGGATCTAATCAAAAATCTGTAAGTCGCTAAACACATAGAATCAGTAGGGGGTTCACAAGTCTAAGGACCTTTGGAAGGTTCGGGAAATTAGACTTGAAGTGGAGAACCAAAATTAATTGCAAAAATAAACCCTTCGATTGGATTGAGGTAGCATGTATTTAGAGGGAGTTCTTGAATATCCGAATGAGATTGGAATTCTCACTCAGTGGAATTCTTCCTGTAAGGATCATTGTTAAATGGTATCTGATACGAGAGAAATTGAACCTTGTTGGACATGGTTCGGTCGGTATTTCACTGAATTACCTTGCTCCATCTGGACGTGGAATTTTTGAAAGCCACTGAGTTGAAAAGCATGGCACTTCTTGTTAGAATAGGTGACCAGAAAGCCAATTGGATTGGCGGTTTTGGGTACTACTTTGCAATCTTTATTAAAGTAATATTGACTTGATGAATATAGTAAGTATTCATTCGTAGCACTATGTGTTTGTTGTGCTTACTGATTATGTTAAACGGCATTTTAACGTCACAACAAATGCCCACAGACCAATTAGATAACCCATGTAGTTAGGCTACACATTAGATGGCAGCTATGAAATCAAGTTCTTGAGGGTTGGTCTGAAATATTTCAAGCGAGGACCTGAGATAGGGCATCGAGGGTCCTATAGAGACCTGCACTATGGATTGCATTCATTGCATGAGTGCCATGTTTCATCGGCGACAGACATTGGACGTCTATGCAATATTAGTGGGTTAGTTGACAAGGGTGTCAGCTGACTGAACTGACTCCCGGGGATCGTCATACGGAAGCCTTAGAGGCTTGGTCGATATGACTGAAATTCCCGGCTTCGATAATACGAGATTAATTCTCAGACTTGAGGAATCATGGCAGTCACATACATATGATGGTTGTATCTAGGATCTGGCAAGAGATGTCGTATCTGGGATACGTTCATTATAAAGCCTTATCCAGTGCAGTCGGAATGTGTATTGAGGATGGTGGATTCCAAGATAGGATCCGTCACCTGTCAGTATATGACAGTCGAGTCTTCTATTCGCTTTGAGACGGTTTAAGCTCTTTGAGTTTGTGGCCACAATGATTGGTCGTGTAGGGAATGGTTTCTTACGTTGACCAATAGAGCAAACGTGGTTCAAAAACACCAGACGAGGATAAATTTTGATTTGTGTATGAAAGGGTTTATGCCAGAGTATTACAATTGGACTTCGCAAGGTGAGGAAAGACTGCAGGAATACTTTGAAGCATTGACAGCGTCCTCTTTCTGCAGCAGCAACAAACGCCACCCATTTAGGAGGAGGGTAGTTCGCATTGGGGTGATGCGGCTCAGATGGAATTGCGCGCAGAGGATGATATTCGATGCCGCTGGCCGTCATTCTGATCTTCGTACAACCAGGAGGGACCGACTGATGATGGTACTCGGTATTGTCCATCTGATGTGGGTCCTAGTTCATATTACGATTCGGGGCCCTATGATTATGTGTCTGGCTTGTCAGACCGTTTTTTTTTTTATATAGTTCATGCTGCGGACCAACCTTTGTGGAATGGCTGCACCACCTCTCAGTTGGCGTTAATTGCCTCTTTGGTGAATATCAAGGCCGAAGGGGGTTTTTCCGAGCATACATATGATCGGTTATGCCAGTGAGCTGATACTGTAATGCCCGCGATCAAACTTTCCCCGCCGATTATTAAAATACGAAGATATTGATAAGAGAATTGGGTTTTACCAGTTCAGAAGATTGATGCTTGCAAAAACGGTTGCATGTTGTACTGGAAGGACGATATTGATTTGGAATATTACAAGTTCTTTGGAGACGCTAGGTACAAGCCCACCAGGGACAAAAATCTTAAACGCAAGAAGTCCCCGTATGCCATTCTTAGTTATCTAGCGATTACCCCTCGGCTACAGAGGTTGTATGCATCGGAGGTCACAGCAGAGCATATGACTTGGCATGCGAGCCATCAGACGGAGGAAGGATCCATGTGTCATCCGTCCGATACAGAGGCTTGGAAGCATTTTTGACCGGACGTATCCTAATTTTGCAGCTGAACCAAGGAATGTTAGACTTGGGTTGTGCACAGATGGGTTTGCATACGCACGGTCAGTATGGTAAACTTACTCATGTTGGCCCGTGATATTTACACCGTACAATCTCCCACTGGGAATGTGCATGAAGTCTGAGTATATGTTCCTAACGATGGTGATCCCTGGCCCATCGAATCCCAAACGTCTTATCGATGTCTACTTGGATCCGTTGATCGAGGAGTTGCAGAATTTATGGCATGTGGGTGTACGTACGCACGATACTGCGACAAACCAGGCATTCATGATGCATGCCGCATTGATGTGGACAGTGAACGACCTTCCTGCTTATGGTATGGCATCTGGATGGAGTACCGCCGGTGTTATGGGGTGTCCAGTTTGTATGGAGGACACACGGGCATTCTATTTACAGCACGGTCGGAAGGCATGTTATTTTGACTGCCACAGGCAATTCCTACCACCGGGTCATCCTTATCGCAGGAATAAGAAAGCCTTCACTAAAAACCGAATAGAGAGGAAGGTTGCACGTCCGAGGCTGACTGGGAGAACAGATTCGAACCAGTGTCGATGCATTTTAGTGTTGCTGTCGAACAACTGTTGAGTGAACTAGAAGGCTACGGTGTCGACCATAAGTGGACGAAGAAAAGCATATTCTGGGAGCTTGAATACTTGGGGCGCATCTGATATGACACAATCTTGATATCATGCATATTGAGAAGAATGTGTTTGATAATATATACAATACTGTGATGGACATCAAAGGAAAAACGAAGGACAATCTGAATGCACGGAAGGATCTGAAGATCATATGTAATCTGCCGGAGCTTGAGGTGGACGAAAGGAGACCGAACGTGATGCCCAAGGCGGTATATAGATTGACGAAGGAGAAAAAAAGAAAAGGATATATGAGTGGATTCGTTGTCTTAGGTTTCCTGATGGGTATGCCTCTAACTTGGCCCGTTGCGATCGACCTGAAGGAGTTGAGGATGCACGGCATGAAGAGCCATGATTGTCATGTTTCATGCAGAAACTGATTCTGGTTTGCTTTCCGTGAAATGCTTCCAGAGCACGTGTCGGGTGCCTTGACGGAAGTCAGCCTTATATTCCAGATCCTATGCTCAACAACACTAAATGTGGCCAATCTAAAAGAATTGGAAGATAGTGTAGCCGTCATCATGTGCAATCTCGAGAAATTTTTCCTCCTTCCTTTTTCGACTCAATGGAGCATTTAATTGTTCACCTTCCATATGAGGCGCGCGTTGGGGGCCCCGTGCAATACAGGTGGATGTAACCATTTGAAAGGTAATTAAATAATTAATACTGTTAAAATATATACTTATTACTTGCATTTTAATAAATTGTCATATGAATAGATTCCTACATGATTTGAAGAAAAAGGTGAAAAACAAAGCACACGTCGAGACGTCAATTGTAGAGGCTTATATTGTCGAAGAAATCGGACTTTTCTCCTCGCACTACTTCGAACCGCACATTCTGTGCAAGCGAAACAGACCCGGTTGGAACGATGATCTCATGAGCAACGACGATCGAATTGTTCGGTCCATTTTCAATTACCCAGGCCGAGCAAGTGGAGCCTCGAAGAAGAGATGGCTGAGCGGGGAGGAACTTCATGCTATCGAGACATACGTCTTGTGTAATTGTGAAGTAGTTGCACCATACTACGAGTAAGTGTCTTATACAAACGTAATTATCTCGTACGAATCATTTCAATTCAATTACATGTATATTTTATAACTATCAATTTTACTATAACAGGTCATTCCTGAATGAACTGTTCGAGCAACACAATTCGGAGGACCCGATAATTGATCAACTAGTGGTGACACAATTCAAGGATTGGTTCAAGGCTTGTGTAAGTATCATCGATTTGTTGTAATTAATGAGATATGCTCATGAATTTGTAATCAATTATTTCAATTGCTATATATATCATTAGTTGCAGGTGAAACCCGAATTGAATCACACAAACGAGGATTTTGTTGAAGTTTGCATTATTGGGGGCCAAGACAGTAAATCCGAAGATGAAGATGAAGATAGCTTTGACGAGGCTGAGTACCGATGAAGAGACTTTTTGAAATTTTCCAAAAAATTTCTGTAATTTTTAATCACTGTTATTATTAAAATTGTATTTGATAGATGTATTTTGATTATCAGGACCGTTGCTATTTGAGGTACAATATTTCAAATATGACGGCTAACTAAAAAAAAGGAGGGAAATTTTTGAATAGGAACGGTCCAAACTTATACTTACCGTTCCTATTTGAGGTACAATATTTCAAATATGGCGGCTAATTAAAAAAAAATGAGGGAAATTTGAATTAGGAACGTACAAATTTATGAGGACCGTTCCTATTTGAGGTTACAATATTTCAAATATGACGGCTAATTAAAAAAAATGAGGTAAATTTGAATTAGGAACGGTACAAATTTATCAGGATCGTTCCTATTTGAGGTACAATATTTCAAATATGGCCGCTAATTAAAAAAAATGTGGAAAATTTGAATTAGGAACGGTAGGCGAAAACCTACGACCGTTCCAAACTGTAGCCCAATATTTCGTTTTGGGGCCCAATGAAAAATTGGTGGGAAATTCAACTATTGGAACGGTAAGTTTACACATGACCGTTCCAGATTATAATAGGAACGGTAACTACGTGAGTGCATTAAAACGACATCGTTCTTTATAATAGGAATGGTATTGGGAACACTGTGTCTATTAGGTAACCGTTCCTAGTATTACAACTCCAACCAATTCGTCCGATATCTCAACATCCGTCAGCCGGATCGACACCATTTTTTAACACGTACAAGGTTATGGATATGAATTGATGTCCAATGGTCGGATTTCCAATCGGTAACCTGGATTTAAGGATTCATCTGTTTTTGTTACGATGAATACTGACCAGATACGATAACTCGAGATCCGCACACCGAAATAAATTCAAAACGACATATAATGTATTTTTTTGTGTGTTATATCATATCTAACGGTTTGATTGGAATTTTGACGGTCTGATTATGCCATGCAGTACAACAAATATAGGATGCTAATTACATCTGTGAACACAGACAAAGTATGAGCCAGATGAATTGCACTTTCTTATTCATCAAGGTTTATTAAAATTTTGAAATTGTTCAGACATAGATTAAATTCTCCTAACAAGATTGGCTTCATGGTCACCTATTCTAACAGGCACATGTGTCTGTTCTGCTTACCGGTTACGTTAAATGATACGTTAACGTCACAACAGATGCCTACAGACTAATTGGACAACCCATGCAGTTGGGTCGCGCATTGGATAGTGGCTATGAAACCAACTAAAGAGGGTTGGGTCTGGAATATTCCAAGTCAAGGACCTCGAGACTGGGCATCGAGAGTCCTATGAAACTTTCACTAAGACTCGTATTCATTGGATGAGTCCCGTATTTCATCGGCGACAGGCGTGGGATGCCTATACGGTCTTAGTGGGTTGGTTGGCTTAGGGCGAGCTGACTGAACTGACTAGCAGGGATCATCATATGAAAACCTTGGAGGCATGGTCGGTATGATTGGAGTTCTCCGATTTTGATAGTAGGGGAGTAGTCCTCGGACTTGAGGAATCACGACAGTCACGTGCACACAATGGCTGTATCTTGGATTTAGCGAGAGGTGTTCATGTCGTGGACATATTTATTATAAACCTTGTCCAGTGCAGTCAGAATGTGTAGCAAGAACAGTAGGTTTCAAGAAGAGAATCCATCCCCTGTCAGTATGTGACAGAGGTATCTCCTATACACTTGGAGACACGTTCATGCTGCTTAAAGTTGTGGCCACAGTGGTTGAACGAACAGGCAATGGTTCCATATGTTGATGCAGTAAGGTATGCGTAATCTCGAGTATTAAACATAGCTGCCTAGTCAAGGATGGGAACCGACGCCCAATTCCATACCCCAGACTAAGACCCAGAGACGGTAGACGGAAGGACTGTACCCGAACGAAATCGATTCCTAAATATTCACGCCAATATTCACCTAGTCCCTAGTGTCATGGACCCTTGCTAGACGACCACCCATGGTAACGGGCTTCTATTTGACATTGGCCCAAGTCTAGCTAAGAGTGAACCTAAAGGGTCACAGACAAGTCCCAGAGGAGGTGAAGGAATTGACTTGGAGTCAATACCGAAAGATGGTAAATAATTAGATTATTTATGCGATAGTCCATTGGATGGACGGGCCGATATTGTATTGGGCCCTCACTAATCGATAGATCAGATTTATCGATTAACTAGAGATTAAGGGGTTGGATCATTTAATTGGATTAAAGATCCATGGGCATTATTTAATTGGACCTTGAATTAAATTAGATTTAATTTTTGGGCTTTTTGTAATTGGATGACAATAAAATCCAGTCCATTAAGTCTTTGCCGAATAGAGATATTAATTCCACTTTTGGAATTAGGAGAAGTTGGAATTCGCCAAATATGGATGGCCTTGTTGAAGAGGTTGACTTGTTCCTTTTGGAAAGGAACAAATCAACTCCAATGAAGCCTCCTTGACTTGGTATGATTTAATCATACCTTATAAACTGGTAGGCTTGATTGAAGATTAATGGGGATTGATTGGAATGTATCTAGACATCCCTTGGATGAACCTAAACACATTCCAATAATCACATTAATTATCTAATGAAGCCTCCTTTACTTGGTACGATTTAATCATACCTTGTAAAGTGGCAGGCTTGATTGAAGATTAATGGGGATTGCTTGGAATGTATCTAGACATTCTTGGATGAATCTAGAGTCTTAGACACATTCCAATAATCACACTAATGATGTATATATATGAGTATATACAATTATCAACAAGAGGTTTTCATTATTCATCTTTTTTCTAGGAAAAAGAAGAGAACTCTCATCTCTCTCTCTCTCTCTCTCTCTCTCTCTCCCTCATTTTCGGCTCTCTCTCTTACTCTCTATCCCTCTCACCTTGTTGCTTAATTGATCTAGGATCAATTGAAGAACAATGCTAGATTAAGAAGGATACACTAATATGATAGTGTAATTCTTGTTTTGATCTCATCTTCTTAGGTCCGTTTTTCCCTAGCAAGAAAAATATGACTTCTCCTGATGTGGTGTGGACTACGTTAAAGGATTCATACATTTAAATCTTGGTGAATGCTTGTCATCCATTCGAGAAGGAACAACGCTAGTAGCAGTGCACGGAAAATAACTGCAAAGGTAACCCCATTTATTATATGTAGTTCTCTTTATGATTGTTTATGTGCTCCATATGATATAATTGATTTATGTTATCATATTCTACATTGGACGCCTGGTTGAGCACCTAAGGGAACAGCCCTTGAGACGTTTTATATGATATGCATTTTAAATACCATTAAATTCTTCATCTCTCGCTTCTCCACGCGTTCCCAGGCAAATCTGCTTGTCCTTCAAGGGCTTGTAACTGTTGTGAGAAGAAAAGGTGGGATGTTACCTTCAACTGATGCTTGCACATGGATACTGCGTGCGGAAGCTCTAATCATGTTGATTGTGATTTGATCTGTATTCCATAGAACCCATAGTCCTCCAGGAAGTCCCATTAAGGAAGCAATCGCTGCTCCATCAAAGTTTAGATGATGAATGATAGCTTATGCCCTCTCCGATTGGATACGGTGTCAAGTATGACAAAATGATTGGGAGTGTAACGGTTCATCAACGAACTTGCTGCAGATAGGAACTTCGGGCTTGTCACGCCCTTCAGTTCCACACTAGTACTTTCATAAGGTGGGAAATTGAAACTGAGACATGTGACTGATAACAATTTTGCGTAGCTCTGGCCCCCTGAGCATTTTCGTTTAGGAGAACTGTAGTGCGTCGGTTCATTTGCTCCTCGCTTAGCTTGGGAAGAATTAGAATGTGAAACGGTGCTTCCCTCTCCCTGTCTGTTGCAAATGCTCCTCTTTCTCGACATACATATATTAATACACGTGCATACTTCGGTGGGTTGATGAAAACATAGGGGACAACATGATATGGATGTAGAATGAATTGGTATTGCCCTAGTGCAAGGATGTTGCTTCTTGATCTGAGAGTTGCCATCACGTTGTTGTATTGATCTTTGCTTTCCCATTCTTGTGCTCTGTTTGGGAAGTACTCTTGTTGTTGTTGAGCTATTAAAGTTGAAGATCTTTGAGTGTTCAAATCTTGGAGAAATGATGGGTGACGAGGTTGTCTTGATGGCTTGATGAGTGGAGAGAAATTATGTGTCATGATGTTTGTTTGTTGAGTTTGTTGATTGTTAAGGTTGTTGTTGGTGGTGGTGTTTTCCAAAGTCTGAGAGATCCCCGTTGCTTGAGTTTGTGGGGTGCAAGTGTTAGTATGGGGTTAGGGGGACGTTGGTTTTCCTGATTCCTGAAATTCATCTTGTTGGTGCCATCTCTGAGTTCTTTCCCTGTATTATTATTTTTTTTCTTTTTTTGATTCTGTTTGGTGTTTGGTGTAATTGGGTTTGTGAATGAGGGGTTTCATGGGTATATAAGTGGAAGTTTTGTTTTGCATGGTTATTTCCTTAATGGGAGGCACTGTAGACGACATCACCATCTATTCCCTAGGTGGGTTTGTTGTAGTACATAGGTTGTTTTAGATTATTGGTTGAGTGGTTTTATTTTCTTTGTAGGGAGGAATTTGTCTTGGACTGATTTGGGGATAGGTTTTTGTATGGGCAATACTGGGGGCAGGGACATTTTTTTTTAGAACAAAAGTATTCATTTTTATTTATCTACAACTGCAGCAAGGGAAGTTTACAAGATAGTTTGACAGTTCTGGAGTACATAAAATGTATATCTTGACTAAAAATCTGCAACAAAAAACTCGGGCATTGATGGTAGACAAAAGGTTGAAATGTTGCCAAATGTTGTGCTGCAATGTTTTTGGCCAAAAAATCTGTTGCCCGACTGACTTTCCTAGGACAAAAACAGAGCTTGAAATTCCGTAATTCAGTCAATTTCCTCTTGCACTCCCACATGAGATGCATGAGGTGCTTGGGAGGAGCTACTCCCCTGCAAATAAGTTGAAAACACCAAAGTAGAATTAGTATCCAATATAATATTTGGCATACCAAGATTTAAAGCAATATTTAGCCCTGCATTTAGAGCACACAATTCTGCCGTCGAATTAGTATTAAATCCAGTTGTCATACTAAACGCTTTGGGAAATAGTCCTTCATGATTCCTAAAAATACCCCCACATTCTGATCATCCTGGATTGTCTAAAGAGGAACCATCAATGTTAAGCTTGATCCAATTCACTTGAGGTTTATTCCACCTCACCCAGCTAATATTCGTAATTCTATTTTCTTATGTGATTGAGCTGGCATCATAGTCTTGATATTCCTCCAACTCTGGTATATATTAATCGGCATGTTTTGAAATAAAGCTTGATTACGAATCTTCCAAATATACCAAAGTGCAATAAGAAGTAAAGCCTGTTTCTCCGGGTGTTTTCTCCAGTAATGTATCAAACAAACCAGATTGTTATCAGTAATAAGGTTAATCTGAGGGAATAAGTGATTAGCCAATGGTAAGAAATGCTTACATTTGGTGTAAACATGATCTATAGTATCAAAATCATTACAGCAAAGGGACAAACTGGGGAATGGATTCTCTTACGGTCATATAGGAATTTAGTTGTAGGTAAACTGAAGTGAGTAATCAGCCATGCATGAAATTTCACTTTGGGTGGTCCTTTAATTTTCCAAAATGATTTCCATGGAAGATTTGTTGAAGTTTGGTTTCTGTCAACGGAGTTAAGCCATGGATATGCAGATTTAATAGAGAAATTATCTTTGGGATTCCATGCCCAGGTACATATATCAGGTTGAGGCTAAAAAGAAAGCGGAATGGACATGATCTGTAGACTAATATTATTAGGTATGTATGGCCTGATAAGTGACAGGTTCCAATTACGATTTGTATCAATTATGGAAGCAACTTTCAGGTTGGTATGATGATTTGAAATATTATGAACATGATCATTAAGATAGAGATTTCCAATCCATTTGTCCGTCCAGACATTGACTCTCTGTCCATCCCCTATCATCCATTGTGATGATTCATTAACAAGCCCTGTGTTATTATGCAGATTTCTCCAAAGCCAACTATGATGTGGCTTCATAATTGATTCATGGAAAGTGGTGTCAGGGAAACATTTATCTTTAAAAAGTTTATAAAACAAAGAGTCCTCAGGTAAATGTAATCTCCAGCTTTGTTTTAGAATGTAAACCATATTAAGAAGAAATGTGTCTCTAATTCCCAGCCCACCCTCATGTCTTGGAAGTGTGTATGTTTTCCAGTTTACCAAGCTCGAATTCTTTTGGTATGGAGTAGCATTCCATAGGAACCTTTTCTGTAGAGATATGATTTTATGGTGAATAGATATGGGCAGTTTAAAAACCGACATAAAGTGGTTACAAGAAGTTGTGAGGGTACTACGAATAAGCATTGTTCTTCCTGCGTATGAAAGGGATTTATTATACTAGAGACTTATCTTATTCTCAATCTTATCAATAATTTGGTAAAACATCTCCTTAGAAAGCTTACTAGTAGTAAAAGGCAGTCCAAGATATTTGTTTCTAATGGGGTTCGATGATAAGTTAAGGTTTTGAGCAATATTAAATCTAACTTGTGTAGGTGTGTGTGGTGAGAATAGAACACTAGATTTATCCCAACTTATAGTTTGCCCCGAAGCCCTACTGAATTCCTGAATAATCAGTTGAAATCTACTCACAGTTTTAGCATTACTCTTAAGAAATAACAGATCATCCGCAAAAGTTAAAATCGCTAAAGGATGATTATTCTTAGAGAAATTCATAGCATCAATATTGTGACTATTACTCTCATAAATAAGGTTTTGGATAGAGGTTCAAGGCATAAGATAAATAGATACGGCATAGCTCTACTAAGAAAAAGTTATTTGTTTTCTAGGGATGGCACTATCTGGCTATATGTCTGCAGCTTGTAAAGACTTTAATGAAGAAAAAGACGCAAGTGCCGAGCAGGAATCACTGCTTATTCGACCGTTAATGCCTACTCCCCTGGTAGGACTATTCAAACCAATCCACCCGAAAGTAGAAATCGACTTTCACTATGGCTTTCCCCTAGTAGCTAGCGTAAGACAGTAGCAGATAGAGCATTAGCCAAAGCTGCTTGTCTTTCAAGGGATGTTTGAAGCAATATTCAATTGCCTCGCAAAGGGGTCCCCCTGCCTTTTTCCCCGGAGAGGTTTCCATGGTGCAGATTTATCCCTATTAACAGACAGTGTGTAGGTGACGGAGTTGATACATGTCATAATTCTATCCACAATTATTGGGGAAAATTTAAATTTAAGGAGAACAAATTTGATAAAATTCCATTATAGTTTATCGTAAGCTTTTTCAAGATCGAGTTGTAAAGTCATGTAATGCAATTTTTTGTTTCTTTTCCTTCGAAGAGAATGTAACATCTCATGGGCAAGAAATAGGTTATTATTAATGTGATGATTAGGGACAAAGGCATTTTGGAAAGGTGAGATGAGGTTGTTAAGAAGGGGCCTAATCCTATTAACCAGAACATTAGAAATAATTTTATAAAATAACGTTACACAGGCTAATGGGTCGAAAATGATAAGCCAATGTTGGGTTTGGACTTTTGGGTGTAAGTATGATATTCGTACAGTTGATGAAATAGGGAAGGGCTCCC
The DNA here is from genome assembly GCA_034509735.1 of Sesamum alatum. Taxonomy (NCBI): domain Eukaryota; kingdom Viridiplantae; phylum Streptophyta; class Magnoliopsida; order Lamiales; family Pedaliaceae; genus Sesamum; species Sesamum alatum. The sequence goes on from JACGWO010000013.1 coordinate 3,717,465, forward strand.
TCAAAAAGAAGTTTAGAACAATAGGTATAACGGACTCTTTAACCTCTGACCATAATTTTTGATAGGAATGTCCGTTTAACCTATTCGGGCCTGGAGCCTTCATGGGTCCAATTTTCCTAACAGCACCCCAGATTTCATTATCTGAGATGGGCTTATTCAGGTTGTCTTGTTGAGCTGACACTACAAAAAAATGCGGCAATAGGAACGATAAGGTATGACTGTTCCAGTTACCGTTCCACGTAGGAACGGTTGTAGGAACTATTGTGGAACGGTAAACCGTTGATGACGTCACAGTCATGCTAATTGTAATAGAAATTAATAGGAATGGTCGGACCGTTCCTATTAGAGTGCCAAAATTGGCGAGCCTATTTGTACACCTATAACCGTTCCTAAAGCGGATCTGATATATTTTGGATCTCAATTTGGAACACATGTGTGATATTTGGAACGGTAGGCCGACCGGGAACACTGACCGTTACTGTATGTGTTCCAAAGACCGTGTCAATTTGGACCGGTTGGCTGACTGTTCCAACATGTAGTCCTACAGGAGGCCCTTTTACGCTATGGGAAAAAATGTGATGCAATTACCGTTCCAAATTACGGGTATATAGTAAGTAAAACTGTGTTACAAGTACCGGTCCAAATTATTGTTCCTAATATGCGCTAACGGCTATATTACAACGGTAACTTTACCGTTCCTGCTACCTCTCTTGAGACCGTTCCTAAAGCTGGAACAACGGCTATATTTCAACAGCTAGTTTTGTGTTCAAATAGTATTCCAATGACCGTTCCAATGTTTTCTATATATATGTCCCCCTTTTTTGTCATTGTTCTTATACTTACTCTCCAACTCATTTTATATTTGTAACTCCCCCCCTTGATTCTTTATACGGAAAATCGAACATATCAATTACCGAGCGCGAATTTTGCATTGATATTGACAGGTGTTTTGCTCAGGTAAGTATGCAAAATTCTGTTATTTTTGCATATATATATATATATATAATTTACTCTCGTCATTTAATTATTGTTGTGAATTATACGTAGGACCAATCATGTTAAGACAGTTGAGGAAATGGATGTATGATCGAGACGTCCTGGGTGTGACGCCGGAGTTTGAGGATGGTGTTACAACTGAAGGACAAGCGGATCCGCCCGGGAGCGCGAGCGGAAGTGAGAAAAGCGAGAAAAGTGCGTAAATTTAAATCAAATTCAAAAATACGCGAATCCCAAGGGGTGTACCCTTGGGTGCTCAACCGGGCGTTCGATGTAGGATGTGTAAATATTAAAACATATATTTAAACACATAGGGCATAGATATACAAATGAAATCAATCAAAGCGTAATAAACCGTTACCTTTGATTGTTTAGCGTATGCTCCCGGCTACTAGCGTTGTTCCTTCTCCGGAATGCTCACGAAATCCAAACGTATGGATTCTCCAAAGGTGATCCACACCACACCGGAAGAAACACACGTTCTTCTTGCTAGAAAAGAACGGGTTTAGGAAGGAATCGGTTTAAGAGAAGAACACTATGAATTAGTGTTCTCTTAAACTTACTTTGTTCTTCTTCTTGATTCAAAATCAAGTGAAGAACACAAGTGTAAGAGAGGGAGGGAGCACGAAATTTTGAGAGAGAGGAGAGGATTTTTGTCTTCTCTTTTTCCTAGAAAAAGATGAATAATGAATCACTTATGCTTGGTGTTGTATATTCTAATATATATACATAATTAATGTGATTATTGGAATGTGTCTAGGTTCACCCAAGGATGTCTAGATTCATTCCAATCAATCACCATCAATTCATCAATCAAGCCTACCAAAATTTATGGTATGATCAAATCATACCAAAAGGGAAGAGCTTGATTGGAGTTGATTTGTCTCTTTTGTTAGAATAGGTGACCATGTAAGCCAATTTTGGCAGGAATATGTAACCTATGTCTAGAAAATTTCAGGTGTTTGATAAATCATTAATGAATAAAGAAGTGAATTTCATTTGGCATCACTTTGTTTGTGTTCACTTATATTTGTTTTCCATATCTGTTCACTACGCAAACAAAGCCCACGGACTGAGAATCAATTTCGGGGACTAGGACTACGCTTGGAGCTAGGTCCATGGAATCAGTCTTCCCGAATCAGTCCGGAAATCTCCAAGTCAAGAATCCCGAAAATGGGTACCGGGATTCCATTTGAGACTTGCACTAAGCACCTGCTGTCGTGTTTCATCGACGGGTGACGAGGGTCGTCTAAGCAGTGTTAGTGGGTTAGCATGCTAGGACGCAGCTGACTGAGGTGACTCGCGGGAACCGTCTTACGGAGGACCTTGAGTATGGTCAGCAAGGTATGACGTGTATTCCCGGTTCCAACGGTACAGGCCAAGTCCTTTGACTTGAGGAATTGCTCAGTTTACCTGTACGTTAGGGCTGTATCTTAGATATGGTGAGAGATTGCCAGAATTCTCTTTGGTAGTCATAAGCCATGTGTAGTACAGTTCTGGTGTACAAAGTGACAGTAGTTTCCAAGAAAGGATCTGTCTCCTGCCAATAGGTATTGACAGTTGAGTCTCATGTATGCTCTGTGTCTTGTCCCTAAAATCTGTGGCCACAGTAACTGAACAGAAGGGAAGGATTCCCTTGCGGCGTTTAGTGAGGACAGACCGACACTTAGGTCCAAAATGGGTACCTGCATTATCCGTGCCCTAGACTCTAAGTGATGAGACCGAAGACAGAAGGACAAGTGTACTGTTAGAGCCTAAATGTTCATCCCTGAATATTTCACCTAGTCTCTAGTGCCATGGACCGTTGCTAGATGGCCACCCATGGTAACGGAAGGATTCTAGGAATCCGACCAAGTCTAGCTGAAAGGTGAACCTAAAGAGTCACACACTATCCACACACATTTAGATATTTAATTAGGAATTAAATATTGGAGTGAAGGAATGATTAAATTGGATTTAATCGGGTCCTTTATTTTTCTTGGAGAAATAATTCCTTCTATTAGATATAAGGAATTAAATTGATAAATTAGATTTATCAAAGGGATTCATTTAATGGGCTTAAATAATATTTATATTTATTTTAGCCTCTTGGAAATATTTAAATAGGTTTTAAATATTCCATTAAATTAAATTAAATCAACGGTAAGATGAATGGGAGAGATGGATGGCTAGGATTGTTTTGACTAGGTCAAAACACTACTTTGACTAGGACTTTGACTAGGTCAAAATCCTAGTCAAAATAGAGTTCTTGAAAGAGGAGTTTAAAGAGGATTAGACTCCTCTTCTATATAAACCCCTAGCATCCTACAAGTTGAAGGATGATGAAACTCCATCACACACACTACAACACACACACACGGATTCTCTCTCCCTCTCTCTCGTCCGATTCTCTCTCCCTCTCCAAGAAATATTTTTTTTGGTTCTTTTTGTTCTTGGAACATTAAGAACTTGATGAATTAATACCATTAATCAATAATGTGTTATTGATTCATCCACTCCAAAAAATATAAACTTGTTCGTTGCTAGCACGACGTGCAAGATACGTGGGTGGATCGTGTGTCACGATTTAGAGGGTCTCAAAGACGAGATCTTGGTGCAAAACGGGGAACAACGCTTGTAGCCGTTGAAGACGAAAACGACAACGGGTAGGTCTCGTTTTAATTTTTCGTCCTCTCTTTAATTTCCAACCCTATGGCCTCCATGATTTATTTTGTGTTATTCGTTCATGAGATACACCGAACGCCCGGGAAATTTCAAAGGCACACCCTTTGAAACATGTTTTAATTTAAATGCATGTTTAAATTCCATATTTAATTTTAATTATACCGCGCTTCCGCATTCGCGCTTTTCCCGGGACGATCCACAATTTCTTTCAGTGGTATCAGAGCCCGGTTCGGTGTATAGGCCTAGGGTTTTATGTGCGTTTTAAGCATGAAACGTGATTTAGCATGTTTTAATTGAATCTTGAATTTCTTGATTATTAAAGCATGTTATTTTATTGCTTTTAATTCGTGTGAATTTATGAATGTTGGTGCTTTTCTGTTTTTCTTGGGAAACGGGATGGGAAATTAATTTGAAAAACGAGAGAAAACGCCACAGCCGGCCAGCCGGGAAGGCTGGCCGCGCGCAGCCGAGCACTGCCGGTAGGGCGGACGCGCGCAGGCATGGGAAGCCTGCGCGCGCGCGCACTGCCGGCCGCGCAGGGGCAGCGCGCAGCCAGGATGGCTGCGCGCGGGCGTGCGCGCATGGAAGCGCCTCCAGGCGCGCGCGCGCAAGGCTGACGGGCGGGGAGCCCGCGCGCGGACGGGCACCAGGCGCGCCGCCAGGCGCGCGCGCACGCAGACGGAGGCGTCTGCGCGCGCGCTCTGCGCACAGCGCAGGCACACGGCCGGCGGCCAGCAAGCCAGCGCGCGCAAGGAAGAGGAGCCTGCGCGCGCGTCGGCCTGCCGATGCGCTAGGCCGTGCAGTGCGCTGCCGGTCAGGCGCGCGCGCGCCCGGCCAGGCAGCGCCTGCGCGCGCGCGGCCGGCCGGCTGGCTGCCGCAGGCGGCGGAGGGTTTTGAAACCCTAGTGTTATTTTATTTTAAATTAATTTTCAGTTTTAATTTTGAATTAATTCTGGAAAAACGTTTTTTGGGTTCAATTTTTCCTAAGTTCCTAAAGACATTATTTTAGGAGTAAAATAAATTGGATTTGGAATCCAAGGGTTATTTTACTTAAGATAATGAGGAAAGATTTTCCTAAAACGAGAAAAAGATTAATATTACCAATATTTATATTTTTTTTATTTTCACACGTTGCGCACATGTTCATTTATTTTCATCTTGGATTAATATGATTGGAAATCATGTGTTGTTGGAATATTATGATTATGTGATTGGATCATATAATTACGTGTGTTGGATGGAAATGGATGATCACGAGCCCTAGACCGAATGTATGGTTTAATTTTCTGTTGGGCCTGTGTGCCTCTTTAACTGCTTTCTCCTTCTCTCTTTCTAGTGCCTTGGAATAATAAGGCTTTCTACCTCCCTCCTTATGTACTCCCCCCGGGTTTTCGCTGGGGTTTCTATTTTTTAATATGTAATGAGAGTAGACTAGGAGTGAGGTTTCTTTTTGTAATTGGTGGAGAAGAAGGAAGGACCACATGGAGAGCCCAGACCGGAGGTCCCTTGGAGTTTTCCATGAAGTGAAGAAAGAGAAAAGAGACCAAGGCCCATCAGCATGATGATTGGGTTACTATTAATGTAATAGTATAGGACCAACCCTAGATTGACCATAGATCCACTGCGGGCTCAGTGGATCGCATAGGATTCGGGCTCGTGATCATCCAACAGGGGCGTGCTAGGCTTTAATTTTGCATGTGGTTATTGTGATGGATGAATGGGTTTTTATTTATCATATAACTGTTATGGATGGATTTTATTTATGCATTATGGATGAATGTATGAATATATATTATGAGATCTCGGTCATTCACTACTCTCACATTGGTTGGACCAATGTTGAAATATTAGACCCTAGATAAAGTGGACATGAACTCTAGGAGTTTGTCCATGCCTTCCAATCCATGGCACAGTGAGGAAGCTGTTTTAGGTCAATAGCGTGGTCTCACGAGTCGTGGCACGTTATTGTACTTAAAAGAAGCTGCACTATGTCATGAACGAAAAATGGGCTGCTGTTACCTGTCTCACGAGTCGTGGGGGTACTAGTGGGTCCATGGCTCGGTCGATTGGGTCGGGTCTAACGCCCAATTAGCATGATTCGCTTGGAGTCCTCGGGATCATGCAAAAGGGTGAGGCAATAATCTTGGGAATCTCGTGGAACGAGAATGGTATGGAATACCTCCCACAGGATCTTTTCCATGCGAATCGTAAAAGCGGGGTATGGGAAAAAATCGCTGTGGATCCCAAGCCCACTAGGAAAGGATTTCCCGAAAATCACGTTTGAGAGTACCGTGTTTTCGTATAAATAGTGGGAGGATTAAATGACTAAAGACCAAGCATTTAATTATTTCATCAAACCACCGTCTTTATTTTCTGCTGATCGCGCGTTGTTTTCTAAATGTAGATTTAAAATGTCTAAGAACCCACTATCAACCATTCTTGAGACAAACAAATTCAATGGAACAAATTACAACGACTGGTTGCGCAATCTCAGGATAGTCCTAGATTACGAGAACCAAGGCTACGTCATGGACGAGCCTCTCCCTAGGACCTTGCCGGAAGGATCCACGCCAGAAGAACGTGAGACGTTCGAGACTTGGCATAAGGATAACCGGAAGGTCCGTAGCGTCATACTTGCTTCGATGACCAATGAGATTCAGAAGCAATATGAAAGGCTAGACGATGTCCCTTCCATTATGGCTCGCCTTAAGGATTGCTATGCAGTCCCGGACCGGCATACTAGGTATGTCGCGACCAAGGCGTTCTTTGGAACTAAAATGACAGAAGGATCCTCTGTACAAGAGCATGGGGTTAAAATGCTTACCCTAGTGGAAAAGCTCGAGGACCTAAAGGCAGGTCTCGATAACGAAACGTACATAGATGTGATCCTTCAGTCACTCCCACCCTCCTTCGACCAATTTATCGTCAACTATAACATTAATGCACTTGAGAAGGGCATTCATGAGTTGATCAATATGTTGGTGCAATACGAGGCAACGACTAAGAAGTCCACGCCTTCGGTATTGTTTGGAGGTGCTTCAACTTCCAAGACGAAAGGCAAGGGGGCCGGACGTTGGAAAAAGAAGAAGGGGAAGGGAAAAGCCGTCATAGCAGCTACGAACACTCAGAGTGTTCCCATTGCCAAAAAGGGGAAAGGCAAAGGAAAGGGAAAGGTTGTCTCCAAGCAACAGTCAAAGGCATATGACATATGTATCAACTGCCGTGAGAAAGGGCATTGGAAGAGAGAGTGCCCCAAACTCTTCTCAAACCAAGGTATATATGTGATTGAGGTTAATATGGTCACTAATTCTGCCTCTTGGGTATTGGATACCAGCTGTGGAGCTCACATTTGCAATGATTTGCAGGTGCTGAAAAGAAACAGAAAACTAAGTAGCGGGGACATGATCCTGAAGCTTGGAAATGGCAAGGCCATCTCGGCAGAAGCAGTAGGATCCGCCACTTTAGTGATTAGTGATACCATTAGCATAGAATTAGAGCAGGTTTATTTTGTACCTAGTATGATTAAGAACATCATTTCCATTCCATTGTTGGACAATAGTGGTTATGAGTTCAGAATCAATAAAAATTGCTTTTATTTGATGAGGTGTGGAATTGCTCATCTACTTGGTACATTGCACAACGGGCTCTATATCTTGCAACAAACGAATTTCGTTCTTAACGCTCAACACAAACGGAAATTAGATAATAACGAGAATGCACATCTGTGGCACGCTAGGCTAGGTCACATATCCCAAGATAGGATGAAAAGGTTGGTAGACTCAAAGAACCTAGAGGTTGGGGACTTGAGCGATCTACCAACTTGTGAATCTTGTCTAAGAGGAAAAATGACCAAGAAGCCCTTTGTAGGTCAAAGCAAGCTTGCCACGGGTCTGTTGGACTTGGTCCATACAGACGTATGTGGACCACTAAGGACGCAGGCTCGAGATGGGTTCTCCTACTTCATAACCTTCACCGATGATCATTCACGGTATGGTTATGTTTACCTAATGAGGTACAAGTCTGAAGCTCTTGAGAGGTTTAAAGAATTCAGACTTGAAGTGGAGAACCAGACCAACTGCAAAATTAAAGTCCTACGGTCAGACCGAGGTGGTGAATACCTTAGTGCTGAATTCCTTGATTATCTAAAAGAACATGGTATAATATCAGAATGGATACCTCCCGGAACACCACAGTTAAACGGCATCTCTGAAAGGAGGAACCGAACCCTGTTGGACATGGTTCGGTCCATGATGAGTTTTACCAAATTGCCCTTATCGTTTTGGGGTTATGCATTAGAAACGGCAGCCAAGTTGTTGAATTTGGCGCCTACCAGTGCATTGACCCAAACGCCATATGAGATATGGCACGGCAAGCCTGCGTCCTACAACTACTTGAAAGTGTGGGGTAGCCCCGCATACGTCAAGAGGTTAGTGGGAGATAAGCTAGAATCCAGGTCTAGCCTATGCAGGTTCGTTGGATACCCTAGAGAAACTGCGGGTTATTACTTTTATGACCCTTTGGAACAAAAGGTATTTGTTTCAAGGAATGCAGTATTCTTGGAGCAAGGCTTCCCGGAGGATATCCAACCTGATGAGCTGATCCTTGAGGAATCAAGTGATGGAACTCAGCCATCAGAAATAGCCGCGGAAACCTCACCAAGAGGATTTAGGATTAACGCACGGAGGGCTGACCAACCTAGAGAAGTCCAACATGCTAGGCATGAAGGACAACCTCAAGAAAGGCCAGTCCCGGCCCCTGAACCGCCGGCTCCGATACAGTCAGCGCCCACAGTCACCACTGACGTTCCCGTCCTCCGTAGGTCCACTAGAGAATCCTGACCTCCAGTGAGATATGGGTTTCTAGGTGCGACCGATCTTCTAGATAACGATCCTAAGACATACGGGGAAGCGATGTCTGACATCGACTCCGGGAAATGGCCTGAGGCCATGAAGACCGAAATGGACTCCATGAGCGAGAACCAAGTTTGGAGACTTGTAGATCCACCGAAAGGTGTTAAGCCAGTGGGCTGTAAGTGGGTCTACAAGCGCAAACTCGGCGTTGATGGAGAAGTCACAACCTTTAAGGCTAGGCTTGTAGCTAAGGGATACACTCAACGACCCGGGGTCGATTTTGAGGATACCTACTCGCCAGTAGCCATGGCTAAGTCCATTCGGATCCTGCTTGCCATAGCAGCATGGTATGACTATGAAATATGGCAGATGGACGTGAAAACGGCCTTCCTCAACGGTTTCGTTGAAGAAGAGATCTATATGGATCAGCCGGAGGGTTTCACGGTCACTGGAGAAGAACAGAAGGTCTGTCGTCTCCAGAAGTCCATCTATGGCCTCAAACAAGCATCCCGAAGTTGGAACATTCGATTTGATGAAGTAATACGGGGATATGACTTCATCAAAAACGAATCCGACCCTTGTGTATACAAGAAGGTCAGTGGGAGCTCTATAGTGTTCCTAGTGCTTTACGTGGATGACATTCTGCTCATTGGTAATGACGTCAGAATGTTAGGAAACACAAAAGCATGGTTGTCAACCAAGTTTTCCATGAAGGACTTGGGTGAAGCCTCCTACATCCTAGGCATCCAGATTGTCAGGGACAGATCTAAAAGGATGTTAGGGCTCACCCAAAACTCGTATATGGAGAAAGTCCTAAAGAAATATCGAATGGACAACTCCAAACGAGGATTCCTTCCAATGAGGCATGGGATCAAGTTGTCCAAGAAGCAGTCCCCGCAGACTGATGAGGAACTTGAAAAGATGAAAGTCATCCCCTATGCTTCTGCCGTAGGCAGCATCCAATATGCGGTCCATTGCACCAGGCCTGACATTGCATACGCTTTGAGCGTGACAAGCAGATATCAGTCCTGTGCAGGAGAGGCACATTGGAATGCCGTTAAGGGCATCCTTAAGTACCTTAGGAGGACTAAGGAAATGTTCTTGGTCTATGGCAATGGAGAACTAATTCTGGAAGGCTTTAGCGACGCTAGCTTCCAGTCTGATGACGATGATGCCAAGTCTCAATCGGGGTATGTATTCAAACTCAACGGAGGAGTAGTGGCTTGGAAAAGTTCCAAGCAAGCAACCACTGCTGACTCCACCACTGAGGCTGAATACATAGCAGCTTCAGAAGCTGCTAAGGAAGCGGTTTGGATGAGAAACTACATCCAAGAGTTGGGTATGGTGCCTAGCATCACCGAGCCTGTTGTCATCTTTTGTGATAACAACGGTGCAATAGCGCAAGCAAAGGAACCGAGATCTCATCACCGTTCCAAACACATTCTTAGACGCTACCATCTTCTTAGAGAAATGGTAGGAACAGGTGACGTTCGGATGGACCGAGTCAACTCAGCAGACAACACAGCAGACCCGCTGACAAAGCCTATGTCACAGAGTGCTCATACGCAACATCTTGAGAAGATGGGGATTAGGCATATGGGTGATTGGCTTTAAAGGTCAAGTGGGAGATTGTTAGAATAGGTGACCATGTAAGCCAATTTTGGCAGGAATATGTAACCTATGTCTAGACAATTTCAGGTGTTTGATAAATCATTAATGAATAAAGAAGTGAATTTCATTTGGCATCACTTTGTTTGTGTTCACTTATATTTATTTTCCATATCTGTTCACTACGCAAACAAAGCCCACGGACTGAGAATCAATTTCGGGGACTGGGACTACGCTTGGAGGTAGGTCCATGGAATCAGTCTTCCCGAATCAGTCCGGAAATCTCCAAGTCAAGGAATCCCGAAAATGGGTACCGGGATTCCATTTGAGACTTGCACTAAGCACCTGCTGTCGTGTTTCATCGACGGGTGATGAGGGTCGTCTAAGCAGTGTTAGTGGGTTAGCATGCTAGGACGCAGCTGACTGAGGTGACTCGCGGGAACCGTCTTACGGAGGACCTTGAGTATGGTCAGCAAGGTATGACGTGTATTCCCGGTTCCAACGGTACAGGCCAAGTCCTTTGACTTGAGGAATTGCTCAGTTTACCTGTACGTTAGGGCTGTATCTTAGATATGGTGAGAGATTGCCAGAATTCTCTTTGGTAGTCATAAGCCATGTGTAGTACAGTTCTGGTGTACAAAGTGACAGTAGTTTCCAAGAAAGGATCTGTCTCCTGCCAATAGGTATTGACAGTTGAGTCTCATGTATGCTCTGTGTCTTGTCCCTAAAATCTGTGGCCACAGTAACTGAACAGAAGGGAAGGATTCCCTTGCGGCGTTTAGTGAGGACAGACCGACACTTAGGTCCAAAATGGGTACCTGCATTATCCGTGCCCTAGACTCTAAGTGATGAGACCGAAGACAGAAGGACAAGTGTACTGTTAGAGCCTAAATGTTCATCCCTGAATATTTCACCTAGTCTCTAGTGCCATGGACCGTTGCTAGATGGCCACCCATGGTAACGGAAGGATTCTAGGAATCCGACCAAGTCTAGCTGAAAGGTGAACCTAAAGAGTCACACACTATCCACACACATTTAGATATTTAATTAGGAATTAAATATTGGAGTGAAGGAATGATTAAATTGGATTTAATCGGGTCCTTTATTTTTCTTGGAGAAATAATTCCTTCTATTAGATATAAGGAATTAAATTGATAAATTAGATTTATCAAAGGGATTTATTTAATGGGCTTAAATAATATTTATATTTATTTTAGCCTCTTGGAAATATTTAAATAGGTTTTAAATATTCCATTAAATTAAATTAAATCAACGGTAAGATGAATGGGAGAGATGGATGGCTAGGATTGTTTTGACTAGGTCAAAACACTACTTTGACTAGGACTTTGACTAGGTCAAAATCCTAGTCAAAATAGAGTTCTTGAAAGAGGAGTTTAAAGAGGATTAGACTCCTCTTCTATATAAACCCCTAGCATCCTACAAGTTGAAGGATGATGAAACTCCAACACACACACTACAACACACACACACGGATTGTCTCTCCCTCTCTCTCGTCCGATTCTCTCTCCCTCTCCAAGAAATATTTTCTTGGTTCTTTTTGTTCTTGGAACATTAAGAACTTGATGAATTAATACCATTAATCAATAATGTGTTATTGATTCATCCACTCCAAAAACATAAACTTGTTCGTTGCTAGCACGACGTGCAAGATACGTGGGTGGATCGTGTGTCACGATTTAGAGGGTCTCAAAGACGAGATCTTGGTGCAAAACGGGGAACAACGCTTGTAGTCGTTGAAGACGAAAACGACAACGGGTAGGTCTCGTTTTAATTTTTCGTCCTCTCTTTAATTTCCAACCCTATGGCCTCCATGATTTATTTTGTGTTATTCGTTCATGAGATACACCGAACGCCCGGGAAATTTCAAAGGCACACCCTTTGAAACGTGTTTTAATTTAAAAGCATGTTTAAATTCCATATTTAATTTTAATTATACCGCGCTTCCGCATTCGCGCTTTTCCCGGGACGATCCACAATTTCTTTCATCTTTCCAAAAGAGATAAGTCAACATACCACCTAGCATGAAACATGGCTGATTTTGCTTCCTCCAAGGGAGCGTGTCGGCCATGTTTGATTAAGGAAAGAAGTCCAACTTCTTCCCATTCCAAATTAGGAATTATTTCTCCTCTCGGGTATAATTTAACGGACCGGGTTTTATCGTAATCCAATTGCGACGAACCCAATATTAAATCCAATTTAATGTCCACTTAAATTATTCCCGTTGATCTTTTAATCCAATTAAAAGATCCAACATCTCAACATCTCAACATTCCATATTTAATCGAAAATTCAATTTACCGATTAAATGAAAGCCCGATACAATATCGGCTCGTCCATCCAATGGACTTTCCCTTAAGTAATCCAATTACTTATTTTATCCTTGGAGATTGACTCCAAGTCGATCTCTCAACCTCCTCGATGATTTGTGTGTGACCCTTTAGGTTCACCCTCAGCTAGACTTGGGCCCGTGTCCCACAAGGGCCCGTTACCATGGGTGGCCGTCTAGCAACGGTCCATGGCACTAAAGACTAGGTGAATTGTGTGAACATTTAGGCGCCGATTCCGTACGGGTACGATCCTTCCGTCTATCGTCTCCCGGCCTTAGTCTAGGGTATGGAATTGAGCGTCGGTTCCCATCCTTGACTAGGCATCTATGCTTAATACTCGAGACCACGTATGCTTCTTTGCATCGACACAGGAAACCATTCCCTGTTCGACCAACCACTGTGGCCACAGCTTCAAACAGCATGAACGTGTCTCCGAGTGCATAGGAGATACCTCTGTCACATACTGACAGGGACGGATCCTCTTCTTGGAATCCACCGTCCTCGCTACACATTCTGACTGCACTGGACAAGGCTTATGATAATCATCTTACAGAAGGATTACCTCTCGCCAGATCCAAGATACAGCCGTCCTGTGCACGCGACTGCCATGATCCGTCAAGTCTGAGGATTACTCCCGTACTATCGGAACAGGGGAAAACCAATCATACCGACCAAGCCTCCAAGGCTTCCATATGATGATCCCCGCGAGTCAGTCCAGTCGGCTCGACCCCAGTCGACCAACCCATCAAGATCGTGTAGGCGTCCCACGCCTGTCGCCGATGAAACACGGCACTCATCCAATGAACACGACTCTTGACGCAAGTCTCAATCGGACCCTCGATGCCCTGTCTCGAGGTCCTCGACTTGGAACGTTTCAGACCCAACTCTTAATCAGTTGATTTCATGACTACCATCCAATGCGTGGCCCAACTGCACGAGTTGTTATCCATGGTCTGTGGGCTTTGTTGCGATATAAGTTAAACACCATTTTAACAAATGTAAGATGAGCGCAACAAAGAAAGTACCATTGGTGACGAACACTCATCTTATTCATCACATAATAATATTACATTCTCATCAAGTTGTCGGATAGATTACAAATTGCCAAACCTATTGGCTTTCTGGTCACCTATTCCAACAAAAACATTTTTAGAATAGGCCCAGTCTCAGCGTGCATATATGGACGGGGACAAGATTAAGTGTCCCTGCCGGAAGTGCAAAAACGAACGGTTCAAAACACCAGACGAGGTAAATTTTGATTTGTGTATGAAAGGGTTTATGCCAGAGTATTACAATTGGACTTCGCATGGTGAGGAAAGAGTGCAGGAATACTTTGAAGCATTGACAGCATCCCCTCTGCAGCAGCAGCAAACGCCACCCGTTTAGGAGGAGGGTAGTTCGCATTGGGGTGATGCGGCTCAGATGGATTGGGCGCAGAGGATGATATTCGATGCCGCTGGGCCGTCATTCTGATCTTCGTACAACCAGGAGGGACCGACTGATGATGGTACTCGATATTGTCCATCTGATGTGGGTCCTAGTTCATATTACGATTCGGGGCCCTATGATTATGTATCTGGCTTGTCAGACCGTTTTTTTTATATAGTTCATGCTGTGGACCAACCTTTGTGGAATGGCTGCACCACCTCTCAGTTGGCGTCAATTGCCTCTTTGGTGAATATCAAGGCCGAAGGGGGTTTTTCCGAGCATACATATGATCGGTTATACCAGTGGGCTGATACTGTAATGCCCCACGATCAAACTTTCCCCGCCGATTATTACAATACGAAGAAAATTGATAAGAGAATTGGGTTTACCAGTTCCGAAGATTGATGCTTGCAAAAACGGTTGCATGTTGTACTGGAAGGACGATATTGATTTGGAATATTGCAAGTTCTTTGGAGACGCTAGGTACAAGCCCACCAGGGACAGAAATCTTAAACGCAAGAAGTCCCCGTATGCCATTCTTAGTTATCTACCGATTACCCCTCGGCTACAGAGGTTGTATGCATCGGAGGTCACAGCAGAGCATATGACTTGGCATGCGAGCCATCAGACAGAGGAAGGATCCATGTGTCATCCGTTCGATACAGAGGCTTGGAAGCATTTTGACCGGACGTATCCTGATAATTTGAGCTGAACCAAGGAATGTTAGACTTGGGTTGTGCACGGATGGGTTTGCACCGCACGGTCAGTATGGTAAAACTTACTCATGTTGGCCCGTGATACTTACACCGTACAATCTCCCACTGGGAATGTGCATGAAGTCTGAGTATATGTTCCTAACGATGGTGATCCCTGGCCCATCGAATCCCAAACGTCTTATCGATGTCTACTTGGATCCGTTGATCGAGGAGTTGCAGAATTTATGGCATGTGGGTGTACGTACGCACGATATTGCGACAAACCAAGCATTCATGATGCATGCCACATTGATGTGGACAGTGAACGACCTTCCTGCTTATGGTATGGCATCTGGATGGAATACCGTCGGTGTTATGGGGTGTCCAGTTTGTATGGAGGACATACGGGCATTCTATTTACAGCACGGTCGGAAGGCATGCTATTTTGACTGCCACAGGCAATTCCTACCACCGGGTCATCCTTATCGCAGGAATAAGAAAGCCTTCACTAAAAACCGAATAGAGAGGAAGGTTGCACGTCCGAGGCTGACTGGAAAACAGATTCGAACCAGTGTTGATGCATTTAGTGTTGCTGTCGAACAACCGTTGAGTGAACCAGAAGGCTACGGTGTCGACCATAAGTTGACGAAGAAAAGCATATTCTGGGAGCTTGAATACTTGGGGCGCATCTGATATGACACAATCTTGATATCATGCATATTGAGAAGAATGTGTTTGATAATATATACAATACTGTGATGGACATCAAAGGAAAAACGAAGGACAATCTGAATGCACGGAAGGATCTGAAGATCATATGTAATCTGCCGGAGCTTGAGGTGGACGAAAGGAGACCGAACGTGATGCCCAAGGCGGTATATAGATTGACGAAGGAGAAAAAGAAAAAGATATATGAGTGGATTCGTTGTCTTAGGTTTCCTGATGGGTATGCCTCTAACTTGGCCCGTTGTGTCGACCTGAAGGAGTTGAGGATGCACGGCATGAAGAGCCATGATTGTCATGTTTTCTTGCAGAAACTGATTCTGGTTGCTTTCCGTGAAATGCTTCCAGAGCACGAGTCGGGTTCCTTGACGGAAGTCAGCCTTCTATTCCAGATCCTATGCTCAACAACACTAAGTGTGGCCAAGCTAAAAGAATTGGAAGATAGTGTAGCCGTCATCATGTGCAATCTCGAGAAAATTTTTCCTCCTTCCTTTTTCGACTCAATGGAGCATTTAATTGTTCACCTTCCATATGAGACGCGCGTTGGGGGGCCCGTGCAATACAGGTGGATGTACCCATTTGAAAGGTAATTAAATAATTAATACTGTTAAATATATACTTATTACTTGCATTTTAATAAATTGTCATATGAATAGATTCCTACATGATTTGAAGAAAAAGGTGAAAAACAAAGCACACGTCGAGACGTCAATTGTAGAGGCTTATATTGTCGAAGAAATCGGACTTTTCTCCTCGCACTACTTCGAACCGCACATTGTGTGCAAGCGAAACAGACCCGGTCGGAACGATGATGTCATGAGCAACGACGAACGAATTGTTCGGTCCATTTTCAATTACCCAGGCCGAGCAAGTGGAGCCTCGAAGAAGAGATGGCTGAGCGGGGAGGAACTTCATGCTATTGAGACATACGTCTTGTGTAATTGTGAAGTAGTTGCACCATACTACGTGTAAGTGTCTTATACAAACGTAATTATCTCGTACGAATCATTTCAATTTCAATTACATGTATATTTATAACTATCAATTTTACTATAACAGGTCATTCCTGAATGAACTGTTCGAGCAAACACAATTCAAAGGACCCGATAATTGATCAACTAGTGGTGACACAATTCAAGGATTGGTTCAAGGCTTGTGTAAGTATCATCGGTTTGTTGTAATTAATGCGATATGCTCATGAATTTGTAATCAATTATTTCAATTGCTATATATATCATTAGTTGTAGGTGAAACCCGAATTGAATCACACAAACGAGGATTTGTTGAAGTTGCATTATTGGGGGCCAAGACAGTAATCCGAAGATGAAGATGAAGATAGCTTTGACGAGGCTGAGTCCGATGAAGAGACTTTTCGAATTTTCCAAAAAATTTCTGTAATTTTTTATCACAGTTATTATTAAAATTGTATTTGATAGATGTATTTTGATTATCAGGACCGTTGCTATTTGAGGTACAATATTTCAAATATGACGGCTAATTAAAAAAAAAGGAGGGAAATTTTTTAATAGGAACGGTCCAAATTTATACTTACCGTTCCTATTTGAGGTACAATATTTCAAATATGGCGGCTAATTAAAAAAATGAGGGAAATTTAAATTAGGAATGGTACAAATTTATCAGGACCGTTCCTATTTGAGGTACAATATTTCAAATATGACGGCTAATTAAAAAAAATGAGGGAAATTTGAATTAGGAACGGTACAAATTTATTAGGATCGTTCCTATTTGAGGTACAATATTTCAAATATGGCCGCTAATTAAAAAAAAATATGTAAAATTTGAATTAGGAACGGTAGGCGAAAACCTACGACCGTTCCAAACTGTAGCCCAATATTTCGTTTTGAGACCCAATGAAAAATTGGTGGGAAATTCAACTATTGGAACGGTAAGTTTACACATGACCGTTCCAGATTATAATAGGAACGGTAACTACGTGAGTGCATTAAAACGACATCGTTCTTTATAATAGGAATGGTATTGGGAACACTGTGTCTATTAGGTAACCGTTCCTAGTATTACAACTCCAACCAATTCGTCCGATATCTCAACATCCATCAGCCGGATCGACACCATTTTTTAACACGTACAAGGTTATGGATATGAATTAATGTCCAACGGTCGGATTTCCAATCGGTAACCTGGATTTAAGGATGCATCTGTTTTTGTTACGATGAATATTGACCAGATACGATAACTCAAGATCCGCACACCGAAATATTTCAAAACGACATATAATGTATTTTTTTGTGTGTTATATCATATCTAATGGTTTGATTGAAATTTTGACGGTCTGATTATGCCGTGCAGTACAACAATATAGGATGCTAGTTACATCTGTGAAATACTAACAAAAAAATATTTACAAATATACTTCATATTGTGAACGTGTGCCTATTTTTTGGAAATTATTATAGATTTTTATAATCTTTAAAAATCCAATTGTATACATTTATTTAATAAAATAAGTGTTCAGAACGTATTTTTCTTAATTTATATTTATTATCTAAGAAGATAAAAAAAACAATTGCAATACATATAGGAACGGTAATGTATGAAAATAGGAATGGTAACTAAATGCATGTCTAAAAACGACGTCGTTTCTTTAGTTAGGAACGGGGTTGGGAACACTTATTGTATTATGTGACCGTTCCTATTAGTACAATTCCAAGTACTAAGTATTTGGAATTGATATGGGAACGGTAATTTTTTATTTAGGAACGGTCGGTATTGGGAACGGTTATGGGAATGGTTGTACTACTAAGTGACCGTTCCTATTTAGGTCAACATCATCAAAACGACATCGTAGTATGGCTTATACAACGTTGTTTTCTTTAGTTGGACCGGTAATTCGAACGGTCGGGGAAAAAATGACCGTTCCAAAAAATTATATAAATTAAACCCTTGACTAAATTTTTCTCACTTTCTCCTCTATCACTCTCTCTCTCTCTCAGAATCTCTCTCTCTGGCCCTTCGCCTCTCTCAATCTCTCTCTCTCAGTACTCCGCCTCCGTCGCCTCACATTTGCCTCCGTCGCCGCCACCTCACATCCGCCTCCATCGCCATCGCCTCACATCTGCCTCTGTCGTCGCCGCCGTACATCCGCTTTCTCTGTCTCTCGCCATCACCACCACCACCACCACCCTCTCTCTCTAACTCTCGCCACCCCAACCCCACCAGCACTCGCGGCCAGCCACCACCCCACTCAGGTTCTTCACTCCATTTCAGAAATTGTGTAATTTCAGGCCATTTATGTAATTTCATAAATTTTTTGGTTATTTTGTATAACTTATATAAATTTTAGGATAACTTCTGTAATTTTTGTAGATTTTAGGTAATTTTCTGTAATGATATGTACATTTTAGGAATTTCTATTAATTTGTATAATTTATGTGGTAATTTCTGTTAAGTTATTGAAATGTTGGTTAATTTTTGTAATTTGTGTTGTAATTTTACAAATTTATGTAAATATTGGTAATTTCAAAAAATTGGTGTAATTATATAATGTTAGGGGTATGCAATTTTTGTGCATTGTGAATTTTCTTTTTTTTTTTTTAATTTTCTGAAATTATTTCTGGAATTTTCTATTTTTATTTGTGAATTTTCTGTAATTATTAGAAAATTCAGAAAATATTTAAAAATTTAATATAATTATTAGAAAATAATGTTATGAAAAATTATTAAAAAAATCGAAAAATAATGTATAGAAAAATTCTATACGAAACTGTTTATGTAATTTTTTGTAAATTTTAAAAAAATATTGGGTGATTTTCTATGATATATGAAATTTCTGAAATTTGTTAATCTGGAAATTTGAATTTTTGGGGAATTTTTAACTTTTTAAAATCTGGAGTTTTAAATTTTTTAAAATCTGGAATTTTGAATTTTTTAAAAATCTGGAATTATGAATTTTTTAAAAATCTAGAAATTAGAATTTTATAAAATCTGGAATTTTGAGATTTTTAAAAATCTGGAATTTTGAATTTTTTAAAAATCTGGAAATTTGAATTTTTCAAAAAATTCAATAATTAAAAATATGATAATTTGAAGGAATCAGTGCAATTTTAGGGTAAAACTATGGTATTTAGTATAAATATGTACAGTTGTAGAATTTAGTTTGCATATATATTAAATAAATTAGAAAATCTTCATTATTGAAATAAATTGATACTTACATGTATTTTCTAGATAATGTCTGGTCGGGATTTTCCACCTCGAGGAGGTGGACGTGGCCGTGGTCGTGGTCATGGTCGTGGTCGTGGCCGTGGCCGTGGTCGCGGTGAACCGGCTATACCGCCGGCTGGTATTGTTTCCCAGGATGGGGAAGCAGTGTTCTGACCACCACCACCACCACCGGCAGAGCAGGCACCTGCACCACCTGCGCCGGCAGAGCAGGCACCCGCACCTTCGCCGGATCAGCAGCCCGGTGCGTCTACCGCTGCGCCGAATCAACAGCCCGGACCATCCACTACTACACCGGCGGTCGATCCGGCCCGTCCATGGGCTGCCCACCACCACCACCCCCACCGGCCCCACCACTATCCGCGCGCCAGTACATCACACTCGCCGATGCGAGGTACAATTTATATTTTTAAATTTTTTTTGTAATTTAAATTAATATTTTTATGTCATACTAATTATTTTATAATTTCAGTCATGATCGGAAGATCCACGAGCGCATGTACGCGGTCGTGCGATGACACTATCCCCATCCTTGGGACAGTTTGCGCAAGGTGCCGCCAGAGCACCAGCAATTCTGGTTTGAGAGTTTGAAGGTAGCGGCAATTAATTTTTGTTTTTAAATATTTTAACAATCTAAGTTAATATATATTTATATATATTTTTTTAATATAGATGACGTACTGGTGGGACGCCGACGACGAGCCGATGTTCAAGATCTTCCATATTTGGGTAGGAAAGTTCCTGAGGAAGAAGTTCGTCCTTGCCAGACAGTCCCTGCAGAAGCCTCTATGGCTGGCGAACGAGGTCTGGCGGCAGCTCCTCCTGTATTGGGATTCCCCGGAGTTCAAGCCGGAGTGCGAGAAGAACAAGGCGAACCGGAACGCCAACCTAGCCGCATCCACTACTGTGTACCACGGGGGATCTGTCTCCGTCGGTGAGATATCTAATGTTATTTCAATTATTTATTACTATTAAATTAAAATTGTAATAACTGTTTCCCATTTCTTTTTACAGGAGGAGCAGCTCGGCCGGCCAGTGAAGCAGATGGAGTTATTCTCCAAATGCTACAAGAAGAAGGCCGATGGCGGCTGGAGCGGGTCGAGGGCAGCCGAGGTGGCGGTAATTTTTAATTAATACATTCTAATTTATTTTTTAAATATTTGAAAATTTTCTAATTTATTGTAATTCATTAGTCTCAGGCCCCGTGCAACCCTGAAGATCCTGCTTCTGAATCAGAGGGCTCGGTGGCGCAGACGGAGCAGCAGATGTGGCTCACTTGCGTCGGGGGCAAGAACAAGGGCCGGGTATTTGGTCTTGGTTCTGAGGCCCTGGGGCTCAGCCAGACCATTACCTCGCCATCACCACCGCCAGCGCCCGCGCTAGAGCCAGCGCCTTCTCAAAAGTGGAGGGTCGGTTGGGCCGCCTCGAGGAGATGATGGCGGACCTCATGGGCATGGTGAAGGACATGCAGACCAGTCGCTCCGGCGCCAGCCCGTCACGGCCTCCTAGAGACCCCACCCGTCCAAACATTGACAAGATGGACGAGGCCGATGGGGATGAAGAGTAAATTATGTATTTTTTTTTGTAATCAAATCGGATAATATTCGTATTTAATATAATTTTTATTTCTAAATTATGCATTTTTTCATATTTAAATATTAATTATATAATCAAAATATTATTATTAATTTAATTTATATTTAAATGATAAAAAATATTAATATAAAAAAATAAATAATTCATTATTTAGGAACGGTACTTTAGACAGTTCTTAAGCGCAACTTACCGTTCCTATATTTGACTTTTTCAAAGACTTACCATTCCCAATGCTGATGAAATAACCATTCCAACTATGCACGTCAACCGTTCCTAAAGACGGAACCTATCGTGCCTAATTGTATTCCAAAATCAATCCTTTCGTGGTTAGGCTTTCGTTCTAAAGACAATACCAAAAATCGGTCCAAAATGGTATTCCAAAGTTAGAGTGCAAACACCGTTCCTAAACGTCGCGACAAAATATATTCCAGTTACCGGTCCTAATCTCTACAACTAACCGTTCCTATATGTATTCCAGACACCATGCTAAATTTTATCTACAACATAAGCGGACTATTCCAAAAAAATTCTAACGACCGTTCCTAATTGCGCGATTTAGTTTCGATGCTACTGTTCCTAATGTTTATAAAGTGTTCCAAATGCAAAAAAATTAAAATTATGCGTACAAAGGTAATTAGAATTGGTAGAACCAGATGGTGCCGAACACCGTTCCGAAATAGGAACGGTAATCTCGGCACCATTCCTTATAATTAGGATCGCCTCTTATTGCCACGGATAGCCTCCCGTTCCTCAACCGTTCCTAATTGCAGTCCAAAAGGTTCAAGTGAAGTATTTACCGTTCCAAATAATAAAAAAAACTGTTCCTGTTACAATCCCAATTCCTGCTTTTTTTTTTTGTAGTGTGAATTAAGACTAGGCCATTGTTCATTGAAAAAAGATAAATTCGATGGAGAGTTTGAGGAATTAGACTGTTCCTGTAAATAATTCTTGAGACGATTTGTGATATCATTAGGGATGGAGAATCCAATTATTATTATCCCCTTAATACCCAATATGGATGTATGATGGTGTTTACAACTAGCATATTTATGGAAAAATGACCAAATTTAAATCCCCGTAATATTTTCAGTTTGGTGTGGATCTTTGTTTCCAGTAATTATCGTTGTAAGTATACAACTTATTAAGGGCATTTCTTATAATATATTCTTCCCTTAAGAGATCATCCCTAGGATTGTGACTGATATGCAAGTTTATCTCTTGCAGTTTTTATTGAGAAGAGTAATTTGGTTGTCTATATAACCAATGGACTTAGTCTTCCATTCTAAGGCTCTCTTAACGAATTCAAAATATTTTCTGCGAAATCCCACATGAAGGAGATTTGGATATTTACGATTCCATACTTCAGAAACAATATTTTTAAAATCCTCATAATTAGCCCATGCCACTTCATAACAATTCATTTTTTTTTCTTTTTAACAAAATTATGGTCTGTGTCGAATAGGATAGGAGAATGATCCAAAACGCTAGAACTAAGATGCAGAACTTTAGCATTTGGAAACATATTACACCAAGAAGTATTAGCCACAGCTCTATCCAATCATTCACAAATAAAACTTTTACCAAATCTTCTATTTGTCCACGTGAATTTATGTCCTATATATCCTAAATCCAAAATGCCACAATATTGCATGCAATCTCTGAACTTAAAAATCTTAGAAGGTAGAAATTGTCCTCACACTTTTTCATCTCTATTTAGAATGCAGTTAAAATCACCAATCACCATCATGGTTTATCATTTAAACTGTCGGAAATAGCAGTAAATTCTGACCATACCTGTGGCTGCAAAGCAGGCTGTGGATAGTTGTACAATGCCGACAGAAGGAAAGGGTTTCACCCTGACCATGCTCCACCTCAAGGTGCACTGATCTCGGGGCTAACTGACTCTATCGAACCCGAGTTTCATTTGCGTTCCACAGGATCTAGATGCTCCCTGCGTATCCTAAGGAAGAGAGAATAGTAGAATCAATAAATGGAAGACGTTGTATAATTGGTGGTGCTCTGTCTGCATGCAAATGAATGTCCGTAATAATAAAGATCTGCGGTGCTGCTCTGTGGATAAGATCTCGTGCCACTGTAATGAACTCTGACCTGCCTGCTCCTCTATAATTCCATCTTAGAATGTGCATCGAGAGAGGTATGTTCAACATAGTTTGGTGCGAGGAATTAACCAGGTTGGTTTATGGTTAGTGAGATTTCGGTGCCTGAGGTGTCAACTTGCATGATCCATCGTTAAACGGGCGGTGGGGAAGGTTCCTATGGTTTT
This sequence comes from Sesamum alatum, assembly GCA_034509735.1. NCBI lineage: Eukaryota > Viridiplantae > Streptophyta > Magnoliopsida > Lamiales > Pedaliaceae > Sesamum > Sesamum alatum. The sequence continues at coordinate 3,740,857 of JACGWO010000013.1, forward strand.
GCCAGTTGGATGCTTGCTTGTTTCTTCTCCCGTGTTTTTCCTTTTGAGTGTTTGCTGATCTGTTATATATATCTTTGCTTTGTGACGTCATTTCCATGCTAAAACTTCCTTGTGCAATCTTCGGTGGTAATGTGGGGTTTCTTGCCGTTGACTTTGTGGTGTTTCATGAGATTTCCCTAGATCTTGCAGGTCTTCTCTCTTTTGCTATCTAAACTTTATTTGTATTTCATGTCATTTGCTCAGCTAATGTCAGTATTAAATCCTGTATGGCTTCTAATTTTGAGCTGGTGAGTTGACGGCATGCTTTTAATTCTCTGATTTGTATCTTGAGGTTGAATGCAAGGATTTCTTCTTGATTTTTGTGGCCACGATTTTATGATGGTCCAATTGGTTCGGGGATTATTCTACTCTTCATTTTGATATTGCTTGTTTCCTTTCATGGCTGTGCTCCTTACACTACAAAAAAACAGGGTTATAGCAATGGACATTTTGCAATGGACCAATTCGTTGCAAATTTGCAACGACCTTTGCTACGACTTTGCAACGGATTCTGTTATTTTTTTTTTTTGTATTTTCGTTGCAAATTCCGTGGCAAATTAACAATGATATTTTGCAACGGACTATCCGTGGCAAAATTCCGTTGCAAAATTTGGTCAACTTTAAGATGTTCCACATTCAACATAAGTCGTTGCAAAAGTCGTGGCAAAATATTGCAACGACACATTCCATTGCAAACTTGCCACGGTTTTTGCAACGGACGTCCTTCGGTGCATACTTTGCAATGAATATTCTAGTTAAATCCATTGCAAAATATTTGCAACGGCATTTGTAACGAATCCGTGTCGTTGCAATTTGAATTTTATGATTTGCAACGGATTTAGCGACGGAACTTTGTCTGTTGCAAAACTTGCCGGCAAGTTTTGCAACGGCGTTGCAACAACCTTTGAAGTCGTTGCAATCCATACATACAGCTGTAAGCATTAATTATTGAGCCGTTGAATTTGCAACGGTTTTTGCAACGGATGTGTCCGTTGCAATGTATTTGTGACAACTGTAACCCACTAATTTAAAATTCTATATGTTTTGCAACGGATTTTGCAACGGTTATATCATTTCGTTGCAAAATCTGTTGCAAATCTGTTGAAAAATCCGAAATATATATAACAAAACCCTCATTCTAGTTCACACATTTTATAATCATCCTCTTCTTCCTCTTCTCTCCTTCCATCCACACAACCGATTTTATAATAATTCTTTACATTAGACCGTTAATGATATCACGTTAGTGCAACGAGTCACACATTTGGACATTTTGTTGGCTTACATTAAGGTTAGTACAAAACTTTTACTAGTTTATTTATATATATTCATTTTATTCTTGGAATTTTTAATTTTTTATGTATGTATGTATGTTAATGAATATGTATAATATTTGTTGATATTAGAGCAAGATATGTTGAGAGAATTGAGAAAATGGATGTATGAGAAGAATGTACCCGGTAATCGTCATCTTACAAAAGAATTTATAGATGGGGTCGCTGAGTTTATAGATTGGGCAAAAACACAACATGATTTTATGGATGGGGAGAAAATTCGTTATCCATGTAGTGTATGTAAAAATCATAAGTACAAATCCACGGAGGAGGTGACATGCGACCTTTATAGGAAAGGTTTTAGGAAATATTATTACAATTGGACATCTCATGGTGAGCCTATACAGATGGATTATGAGCATTCAATTTCAGCTGACAACTCTGTAGATCAAACGACAAATTGGAATAACTATGAGCAATTGAATTGGGATCAGCGGATGGTGTTTGATGCAGCTGGTCCTGTATCTCGTCCACAAGGGGATGTATTCAATGATTCGACATATCCTAGCGATCAACCATATGCAAACGAGGCTGGTCCGAGTTCTAATTATTATGAGGCTGACAATTTAGGAGCATTGTCTGAAAAGTTTTTTGATGTTGTGCGTGCTACAGATCAGCCATTATATGCTGGGAGCGAAACTCACTCTCAGTTATCTGCGATAGCGAGGTTAGTAAACATCAAATCTGAACACAATGTATCACAGAGTTGTCATGATCAGTATTTACAAGTAATAGGGGAGATGTTGCCACGAGATCACACGTTGCCCAATGATTATTATAGTATGAAAAGGTTGATAAGAGAGTTGGGTTTACCTGTTGAGAAAATTGACGCATGTAAGGCTGGTTGTATGTTATTCTGGAAAGAAGACAAACATTTGGAATTTTGTAAGTTTTGAAAGAATCGGGTACGGCCCGGGAACGCAACGGAAGCGTAAAAACGTTAATTTAAAGCATAAATTTAAACGGGTTCAAAGGGGTGTTCCCTTTGAATTTCCCGGGCGTTCGGTGTTTGTCAAAGCATAAAATAAAGAGGAGAAGAATGCTGGACATATGGCTAAAGGAAGTAAACAAAAGATACATGAAAACATAAAGAAAACCAAACTTATGTTCGTTGCACGTAGAACCGGATTGTTTCTAGCGTTGTTCCCTTTCCGTTTCTCCTTCCGTTCACTTGAGGATCCAAATTAGAATCCCTCTAATTTGTCCACACCACACTATGGAATGTATATCTCTAATCTATTGCTAGATAGAAGTAGAGAAAAGAAGAAGAAAAAAACAATCCAAAACAACACTATTGATTAGTGCTTTTTGGAATGTTTTAGTTCAAACCTTTCCAAAAGGTATGAACACAAAAAGGAGAAATTTTCAGAGGTTTTTGGAGAGTTTCTTGATGGAAATTTCGTGCAAGACCCAGCATACAAGTTATGTGAATGGTTTTGTGTAAGTAGAGTTGTTGAATTCAAAAATTCAACTTCTCTTGTCAACTTCCAAAGTAACCTACATACACACACCATTATCTACATAACCATGCACCATTATAGCAAAATAAAACCACCCACAAAATCATACAAAGGCTGGTCACATGTGCCTCACATGTGGAAGATTTTAATTCTTCCTTCATTTGCTATAAATTGAATTTTTCCATGGACTAGGACTACTAGTCTTAGACTTTTATTTAATCTAATTAAATTAAGTCCAAACAAAGTCCATTGGGCATTAATTAATCCAATTAATCTCAATCTAATTGATGCCCATAAGTTTATTTAATCCAATTAAATAAACATAAGTCCGAACTCTAATTAATTGATCCAATCAATTAATTAATCGAAACCCGATAAATTAATCCAATTAATTTAAAGGTTCTAAGTCCAAAAATTAACTAATCCAATTAATTAATTCTTGGACCATCCATCAAATGGATTTCCCAATAAATGATCCAATCATTTATTTTTCTCCTTGAATTAATTTAATCCAATTAAATTAATTCGCTTCTTCTAGAATTAATTCCAAATTAATTCTACCAATTCCATAGTGATTTGTGTGTGACTCTTTAGGTTCACCCTCAGCTAGACTTGGGCTTGTGTCCAACACAATTGGTTAAATCCAATTTAATTAACTATTTTCCAATTAACCATTAATCGGAAAACGCCCGTCACCATGGGTGGCCGTCTAGCAACGGTCCATGGCACTAGAGACTAGGTGAATGTTGGCGTGAACATTTAGGCTCTCGATTACCATACGAGTACGGTCCTTCCATCATCCGTCTCCCGGTCTAAGTCTAGGGCATGGAATTTGGCGTCGGTTCCCATCCTGGACTAGACAACTATGCTCAATAACTCGAGACGCGTTTGCTCTATTGATCGACGTAGGAAACCATTCCCTACTCGACCAATCGCTGTGGCCACAGACTTAAAGAGCTTAAACCGTCTCAGAGCGCATAGGAGACTCGACTGTCATATACTGACAGGTGACGGATCCTATCTTGGAATCCACCGTCCTCAATACATATTCCGACTGCACTGGATGAGGCTTATGATGAACGTATCCCACATACGGGCATCTCTTGCCAGACCCTAGATACAACCTTCATATGCATGTGACTGCCATGATTCCTCAAGTCCGAGGACTAATCTCGTACTATCGGAGCCGAGAATTCCAGTCATACCGACTAAGCCTCCAAGGCTTCCATATGACGATTCCCGCGAGTCAGTTCAGTCAGCTAACACCCACGTCAACTAACCCACTAATATTGCATAGACGTCCAACGTCTGTCGCCGATGAAACACGGCACTCATCCAATGAATGCAATCCTTAGTGCAAGTCTCTTGTAGGACCCTCGATGCCCTGTCTCGAGGTCCTCGACTTGGAACATTCCAGACCAACCCTCAGAAGTTGGTTTCATAGCTGCCATCCAATGCGCAGCCCAACTACATGGGTTATACAATTGGTCTGTGGGCATTTGTTGTGACGTTAAAACATCGTTTAACGTAATCAGTAAACACAACAAACACATAGTGCCACGGATGAATACTTACTATATTCATCAAGTCAATAAAAGATTGCTAAATAGTACCCAAAACCCCCAATCCAATTGGCTTTCTGGTCACCTATTCTAACAATCTCCCACTTGACCTAAAGCCAATCACCCATGTTGCTCAGACTTATCTGAGCATGAGTAATCTGCGATATCCGGCTCGGTCTCACGGGTCTACCTTATTTCTGCCAAGATGATGCGGTCCAACCGCACGTCACCTCTCATACCATTGCTCCAAGCAGATGGTACTGTCTAAGAATTTTCCTGGATCCATGATGAGATCTCGGTCCTATAGCTTGCGCTACAGCCATGTTGTTATCCTCCAAGGTAACTACTGGCTAGCACGTGCTAGGCACCACACCCAACCATTGGATGTAGTTTTTCATCCAAACCACTCTCCGGAGCAACTTCTAAAGTTGCCATACATTCAACTTTCATGGTCCGTCGTGGTGTCCCGCTTGAAACCTTTCCAAGCCACCACCTTACCATTAAGCCTGAATATATGTTCATAATGAGACTAGATATTATTCACATGATCCTGGAAGCTAGTATCGCTATAGCCTTCCAGAATCAACTCTCCATTGAACTTGCATCAAGAACACTTCTTTAATCCTTATTCAGGTATAAAAGACTGTTCTCAACAGCAGTCTACTGCCTCCTCGGTACACACCCGATTTCTGTCGTTATGCCGAAAGCATACACAACATCAGGTCCAATGCACCATACAACATACCCATGTTGCCTACGGCAAAGACGTAGGGGATGTCAAACATCTAAGCTTCCTCATCAGTCAACCTGACTGAGTCTTGGACAGCTTAACCCTATATATAGGAATCCAATTCCTTTCATGGAGAATTGCGTGAACAACATCTGTGTTTCAGTGTTTCCTAACATCTTAAATTCATTCCAAAGGAATAAGACGTTACACACTTAAACACTAGGAACACAACTAAACTCCCACTGACCCTCAAAGCTCGTTACTGATCGAGTCATACCCCACATGAACTCATCAAAACGAATATTCCAGTTACATAGAGTTTCAAACCTAGTTTGAATTCCATGTCGAATTCCATGGCTCCAAGCCATTGATTCAATCCAATGTCCAACATTGCTTCTCCTTATGTCTTTTGGATTATAATCCAATTGACAGGACTGACCCAGAAACCTGTACCTCTCAGGTATCTAGGATATTCTGGTCATCCTTAGGAGGACTGGTAATATAGTCAGTAGGAAAACTTGATTACAAATGATGTTTGCTATATCATACTGAGGTGTCGCTCTACTTGATTCCTCAAGGAGCTACTCCTTACACCGGTTATCCTTTGAAATCCAATTTCCCTTAGGACAACACATGAACCTGCGCAGACCTAGTTTGCCTCCCACTAGTCCCTTGACGTATGCAAGACCATCCTACATACTCAAGTACTTTGTAAGATACAGGCTTGCCATGCCATATCCAATATGGCGTCTGGGCCACGATCTTTAGAAAGTTCCATGTTTTACAACTTGGCCACTGTCTTAAGAACACGCCCAGATGGGCCAAGGTAGTTCAGTGAAAACACCGATCGAACCATGTCCAACAAGGTTCGATTCCTCCTTTATCAGAGACGCCGTTCAATTGTTGGCGTTCCAGGAAGAATTCCACTGAGTGAGAATTCCATTCCCATTTAGATACATCAAGAGCTCACACTAAATACACACCACTCGATCCAATCGAAGGTTAATTTTGCAACCAGTTCGATTCCCACTTCAAATCTAATTCCCTGAGCCTTCCAAAGGCCCTTAGACTTGTGAACCCTCTACTGGTCTTGTGTACTCAGTGACCCACAGATGTCTGACTGGATCCAATTCAACAGACCACTAGCAAGCATACTTTGTCCTACAAAGAGCTTCTTGGCCATCTTCCTGCTCAGAAGGACTTGCAAGCTAGCAGGCTCAAATTGTCTATTTCTAGACTCCTTGAATCTACTAACCTCCTTATCCTATCTAGAGGAATGTGACCTAGCTTTGCATGCCAAATCTGTGAGTTTATCTTGATTATCCATTTCATCATTTGTTTTGAGCATTCATAATCTAATTATGGGATAGTATTGAAACAATTATGCAAACAACCTAGCAGACAAGAATATTCATTCTTTGTCAAATAAAAGAAGCTTTCATTGATCAAAAACATGTAATCCTTATTGTCCAACAATAGAAAAACATAATTTGATCATGCTAGGTTACATAATTGTGACCTATCAACTCTATCCTAACATGATCACTGGCTAAGCCTAATTGGTCCCATAGCAATTGCAGCAACAACCCAGCCATTGCCTAGCTTTAGAACCATCTCCGTCTTAGCCTTCTACTCCTTCCCATTTCCTGCAAACCATTTGCAGATATGAGCTCTACAACTGGTATCCAATACCCAAGAAGTAGAATAGTAATCATGTTAAAGCTCAAATCAAATGTACCTTGGTTGGAGAGGAGTTTAGGACACTCCCTCTTCCAATGCCCTTTTCACGACAATATATGCAAACATCTTTTGCAATCCTTGACTGCCGAACCGCCTTCCTCTTTCCTTTGCCCATGCCCAGCATGGCAACAGGAGCGCTCTGTGCGCTTGCAGCGGCTGATTCTGTCTTACCCTTCTTCCTCCTCCAGCGTCCGGCCCCTTTGCCTTTCGCTCTTGAGGTCGAAGCCTCCCCAACCAATACCGACGGCGCAGACTTTTCAATCGTTGCCTCGTACTGGACCAACATGTTTATCAACTCATGAAGGTCTTTTTCAAGCCCATTCATGTTATAGTTCACGATAAACGGGTCAAAAGAGGGAGGAAGAGACTGAAGGATCACGTCGATGTACGTTTCTTTTCAAGATCAGCTCGGAGGTCTTTGAGCTTCTCCACTAGGGATAGCATCATCACTCCATGCTGGTGTACAGAAAACCCTTCTGTCATCTTAGCTCCGAAAAAATGCCTTCGTCGCAGCATATCTAATATGCTGGTCCGGTACCGCATAAACGTCTTTCATGCGGAGCATTATCGAGCTGACATCATCCAGCGATCATACTGTTTCTGGATCTCATTAGTCATGGATTCCAGTATGATGCTGCGGACCTTGCGGTTGTCCTCCTGCCATTCATTGAACGTCAAACGCTCTTCTGACGAGGACCCCTCCGGCAAGACCCGAGGAAGTGGCTTATCCAGAACGTAAGCCTAGTTTTCAAAATCTAGGACAATCCTCAGATTTCGCAGCCAATCGTTATAGTTTGTTCCGTCAAATTTATTAGTCTCAAAAAAAATTACAGCGAGCGATTCTTAGACATCTACATTCAAAAATGTAAAGCAGAAATTTAGTAGATTATTATAATATAGAATTCAAGTTAAGACTTGGTCTTTAGTCATTAACCCCTCCCACTATTTCTTCAAAAAGCCCACCACTCTCAAGTAGGGTTTTCGGGAAACCATTTCCTAGTGGGCTCGGAGTCCACAAACGCAATTCTCCATGCCCCGCTTTTACGATTCACATGGGAAAGGCTTTGTGGGAGGTATCCAATACCATTCTCATCCAATGAGATCCCCAAGATATTTTGCCTCGCCTCTTCACATGATCCCAAGGACTCCAAGCGAATCATGTTACTTAGCGTTAGGCCCGACCCATCAACCAAATGAATATCTCAACTATCGCCCCCCACGACTCGTGAGACAGGGAAATAGGAGTATATTCCATTCGTTCATAACAACAGTGCAGCTTTCTTTCATTCCAAACGTGCCACGACTCGTGAGACCACGAATGGTGAAAGTAGCTTCCTCACTACATTGCTATGGATGGAAGGCTTGGAATAATCAAACCATTTGATTTTAATTCCATTTTGGGCCTAATATTTACTTGGACCATCCAAGTGAGAGTTATAGTTTATTAAGACCGAGACCTCATCATTATTAGTACTTTGCATGCTCAAGTTTTTAAACATTTAATGTAAATAATGCATTCCAAACACATCATACATCAAAGCATTAAAACATTAAACACATGCAAAACAAGCCTAGCACGCCCCTGTTAGGATAATCACAAGCCCGTTCCTAAGTGATCCACTGAGCCCGCAGTGGATCTATGGTCAATCTAGGGTAAGCCTACACTATTACAACTTTTACATCCCATTATCATTCTAATGGGGCCTTGTAAATCCTTCTTTGTTCTTCTTGACCTTCCACCGTGGGCTCCGTCCACCGGACCTTCATCTCCTTGGAAGCTTACATTTAATAAAATAAAGCCTCACAGTCTAATCTACTCTCATTACAACTTAAAAGAAACCCCAATCATAAGTCGGGGGGAGTACATTAAAAGAGAGGAAGAAAGCCTTATTATTCCAAGGCTAAAAACGATAGAGAGAAGAGAAAAACAAAGAGGCACGCAGGCCTCACCCAACAAAAAATATAAACCATACATAGGTCAATGGGCTAGTGATCATCCTTATTGTTTATCAAATAAACAACAATAAAGCACATTTATATCAAATATAAACATGCCAACAAATAAATACATCCCATGCATTTATAAATAGATATCCAATATCTAAAACAATAAACATAATAAAATGCAGAAAATATCATATTAATAATGCAATTAAAAAAATATGGATATCAACTATACATCCAATGTACAATTTTTTTTTTTTTTTTTTTTGGAAACCATTTCCAAAATAATCTAAGGCATAAAAAAAATAATTTAGAAAATCCAATTTAACCAAAATTAAAATATGCCAAAATTAATAATTTCAGAAAACTAGCAGAAATCAGGAAAATCCAATTTTCCGGAAAAAACGGCAAAAACGGCACAAAACAGTGCTGCCGGCCGGCCGTCCCAGACGGCCGTGCGCGGCGCGCGCGCGCAGGCGCCCCTGCCTGCGCGCCGCGCGCGCGCACGCTCAGCAGCGCGCGCGGCCGCCCGCGTGCAGCAGCAGGCGCGCGCGCGCACGCCCAGCAGCGCGCACGGCGGACGCCCGCGCACGCCTGCCGGCCGCGCGCGCGCCGCGCCGCGCAGGCGCCCCTGCCTGCGCGCGCGGGCGCGCGCCTGCTGCCCTGCCGGGCGGCCGGCACCGTTTTTCACTTTTTTTCTTTTTTTTTTTTTTTTTTTTTATTTTAAACTTCTGCTATAAAAACTGAAAATTAAACATGCATTTACAGAAAATCCAATTCTCAAAAATGCATGGATATCCATAATTTCAAAAGCAAAATTAACACATATTTTCTACACATATTATCATGCATTAAAGCCATAAATCATGCTTTCCAAAAGCAATTTAAACATGTCTTCATGCTTACACATAATAACATGTATTCCTATAGCCACAACACCGAACCGGGCTCTGATACCACTGAAAGAATCGGGTACGGCCCGGGAACGCAACGGAAGCGTAAAAACGTTAATTTAAAGCATAAATTTAAACGGGTTCAAAGGGGTGTTCCCTTTGAAGTTCCCGGGCGTTCGGTGTTTGTCAAAGCATAAAATAAAGAGGAGAAGAATGCTGGACATATGGCTAAAGGAAGTAAACAAAAGATACATGAAAACATAAAGAAAACCAACCTTATGTTCGTTGCACGTAGAACCGGATTGTTTCTAGCGTTGTTCCCTTTCCGTTTCTCCTTCCGTTCACTTGAGGATCCAAATTAGAATCCCTCTAATTTGTCCACACCACACTATGGAATGTATATCTCTAATCTATTGCTAGATAGAAGTAGAGAAAAGAAGAAGAAAAACAATCCAAAACAACACTATTGATTAGTGCTTTTTGGAATGTTTTAGTTCAAACCTTTCCAAAAAGGTATGAACACAAAAAGGAGAAATTTTCAGAGGTTTTTGGAGAGTTTCTTGATGGAAATTTCGTGCAAGACCCAGCATACAAGTTATGTGAATGGTTTTGTGTAAGTAGAGTTGTTGAATTCAAAATTCAACTTCTCTTGTCAACTTCCAAAGTAACCTACATACACACACCATTATCTACATAACCATGCACCATTATAGCAAATAAAACCACCCACAAAATCATACAAAGGCTGGTCACATGTGCCTCACATGTGGAAGATTTTAATTCTTCCTTCATTTGCTATAAATTGAATTTTTCCATGGACTAGGACTACTAGTCTTAGACTTTTATTTAATTCTAATTAAATTAAGTCCAAACAAAGTCCATTGGGCATTAATTAATCCAATTAATCTCAATCTAATTGATGCCCATAAGTTTATTTAATCCAATTAAATAAACATAAGTCCGAACTCTAATAATTGATCCAATCAATTAATTAATCGAAACCCGATAAATTAATCCAATTAATTTAAAGGTTCTAAGTCCAAAAATTAACTAATCTAATTAATTAATTCTTGGACCATCCATCAAATGGATTTCCCAATAAATGATCCAATCATTTATTTTTCTCCTTGAATTAATTTAATCCAATTAAATTAATTCGCTTCTTCTAGAATTAATTCCAAATTAATTCTACCAATTCCATAGTGATTTGTGTGTGACTCTTAGGTTCACCCTCAGCTAGACTTGGGCTTGTGTCCAACACAATTGGTTAAATCCAATTTAATTAACTATTTTCCAATTAACCATTAATCGGAAAAACGCCCGTCACCATGGGTGGCCGTCTAGCAACGGCCATGGCACTAGAGACTAGGTGAATGTTGGCGTGAACATTTAGGCTCTCGATTACCATACGAGTACGGTCCTTCCATCATCCGTCTCCCGGTCTAAGTCTTAGGGCATGGGAATTTGGCGTCGGTTCCCATCCTGGACTAGACAACTATGCTCAATAACTCGAGACGCGTTTGCTCTAATTGATCGACGTAGGAAAACCATTCCTACTCGACCAATCGCTGTGGCCACAGACTTAAAGAGCTTAAACCGTCTCAGAGCGCATAGGAGACTCGACTGTCATATACTGACAGGTGACGGATCCTATCTTGGAATCCACCGTCCTCAATACATATTCCGACTGCACTGGATGAGGCTTATGATGAACGTATCCCACATACGGGCATCTCTTGCCAGGACCCTAGATACAACCTTCATATGCATGTGACTGCCATGATTCCTCAAGTCCGAGGACTAATCTCGTACTATCGGAGCCGAGAATTCCAGTCATACCGACTAAGCCTCCAAGGCTTCCATATGACGATTCCCGCGAGTCAGTTCAGTCAGCTAACACCCACGTCAACTAACCCACTAATATTGCATAGACGGAGTATCAACGTCTGTCGCCGATGAAACACGGCACTCATCCAATGAAATGCAATCCTTAGTTCAAGTCTTTGTAGGACCCTCGATGCCCTGTCTCGAGGTCCTCGACTTGGAACATTCCAGACCAACCCTCAGAAGTTGTTTCATAGCTGCCATCCAATGCGCAGCCCAACTACATGGGTTATACAATTGGTTCTGTGGGCATTTGTTGTGACGTTTAAAACATCGTTTAACTTAATCAGTAAGCACAACAAACATATTAGTGCCACGGATGAATACTTACTATATTCATCAAGTCAATAAAGATTGCTAAATAGTACCCAAAACCGCCAATCCAATTGGCTTTCTGGTCACCTATTCTAACAAGTTTTGTGAGCAAGCTAGGTATAAACCTGCCAGGGGTCAAAATCCTCGTCGTAAAAGAACTGCATATGCTACACTCCGGTATTTGCCATTAACTCCCCGATTGCAGATGTTGTATGCTTCCAATACAATAGCTGAGCACAATGAGTTGGCATGCCACTCATGAGACAGAAAGTGGGGCTAATGTGTCATCCATCTGATGCAGAGGCGTGGAAATATTTCAATGAGACACATCCAGATTTTGCTTCAGAACCCCGCAATGTTCGTCTTGGCCTTTGTGCTGATGGTTTTGCCCCTCATGGACAATATGCAAATCATATTCTTGTTGGCCAGTTATCGTTACACCATACAACCTTCCTCCAGGGATGTGTATGAAATCTGAGTATATATTTTTTGTCGTTAATTATTCCTGGTCCTGCTAATCCCAAACGACTTTATTGATGTATACTTGCAGCCTTTGATTGAGGAAATTGATACAATTGTGGCAAGTAGGTGCACAAACGTATGATGCGTCTAAAAAAGATTTTTCATGATGAGGGCGGCACTTATGTGGACTGTAAATGACTTTCCAGCTTATGGATGTTGTCTAGTTGGAGTACTGCTAGGATAATGGGTTGTCCAATATGTATGGA
>JACGWO010000013.1:3753985-4127933 GCA_034509735.1 Sesamum alatum
CTAAACAATCAAAGGTAACAGTTTATTACACTTTGATTGATTTAATTTGTATATCTATGCCCTATGTGTTTAAATATATGTTTTAATATTTACACATCCTACATCGAACGCCCGGTTGAGCACCCAAGGGTACACCCCTTGGGATTCGCATATTTAAATTTGATTTAAATTTGTGCACGTTTTCTCGCTTTCTCGCTTCCGCTCGCGCTCCCGGGCGGATCCGCTTGTCCTTCAAGTATTGCATTCACTGGGTGAGTGCCGAGTTTCATCGGTGCCAGACGTAGGTCGTCTATGCAATTTTAGTGGGTTTAGTTGGCAAAGTAGTCGACTGACTGAACTGACTCGCGAGAATCGTCATATGGAAGCCTTGGAGGCTTGGTCGGTATGACTGGAATTCCCAGTTTCGATAGTACAGGATTAGTCCTCAAACTTGAGCAATCATGGCAGTCACATGCATATAAAGGTTGCATCTTGGATCTAGCGAGAGGTGACCATGTCTTTGATAAGGTCAATATAAGCCTTGTCTAGTGTAGTCGGAGTATGTAGTGAGGACGGTGGATTCCAATAGAGAATCTGTCCCCTGTCAGTATTTGACAGCTATGTCTCCTATGCGCTATGAGATGGTTTCGACTCATTAAGTCTATGGCCGTAGCGATTGGTCGAGTAGGGAATGGTTCCCTAGGTCGATCAATAGAGTAAACGTGTCTCGAGTTTTAGCATAGTTGCCTAAATCCAGGATGGGAACCGACACCCAATTCCATGCCCCTAGACTAAGGCCGGGGGATGGTCGACGGAAGGACTTTACCTGTATGGAATTCGGAGCCTAAATGTCACGCCAACATTCACATAATCTCTAGTGCCATGGACTGTTGCTAGACGGTCAACCATGGGTAACGAGCATTTCTGATTAATGGTTAATCGAAAATAATTAATTAAATTAGTTTTAATTAATCAATTGTGTTGGACACAAGCTCAAGTCTAGCTGAGGGTGAACCTAAAGAGTCACACACACAAATCAGTATGGAAGCAAGTGAAATTAATTTGGAATTAATTCTGGAAGAAGTGAATTAAATTAATTGGATTAACTTAATTCAAGGAGAATATAAATGATTTTATCATTTATTGGGAAAATCCATTGATGGATGGCCCAAGAACTAAATTAATTGGATTAATAATTTTTGGGCTTAATACCTTTAAATTAATTGGATTAATTTATTGAATTTCATTTAATTAATTGATTGGATCAATTAATTAGTGTTTGAGCTTATGTTTATTTAATTGGATTAAAATAAACTTTTTGGATTTCAATAAGGTTCAAAATTAATTGGATTAATTTAAAACCATGGATCACTTGATTTAATTTGATTAAATCAAGACCGGTCAAAACCTGTCCATGACTTGAAATCAAAGCTCAAAGGTTTGATGCAAGTTTAAGAGGCATTGAAAGTCCTCCATGTAAGCAATGATGTGGCTTGCCATGATGGCTAGGTGGTCCACATATTGTGCTAACATGGTTGGAGGTTGAGTACAAGTTGTGCATTAGTGTGTGTAGGTGGTTTTGGAAACTACCTACAACGACACAACACATGTATACACTTTTTAACTCCCTAACTTGCACTCTCTAGCACACAAAGCCACGGAATTTCCAATTTTTTTTTCTCCTTCTTTTTGAGTTCTCTTTGAATTGGATTCAAGATGAGAACATGAGAAATACGTATACACTAATCAATAGTGTAATACGTTTTTTGTTTTCTTCCTTTATCTAGCTTCTACCTAGCAGTAGATGTAGATTTGCTTCCATTGCTGTGGTGTGGACGAATTAGAGGGTTCTAATTTGAATCCTAATGTGAACGGAAAAAGGAACGAAGAGAGAATCAAAAGCTTGTTTGCCGTTGTACATGTGAAACGAAAAATTATTGTACCTTTTTGTTTCCTCATCTAGCCACATGTTCAAGCATATTTTTTTGTATGTTATGATGCTTTTGAATACACCGAACGCCAGGGAATTCAAAGGGAACACCCCTTTGAAATCGTTCTTAAATTTATTTTATTTTACGCTTCCGCCGCGTTCCCGGGATGTACTGATTCTTTCATGTAGTTTATCTCTCAATCAACTACTTGCGTTGTTCCTTTCCGGAGACGTTCACTAAGTTCAAAAGTATGAACTCTCCAAAGGTGATCCACACCACACTGGAAGAGATACTCGTTTTCCTTGCTAGAGGAAAACAAATCAAGGAGGATTCAATTTAAGAAGATTAACACTATCAATTAGTGTTCTTCTTAAACTTACTTTATTCTTCCTATTGATCCAAGATCAAATGAAGAACACAAGTTAAAGGGGGAGAGGGTGGCCGAAAATGAGAGAGACAAAGAGGAGTGATTTTTCTTCTTCTTTTCCTAGCAAAGATGAATAATGAATCTCTTGCTTTGATGTTAGTATATACTCATATATATACATAATTAATGTGATTATTGGTATGTGTCTAGGTTCATCCAAGGATGTCTAGATTCATCCAATCAATCACCATCAATTCTTCAATCGAGTCTACCATCTCTTAAGGTATGATTAAATCATACCAAAAGAGAAAAGGCTTGATTGGAGTTGATTTGTCTCTTACCAAAAGAGACAAGTTAACCGCCACCTTGCATGGAACATGGCTGAATTTTGCTTCCTCCAAGGGAGCATTTCGGCCATGCTCAATATGGGAAGAAGTCCAACTTCTTCCTATTCCAAAATAGGAATTATTTCTCCTTTCGGGTCATAATTTTAATGGACCGGGTTTTATCGTAATCCAATTACGATGAACCCAAAATTAAATCCAATTTAATATCCACTTAAATTATTCCGTTGGTCTTTTAATCCAATCAAAAGATCCAACATCTCGACTTTTCATATTTAATCGAAAAATCTAATTTACCGATTAAATGAGGGCCCGATACAATATCGGCCCGTCATCCAATGGACCATCCCTTAAGTAATCCAATTACTTGATCATCCTTCGAGATTGACTCCAAGTCAATCTCTCAACCTTCTCGATGATTTTTATGTGTGTGTAAACTGCACTGGACAAGGCTTATAATGATCATCTTTACAGAATGATCACCTCTCGCCAAATCCAAGATACAGCCGTCCTGTGCACGTGACTGCCATGATTCTTCAAGTTTGAGGACTAATCCCGTACTATCAGAACCGGGGAAAATCCCAGTCATGATCCCCCGCGAGTCAGTCCAGTCCGCTCGACCCCAGTCGACCAACCCATCAAGATCGTGTAGGCATCCCACGCCTGTCGTCGATGAAACATGGCACTCATCCAATGAACACGACTCTTGATGCAAGTCTCAATAGGACTCTCGATGCCCTGTATCGAGGTCCTCAACTTGGAATGTTTCAGAACCAACTCTTGATCAGTTGGTTTCATGACCACTATCCAATGCGTGGCCCAACTGCATGAGTTGTTAACCATGGTCTGTAGACTTTACTGCGATATAAGTAAAACACCGTTTTAACATATGTGAAATGAGTGCAACAAAGTAAACACCAGTAGTGACGAACACTCATTTTATTCATCACTTAATAATATTACATTTACATCAAGTTGTCAAATAGGTTACAAATCGCCAAACCTAACTGGTCACCTATTTTAACATTCTCCCACTTGACCTAAAGCCAATCACCCATTGACCTCAAACCCATCTTATCCAGATACTGAGTATGGGCAATTTGCGACATGGGCTATGTAAGTGGATCTGCTATGTTTTCACGGAGCTGACTCGGTCCATCCGAACGTTACCCCTATTAACCATCTCTCTGAACAGATGGTAGCGTCGAAGAATATGCTTGGATCGGTTATGAGATCTCGGTTCCTTTGCTAGCGCTATCGCCCCGGTGTTATCGTAGAAGATAATTGCAAGCTTAGCAGTGCTAGGTACTACACCCAACCTTTGGATGTAGCTCATCAACCAAACTGTCTCCCTTAGCAGCTTCCAAACCCACTATGTATTCAAAACTCAATGGTGGATTCCGCCATGGTAGCCTACTGGGAACCCTTCCAAGTAACCACGTGACCATTTAGTCTAAATACAAAACCAGACTGAGACTTGGCATCATCGTCATCCAACTAGAAGCTAGCATCGCTATAGCATTCCAGTATCCACTCTCCACCACTGTAGATCAAGAACATGTCCTTAGTCCTTTTCAGGTACATCAGGATAGTCTTGACTGCACTCCAGTGTGCTTCCCCGGCACACGACTGATATCGACTCGTTACGCTCAAAGCGAAAGCCACATCAAGTCTAGTGCACTGGACAACGTACTGAATGCTGCCTACGGCTGAAGCATAGGGGATGTCCAACATCTGTTTAAGCTCCTCATCAGTCTTTGGAGACTATTTCTTGGATAACTTAATTCCATGTCTCATAGGAAAGAATCCTCGTTTTGAGTACTCCATCTTGAATCTCTTCAAGACCTTCTCAATATACGAGTCTGGGTCATTCCTAACATCCTTTTAGATCTATCCCTGTAGATCTTGATGCCAAAATTGTAGGATGCCTTGCCCATATCCTTCATGGAGAATTGTGTTGACAACCAAGCTTTAGTGGTACCCAACATCTTATCATCATTCCCAATGAGCAAGATGTCATCCACGTAAAGCACTAGGAACGCAACTGAGCTCCCACTGATCTTCTTGTATACACAAGGATCGGACTCGTTCTTGATGAAATCATATCCACGTATGACTTCATCAAAACGTATGTTCCAGCTTCGGGAAGCTTGTTTGAGGCTATAAATGGACCTTTGGAGACGGTCGGCCTTCTACTCTTCTCTAACAGATGTGAAACTTTCCGGTTGATCCATATAGATCTCTTCCTCTATGAAACCGTTGAGGAATGCGGTTTTTCACGTCCATCTGCCATATTTTCATAGTCATACCATGCTGCTATGGCAAAATCAACCCCGGGTCGCTGAGTGTAACCCTTCGCCACAAGCCTGGCTCTGATGGTTGTAACCTCCCCGTCAGCTCCAAGCTTATGTTTGTAGACCCATTTACACCCTACGGGTTTTGCCCCTTTGGGTGGGTCCACTAGGGTCCAAACTTGGTTTGTACCCATCGAGTCCATCTCGGATTTCATGGCCTCAAGCCACTTATTCGAATCGATGTCCGACATTGCTTCTCCGTACGTCTTTTGATCATTATCCAATTGACTGGTTAGGCCCAGAAATCCATACCTATCAGGTGCATGTGATACTTTGGCCGACCTACGGAGGACTGAAACATTATCAGTGGGAACTATCGGCTCAGATGTCACAGCCGCCTCATGAGGTACCTCACTTGATTCCTCAAGGAGTACCTCAATCGCGCCGACTATTCGATGGAAAACCATTTTTCAAGAACACTGCGTTTCGCGAGACAAAAACCTTTTTGCTCGGGAGGGTTCATAGAAATAATACCCCAGAGTTTCTTTTAGATAGCCAATGAACTTGCATAAACTAGACCTCGTGTCCATATCTCATATGGCGTCTGTGATATCTTCTTAGATAGCGCCAAGTTCAAAACTTTGACCGCCGTCTCAAGAGCGTATCCCTAGAAGGATAAGGGGAGTTCGGTAAAACTCATCATGGATCGGACCTTGTCCAACAAGGTCCGATTCCTCCTTTCAGACACACCATTAAGCTGTGGTGTTCCAGGAGGGGACTAGTGAGAGAGAATCTCATTCTCTTTTAGGTAATCAGTAAACTCACCACTCAAATACTCTCCACCTCGGTCCGACCGAAGGGCTTTGACTTGAAGGACAAGCGGATCCGCCTGGGAGCGCGAGCGGAAGCGAGAAAAGCGAGAAAAGTGCGTAAATTTAAATCAAATTCAAAATACGCGAATCCCAAGGGGTGTACCCTTGGGTGCTCAACCGGGCGTTCGATGTAGGATGTGTAAATATTAAAACATATATTTAAACACATAGGGCATAGATATACAATTGAAATCAATCAAAGCATAATAAACCGTTACCTTTGATTGTTTAGCGTATGCCCTCAGCTACTAGCGTTGTTCCTTCTCCGGAATGCTCACGAAATCCAAACGTATGGATTCTCCAAAGGTGATCCACACCACACCGGAAGAAAACACACGATTTTCTTGCTAGAAAAGTACGGCTTTAGGAAGGAATCGGTTTAAGAGAAGAACACTATGAATTAGTGTTCTCTTAAACTTACTTTGTTCTTCTTCTTGATTCAAAAATCAAGTGAAGAACACAAGTGTAAGAGAGGGAGGGAGCACGAAATTTTGAGAGAGAGGAGAGGATTTTTGTCTTCTCTTTTTCCTAGAAAAAGAGATGAATAATGAATCACTTATGCTAGGTGTTGTATATTCTAATATATATACATAATTAATGTGATTATTGGAATGTGTCTAGGTTCATCCAAGGATGTCTAGATTCATTCCAATCAATCACCATCAAATTCTTCAATCAAGCCTACCAAAATTTATGGTATGATCAAATCATACCAAAAGGGAAGAGCTTGATTGGAGTTGATTTTGTCTCTTTCCAAAAGAGACAAGTCAACATACCACCTAGCATGCAACATGGCTGATTTTGCTTCCTCCAAGGGAGCATGTCGGCTATGTTTAATTAAGGGAAGAAGTCCAACTTATTCCTATTCCAAATTAGGAATTATTTCTCCTCTCGGGTATAATTTAAACGGACCGGGTTTTATCGTAATCCAATTACGACGAACCCAATATTAAATCCAATTTAATGTCCACTTAAATTATTCCCGTTGATCTTTTAATCCAATTAAAAGATCCAACGTCTCAACATCTCAACTTTCCATATTTAATCGAAAATTCAATTCACCGATTAAATGAAAGCCCGATACAATATCGGCCCGTCCATCCAATGGACTTTCCCTTAAGTAATCCAATTACTTATTTTATCCTTCGAGATTGACTCCAAGTCGATCTCTCAACCTCCTCGGTGATTTGTGTGTGACCCTTTAGGTTCACCCTCAGCTAGACTTGGGCCCGTGTCCCACAAGGGCCCGTTACCATGGGTGGCCGTCTAGCAACGGTCCATGGCACTAGAGACTAGGTGAATTGGCGTGAACATTTAGGCGCCGATTCTGTACGGGTACGATCCTTCCGTCTACCGTCTCCCGGCCTTAGTCTAGGGTATGGAATTGGGCGTCGGTTCCCATCCTTGACTAGGCATCTATGCTTAATACTCGAGACCACGTATGCTTCATTGCGTCGACACTTGAAACCATTCCCTGTTCGACCAACCACTGTGGCCACAGCTTCAAACAGCATGTACGTGTCTCCGAGTGCATAGGAGATACCTCTGTCATATACTGACAGGGGACGGATCCTCTTCTTGGAATCCACTGTCCTCGCTACACATTCTGACTGCACTGGACAAGGCTTATAATGATAATCTTACAGAATGATCACCTCTCGCCAGATCCAAGATACAGCCGTCCTGTGCACGTGACTGCCATGATTCCTCAAGTCTGAGGATTACTCCCGTACTATCGGAACCGGGGAAAAACCAATCATACCGACCAAGCCTCCAAGGCTTCCATATGATGATCCCGCGAGTCAGTCCAGTCGGCTCGACCCCAGTCGACCAACCCATCAAGATCGTGTAGGCGTCCCACACCTGTCGCCGATGAAACACGGCACTCATCCAATGAACACGACTCTTGACGCAAGTCTCAATAGGACTCTCGATGCCCTGTCTCGAGGTCCTCGACTTGGAACGTTTCAGACCCAACTCTTAATCAGTTGGTTTCATGACCACCATCCAATGCGTGGCCCAACTGCACGAGTTGTTATCCATGGTCTGTGGGATTTGTTGCGATATAAGTTAAACACCATTTTAACAAATGTAAGATGAGCGCAACAAAGAAGGTACCATTGGTGACGAACACTCATCTTATTCATCACATAATAATATTACATTCACATCAAGTTGTCGGATAGGTTACAAATTGCCAAACCTATTGGCTTTCTGGTCACCTATTCCATCAATCTCCCACTTGACCTAAAGCCAATCACCCATGGGCCTCGAACCTCTTATTCAGATGGTGAGTATGGGCAACTTGCGACATGGGCTTAGCAAGTGGATCTGCTATGTTTTCTGCGGAGCTGACTCGGTCCAACCGAACGTCAGTCCTGCTATCGATCTTTCTAAGTAGATGGTAGCGTCTAAGAATATGCTTGGATCGTGATGAGATCTCGGTTCCTTTGCTAGCGCTATCGCCCCGTTGTTATCATGAAAGATAATTACAGGCTTAGTAATGCTAGGTACTACATCCAACCCTTGGATGTAGCTCATCAACTAAACCACTCCTTAGCAGCTTCCAAAGCCGCTATGTATTCAAAAACTCTATGGTGGAGTCCGTCGTGGTAGCCTATTTGGAACTCTTCCAATTAACCACGCCACCATTTTGGTCTAAATACAAAACCAGACTGAGACTTGGCATCATCGTCATCCGACTGGAAGCTAGCGTCGCTATAGCCTTCCAGTATCAACTCTCTGCCGTAGATCAAGAACATGTCCTTAGTCCTTTTTCAGGTATTTCAGGATAGTCTTGACTGCACTCCAGTGTGCCTTCCCGGCACATGACTGATATCGACTAGTTACGCTCAAAGCGAAAGCCACATCAAGTCTAGTGCACTGAACAACATACTGTATGCTGCCTACGGCTGAAGCATAGGGATGTCCTGCATCCGTTTAAGTTCCTCATCAGTCTTAGGAGACTGCTTCTTGGATAACTTAATTTCATGCCTCATATACGAGGACTGGGCCATTCCTAACATCCTTCTAGATTTATCCATGTAGATCTTGATGCCAAGGATGTAGTATGCCTCGCCCATATCCTTCATAGAGAATTGCATTGACAGCCAAGCTTTAGTGGTACCCAACATTTTAGCGTCATTCCCAATGAGCAAGATGTCATCCACGTAAAGCACCAGAAACGCAACTGAGCTCCTACTGATCTTCTTGTATGCACAAGGGTCGGACTCGTTCTTGATGAAATCATATCCCCGTATGACTTCATAAAAACGTATGTTCCAGCTTCGGGTTTAACCCCTTTTGGTGGATCTGCTAGGGTCCAAACCTTGTTTGTACCCATCAAGTCCATCTCGGATTTCATGGCCTCAAGCCACTTGTCCGAATCGATGTCCGACATCGCTTCTCCGTACGTCTTTGGATCATTATCCAACTGACTGGTCAAGCCCAGAAATCCATACCTATCAGGTGCATGGGATACTCTGGCCGACCTACGGAGCACTGGAACAATATCAGTGGGAACCACTGGCTCAGATGTCACTGCCGCCTCATGGGGTACCTCACTTGATTCCTCAAGGAGTACCTCATCGCGTCGACTATCCGATGGAAAACCTTTTTCCAAGAACACTGCGTTTCGCGAGACAAAAACCTTTTGCTCGGAGGGATGATAGAAATAATACCCCGCAGTTTCTTTCGGATAGCCGATGAACCTACATAAACTAGACCTCGTGTCCAGTTTATCTCCCACTAATCTCTTGATATATGCGGGGCAACCCCACACTTTCAAGTATTTGTAGGAGGCAGGCTTGCCATGCCATATCTCATATGGCGTATGGGATACCCTTTTAGATGGCGCCAAGTTCAAAAACTTTGGCCGCCGTCTCAAGAGCGTATCCCCAGAAGGAAAGGGGTAGTTCGGTAAAACTCATCATGGATCGGACCATGTCCAACAAGGTCCGATTCCTCCTTTCAGACACACCATTAAGCTGCGGTGTTCCAGGAGGGGTCGACTGAGAGAGAATCTCATTCTCTTTTAGATAATCAGTAAACTCACCACTTAAATACTCTCCACCTCGGTCCGACCGAAGGGCTTTGATCTTTCGACCGGTTTGGTTCTCTACTTCAAGTCTGTATTCCTTAAACCTTCCAAAGGCTTCAGACTTGTACCTCATCAGGTAAACATAACCATACCGTGAGTGATCATCGGTAAAGGTTATGAAGTACGAGTACCCACCTCTAGCCTGAGTATTTAGTGGACCACAGACATCTGTATGGATCAAATCCAACAGACCACTGGCTAGTGTACTTTGTCCAACAAAGGGTTTCTTGGTCATCTTTCCCTTTAGACAGGATTCGCAGGTCGGTAGGTTGTCAAAATCGTCTATTTCTAGACTCTTTGAGTCCACCAACCTTCTTATCCTATCTTTAGAGATATGATATGACCTAACCTCGCATGCCATATCTGTGTGTTATTATGATCATCACGTTTTCGTTTGTGTTCTGCAGTCATAATCCAATTAGACTGTTGAAGTATGTACAGACCGTTGACCAATGTACCAAGCAAATGAGAAATACCATCTTTGATAATGAAAAAAAATGTTTTTATTGATGGTAAATTCATATCCCTCCTTATCAAGGACCGGGATGGAAACAATGCTTTTAATCATGCTAGGTACATAGAAACAGTCGTTCACAACAATCCTAACATGACTACTTATGGCTAACTCTAGTGATCCTACGGCCTCCGCAGCAACGGCCTTGCCATCGCCTAGCCTCAGGATCATCTCATCCTTGGTTAGCCTTCTGCTTCTTTGCAGTGCCTGCAAATCATTGCAGATGTGAGCACCACACCCGGTATCGAATACCCATGAAGCAGAATTAGTAATCATATTAACTTCAACCACAAACACACCTGGGTTGGAGAGGAGTTGTGGGCACTCCCTCTTCCAATGCCCTTTCCCTTGGCAATGCATGCAGACATCATTTGCCTTGGACCGCTGAGAACCACGGGCCTTCCCTTTCCCTTTGCTCGGTCCAACCAGAGCAACAGGGACGCCCGGACCGTGAGCAGGGGCCATAACCGTCTTCCCTTTGCCCTTCTTCTCTTCCAGCGTCCGGCCCTCTTGCCATTCGCCTTGGAGGTCGAAGCCTCTCCTATTAATACCGCCGGCGCCGACTTGTGGGTCGTTGCCTCGTATTGGACCAGCATGTTGATCAACTCATGAATAGACTTCTCAAGTCCGTTCATGTTGTAGTTTACAACAAACGGTTCATAGGATGGAAGAAGAGACTGGAGGATCACGTCAATGTACGTGTCATTGTTAAGCCCAGCTTTAAGGTCCTCGATTTTCTCCACTAGGGAGAGCATCTTGACCCCATGACTCTGTACAGACGCTCCTTCAGCGAGCTTGGTGCCAAAGAATGCTTTTGTGGCGGCATATCTAATATGCCTATCCGGAACCGCATAAACCTCGTTCATGCGGAGCATTATGGCGGAGACGTTGTCCAGCTTCTCATACTGCTTCTGGATGTCGTTAGACATCGAAGCCAGTATGATACTGCGTACTTTCCGGTTGTCCTCATGCCATTTCTCGAACGTCAAACGTTCTTCAGGCGTGGACCCCTCCGGTAAGTCGCTCGGTGGCGGCTCGTCCAAGACGTAGCCTTGGTTCTCGAAACCGAGGACAATCCTCAGGTTTCTCAGCCAGTCCGAGTAGTTCGTTCCGTTTGAATTTGTTAGTCTCAAGAATCATGGTTAACAGGTTCTTAGACATATCTACATTAATGAAAATGTAAAGCAGAAATTAGCAAATGATGGTAGTATTATTGTTCAAGTTGAAGACTTGGTCTTTTAGTCTTTAACCCTCCCACTATTTATACGAAAGTCCGCCACTCTCAAGCGGAGTTTCGGTAAACCATTTCCTAGTGGGCTTGGGATCCACAAGCGTAATCTCCATGCCCCGCTTTTACGATTCACATGAAGAAGACCTTGTGGGAGATATCCAATATCATTCTCATCCAATGAGATTCCCAAGATATTTTGCCTCACCTATTCACATGGTCCCGAGGACTCCAAGCGAACCATGTTACTCAGTGTTGGGCCCGACCCATCAACCAAATCATGCCTCAAACTGTCGCCCCCCACGACTCGTGAGACAGGGAAACAGCAAGCGCAGTCTTTTTGTTCACAACAATAGTGCAGCTTTCCCCTAGTCCAAGTGTGCCACGACTCGTGAGACCACACTTGGGTAGTGGTAGCTTCCTCACCACATTGCTGTGGATGGAAGGCTCGGACAGACCAAAATACCATTTTGATCCAAGTCCGTTCTGGGCCTAATATTTAATTTGGTCCAACCAAATGAGAGTTTGTGTGTGACCGAGAGCTCATCACATTATTGTGTTTTAGCATGCATAAATATCCAATATTTAAAGCGATAAATAAAAAATGCCGCATGCATAAAACATAGCATACCCCTGTTAGGATGATCACAAGCCCAACCTATGCGACCCACTGAGCCCGCAGTGAGTCTATGGTCTGTCTAGGGTGGTCCTAAATTATTATAATAGTAATATACCCATTGTCATTCCAATGGGCCTTGTAGTGCTCTTGTTTCATGCCTTGATGCTCCTCCTTGGGGTCTCCGACTCCAATTGCTTGTTAAAATTGAAACCTCACCAATCCTATCTACTCTCATTACAACTGAAAGTAATACATCAGTAATAAAGAAAACAAGCCTTAACATCATGAGGCTGAAAATACGGGAGATGATAGTCCCAAAAAAACAAGAGGCACGCAGGCCCCACCCAACAGAAAATAAATAAACATTCATTCATCCATACACAAGGTCTAGGGCTTTGTGATCATCCCATGTTGATTCCATCAACTCACATAACATAATTATTCCAAATAATCATGCATAAATAACCAATGGATATTCCAAATACCCAAGTGATGTCCAACATCACAAAAGCATAAATATACAAATAATATGCAAAATCCAAATTTGAAATTTAATGGACATTTTAAACAATGCATCCAATGCATGTATTAATCCCAAATTAATTAAGCAAATTTAATTCAAGGAATAATCCAATTATCCCAAAATCAAAAATGCAAAATTAACATATTTTCAGAATATTGTGCAGAAAATATAGAAAATCGAATTTTTCGGAAAAAGTCGAAAAACGGCACAAAACGGCCCAGCCGTTGTGCTGGCCGGCCGCCCGCGCGCACAGGGCAGTGCGCGCGCGCGCCTGTGCGCAGCGTCCGCGCGCATGGCGCGCGCGCGCAGGTGCCCGCCTGCGCGCGGCCACTGCCGGACCCGACCAATTTTTTTTTTTTTTTGTGTTTTTCAAAACTGTTTTCAGCACAATAACATTAATATTATTCTGAAATAGCATGCAATTTTAGATCCAATCTAATAAAATTAAGCATGCCAAAAGTCCATTAAATCCAAACAATTGAATCATCATATTATTCATATATTTATGTAATCTAAACATGCCAATAAAGCCATTTA
The DNA here is from genome assembly GCA_034509735.1 of Sesamum alatum. NCBI lineage: Eukaryota > Viridiplantae > Streptophyta > Magnoliopsida > Lamiales > Pedaliaceae > Sesamum > Sesamum alatum. The sequence continues at coordinate 3,767,293 of JACGWO010000013.1, forward strand.
AAAGCAAGTAGATCATGCCAAACACATAGATCTATGCCCCTTACATCGAACCTGGCTCTGATACCACTTGAAGGACAAGCGGATCCGCCCGGGAGCGCGAGCGGAAGCGAGAAAAGCGAGAAAAGTGCGTAAATTTAAATCAAATTCAAAATACGCGAATCCCAAGGGGTGTACCCTTGGGTGCGCAACCGGGCGTTCGATGTAGGATGTGTAAATATTAAAACATATATTTAAACACATAGGGCATAGATATACAATTGAAATCAATCAAAGCATAATAAACCGTTACCTTTGATTGTTTAGCGTATGCTCTCGGCTACTAGCGTTGTTCCTTCTCCGGAATGCTCACGAAATCCAAACGTATGGATTCTCCAAAGGTGATCCACACCACACCGGAAGAAACACACGTTTTTCTTGCTAGAAAAGAACGGGTTTAGGAAGGAATCGGTTTAAGAGAAGAACACTATGAATTAGTGTTCTCTTAAACTTACTTTGTTCTTCTTCTTGATTCAAAAATCAAATGAAGAACACAAGTGTAAGAGAGGGAGGGAGCACGAAATTTTGAGAGAGAGGAGAGGATTTTTGTCTTCTCTTTTTCCTAGAAAAAGATGAATAATGAATCACTTATGCTAGGTGTTGTATATTCTAATATATATACATAATTAATGTGATTATTGGAATGTGTCTAGGTTCATCCAAGGATGTCTAGATTCATTCCAATCAATCACCATCAATTCTTCAATCAAGCCTACCAAAATTTATGGTATGATCAAATCATACCAAAAGGGAAGAGCTTGATTGGAGTTGATTTGTCTCTTTCCAAAAGAGACAAGTCAACATACCACCTAGCATGCAACATGGCTGATTTTGCTTCCTCCAAGGGAGCATGTCCGCTATGTTTAATTAAGGGAAGAAGTCCAACTTCTTCCTATTCCAAATTAGGAATTATTTCTCCTCTCGGGTATAATTTAACGGACCGGGTTTTATCGTAATACAATTACGACGAACCCAATATTAGATCAAATTTAATGTCCACTTAAATTATTCCCGTTGATCTTTTAATCCAATTCAAAGATCCAACGTCTCAACATCTCAACTTTCCATATTTAATCGAAAATCCAATTTACCGATTAAATGAAAGCCCGATACAATATCGGCCCGTCCATCCAATGGACTTTCCCTTAAGTAATCCAATTACTTATTTTATCCTTCGAGATTGACTCCAAGTCGATCTCTCAACCTCCTCGGTGATTTGTGTGTGACCCTTTAGGTTCACCCTCAGCTAGACTTGGGCCCGTGCCCCACAAGGGCCCGTTACCATGGGTGGCCGTCTAGCAACGGTCCATGGCACTAGAGACTAGGTGAATTAGCGTGAACATTTAGGCGCCGATTCCGTACGGGTACGATCCTTCCATCTACCGTCTCCAGGCCTTAGTCTAGGGTATGGAATTGGGCGTCGGTTTCCATCCTTGACTAGGCATCTATGCTTAATACTCGAGACCACGTATGCTTCATTGCGTCGACACATGAAACCATTCCCTGTTCGACCAACCACTGTGGCCACAGCTTCAAACAGCATGTACGTGTCTCCGAGTGCATAGGAGATACCTCTGTCATATACTGACAGGGGACGGATCCTCTTCTTGGAATCCACCGTCCTCGCTACACATTCTGACTGCACTGGACAAGGCTTATAATGATCATCTTACAGAATGATCACCTCTCGCCAGATCCAAGATACAGCCGTCCTGTGCACGTGACTGCCATGATTCCTCAAGTCTGAGGATTACTCCCGTACTATCGGAACCGGGGAAAACCAATCATACCGACCAAGCCTCCAAGGCTTCCATATGATGATCCCCGCGAGTCAGTCCAGTCGGCTCGACCCCAGTCGACCAACCCATCAAGATCGTGTAGGCGTCCCACGCCTGTCGCCGATGAAACACGGCACTCATCCAATGAACACGACTCTTGACGCAAGTCTCAATAGGACTCTCGATGCCCTGTCTCGAGGTCCTCGACTTGGAACGTTTCAGACCCAACTCTTAATCAGTTGGTTTCATGACCACCATCCAATGCGTGGCCCAACTGCACGAGTTGTTAACCATGGTCTGTGGGCTTTGTTGCGATATAAGTTAAACACCATTTTAACAAATGTAAGATGAGCGCAACAAAGAAGGTACCATTGGTGACGAACACTCATCTTATTCATCACATAATAATATTACATTCACATCAAGTTGTCGGATAGGTTACAAATTGCCAAACCTATTGGCTTTCTGGTCACCTATTCCAACACTTTGATATTTCGATTGGTTTGGTTCTCTACTTCAAGTCTGATTCCTTAAACCTTCCAAAGGCTTCAGACTTGTACCTCATTAGGTAGACATAACAATACCGTGAGTGATCATCAATAAAGGGTATGAAGTGCGAGTACCCACCTCTAGCTTGAGTATTTAGTGGGCTAAAGACGTCCGTATGGATAAAATCCAACAGACCGTTGGCTAGTGTGCTTTGTCCAACAAAGGATTTCTTTGTCATCTTTCCCTTCAGACAAGATCCGCAGGTCGGTAGGTTGTCCAAATTGTCTATTTCTAGACTTTTTGAGTCCACCAACCTTCTTATCCTATCTTTAGAGATATGACCTAACCTAGCATGCCATATCTGTGCGTCATCATGATTATCCCGTTTTCGTTTGTGTTCTGCAGTCATAAATCCAATTAGACTATTAAAGTATGTACAGACGATTTACCAATATACCAAGCAAATGAGAAATACCATCCTTTATAATAAAAAAACCATTTTTATTTATGGTGAATGAATATCCCTCCTTATCAAGGACCGAGATAGATACAATGTTTTAATCATGCTAGGTACATAGAAACAATCGTTCAGTACAATCCTAACATGACTACTAATGGCTAACTCCATTGATCCTACGGCTTCCGCTGCAACGGCCTTGCTAACGCCTAGTGTCAGGATCATCTCATCCTTGGTTAGTCTTCTGCTTCTTTGCAGTGCCTGCAAGTCATTGCAGATGTGAGCACCACACCCGGTATCCAATACCCATGAAGCAGAAATAGTTATCATGTTTACTTCAACCATAAACATACCTGGGTTGGAGAGGAGTTGTGGGCACTCCCTTTTCCAATGCCCCTTTCCTTGGAAATGCATGCAGACATCATTTGCCTTGGACCGCTGAGAACCACGGGCCTTCCCTTTCCCTTTGCCCGGTCCCACTGGGGCAATAGGGGCGTCTGGAGCGCGAGCAGGGGCCGGAACCGTCTTCCCTTTTCCCTTCTTCTTCTTCCAGCGTCCAGCCCTCTTGCCATTCGCCTTGGAGGTCGAAGCCTCTCTTATCAATACTGCCGGCGCCGACTTGTGGGTCGTTGCATCGTATTGGACCAGCATGTTGATCAACTCATGAATAAACTTCTCAAGTCCGTTCATGTTATAGTTTGCAACAAACGGGTCATAGGACGGAGGAAGCGACTGGAGGATCACGTCAATGTACGTGTCATTGTTAAGCCCAGCTTTAAGGTCCTCGAGCTGCTCCACTAGGGAGAGCATCTTAACCCCATGACTTTGTGCAGACGATCCTTCAGCATGCGTGGTGCCAAAGAATGCTTTTGTGGCAGCATATCTAATATGCCTATCCGGAACCGCATAAACCTCATTCATGCGGAGCATTATGGCGGAGACGTTGTCCAGCCTTTCATATTGCTTCTGGATGTTGTTAGACATTGAAGCTAATATGATACTGCGTACTTTCCAGTTGTCCTCATGCCATTTCTCGAACGTCAAACGTTCTTCTGGCGTGGACCCTCCAGTAAGTCGCTCGGCGGCGGCTCATCTAAGATGTAACCTTGGTTCTCGAAAATCGAGGACAATCCTCAGGTTTCTCAGTCAGTCCGAATAGTTCGTTCCGTTGAATTTATTAGTAATAAGTACCATGGTTAATGGATTCTTAGACATATCTACATTAATAAAATGTAAAGCATAAATTAGAAGATGATGGAAATATTATTGTTCAAGTTGAAGACATGGTTTTTTAGTCTTTAACCCTCCCACTTTTTATACAAAAGTCCGCCACTCTCAAGCGGAGTTTCGGGAAACTATTTCCTAGTGGGCTTGGGATCCACAAGTGTAATCTCCATGCCCCGCTTTTACGATTCACATAAAGAAGACCTCGTGGGTGATATCCAATATCATTCTCATCCAATGAGATTCCCAAGATATTTTTGTCTCACCTATTCACATGGTTCCGAGGACTCCAAGCGAACCATGTTACTCAGTGTTCGGCCTGACCCATCAACCAAATCATTCCTCAAACTGTCGCTCCCCACGACTCATGAGATAGGGAAACAACGAGTGTAGTCTCTTTGTTCACAACAATGGTGCAGCTTTCCCCTAGCCCAAATGTGCCACGACTCGTGAGACCACACTTGGGTAGTGGTAGCTTCCTCACCACATTGCTGTGGATGGAAGGCTCAGACAGATCAAAATACCATTTTGATCCAAGTCCGTTTTGTGCCTAATATTTAATTTGGTCCAACCAAGTGAGAGTTGAATGAATGATCGAGACCTCATCACATTAAGGTGTTTTAGCATGCATAAATATCTAATATTTAAAGCGATAAATAAATACGCAGCATGCAGAAAACATAGCATACCCCTGTTAGGATGATCACAAGCCCAACCTATGCAACCAACTGAGCCCGTTGTGAGTCGATGGTCTGTCTAAGGTGGCCTAAATTATTACAAAGTGGTATACCCATTGTCATTCCAATGGGCCTTGTAATGTTCTTGTTTTACGCCTTGATGCTCCACCTTGGGATCTCAGACTCCATATACTTGTTAAAATTAAAACCTCTCCAATCCTATCTACTCTCATTACAATGGAAAGTAATACATGGAAATAAAAACAAGCCTTAACATCATGAGGCTGAAATATGGGAGATAATAGTCCCAAAAACAAGAGGCACACATGTCCCACCCAACAGAAATGTAAGTAGTCATACATTCATCCATACACAAGGTCTAGGGTTTTTTGTGATCATCCCATGTTGATCCCATCAACGCACATAACATAATTATTTCAAATAATCATGCTTTAACCATGGATATTCTAAATATCGAAGTGATGTCCAAACATCACAAAGCATAAATTCATAAACAATGTGCAAAATTCAAATTTTGAATTGTGCATAGATGGTAACGAGACATGGTCATTACTGAATGATTCCTAGGTCATTACTGAATGATTCCTAAGGTGATGGCCATAGGTCTACACATTTTGACTGCACTGGACAAGGCTTAGAATGACCATCTTACGGAATGATCACCTCTTGCCAGATCCAAGATACAGCCGTCCTGTGCACGTGACGGCTATGGTTCCTCAAGTCTTAGGACTACTCCCGTACTATCAAAATTGGGGAAATTCAATCATATCGACCAAGCCTCCAAGGCTTTCATATGATGATCCCCACGAGTCAGTCCAGTCGGCTCAACCCCAGTCGACCAACCCATCAAGATCGTGTAGGCGTCCCACGCCTGTCGCCGATGAAACACGACACTCATCTAATGAACACGACTCTTGATGCAAGTCTCAATAGGACTCTCGATGCCCTGTCTCGAGGTCCTCGACTTGGAACGTTTCAGACCCAACTCTTAATCAGTTGGTTTCATGACCACCATCCAATGTGTGGCCCAACTGCATGAGTTGTTAACCATGGTCTGTGGAATTTGTTGCGATATAAGTAAAAACACCGTTTTCACATATGTGAAATGAGCGCAACAAAGTAAACACCAATAGTGACAAACACTCATTTTATTCATTACATAATAATATTACATTTACGTCAAGTTGTCAAATAGGTTACAAATTGTCAAACCTATTGGCAGTCTAGTCATCTATTCTAACACATAGTCCCTCCAGAATCCTAAAGCAACTAGGAGTCTTTTTCAAATATGACTCTTCTCCTATATATATACCAGCTCGTATGGTTTGCTCAAGTAACGTTTTTCTAGCGCTCTAATACACGATTTTCATGCTCTCACACTCACACTTTTCTCATTTCATACCCTTTAGTCATGAGAATTCACTTCTTTTTCATTGTATTACGTTTATTCTTTCATTATCGTTTACTGACTTGAGCGTCGGTGTTAGAATAGGTGACCATGTAAGCCAATTTTGGCAGGAATATGTAACCTATGTCTAGACAATTTCAGGTGTTTGATAAAACATATATGAATAAAGAAGTGAAAAGTTCATATGGCAATACTTTGTTTACGTTCACTTATATCTGCTTTTTACATATCTGTTCACTACGCAAACAAAGCCCACGGACTGAGAATCGATTTCGGGGATTGGGACTACGCTTGGAGGTAGGTCCATGAAATCAGTCTTACCGAATCAGTCCGGAAATCTCCAAGTCAAGGAATCCCGAAAATGGGTACCGGGATTCCCTTTGAGACTTGCACTAAGCATCTGCTGTCGTATTTCATCGACGGGTGACGAAGGTCGTCTAAGCAGTGTTAGTGGGTCAGCATGCTAGGAAGCAGCTGACTGAGGTGACTCGCGGGAACCGTCTTACGGAGGACCTTGAGTATGGTCTGCAAGGTATGACGTATTCCCGGTTCCAACGGTACAGGTCAAGTCCTTTGACTTGAGGAACTGCTGAGTTTACCTGTGCATCAGGTCTGTATCTTAGATATGGTGAGAGATTGCCAAAATACTCTTGAGTAGTCATAAGCCATGTCTAGTGCAGCTCGGGTGTACAGAGTGACAGTAGTTTCCAAGAAAGGATCTGTCTCCTGTCAAAAGGTATTGACAGTTGAGTCTCATGTATGCTCTGTGTCTTGTCCCTAAAATCTGTGGCTACAGTAACTGAACAGAAGGGAAGGTTTCCCTTGCGGCGTTTAGTAAGGACAGACCGACACTTAGGTCCAAAATGGGTACCTGCATTTTCGTGCCCTAGACTCTAAGTGATGAGACCGAAGACAGAAGGACAAGTGTACTGTTGGGGCCTAAATATTCATCCCCGATTATTTCACCTAGTCTCTAGTGCCATGGACCGTTGTTAGATGGCCACCCATGGTAACGGGCGGATTCTAGGAATCCGACCAAGTCTAGCTGAAAGGTGAACCTAAAGAGTCACACACTATCCACACACACACTTAAGTATTTAATTTGGAATTAAATATTGGAGTAAAGGAATGATTAAATTAGATTTAATCGGGTCCTATATTTTCTTGGAGAAATTAATTCCTTCTATTTGATAAAGGGAATTAAATTAATAAATTGGATTATTAAGGGAATTGATTTAATGGGCCTAGAATAAATATTAATATTTATTTATTATATTTATTTGGCCTTTTGGAATATTTAATGGAATTTAAATATTCCATTAAATTAAAATCAACGGTTGAGATGGAAAGGGGAGATGGAAGGCTAGGATTGGTTTGACTAGGTCAAACACTAGTTTGACTAGGACTTTGACTAGGTCAAAATACTAGTCAAATTAGAATTCTTAGAGGTGGAGTTTAAAGAGGATTTAACTCCTCCTCTATATAAACCTCTAGCCTCCAACAATTGAAGGATGATGAATTCCAACACACACACAACACACACTCGTCTCTCCCCTTCTTACCTCTCGTCCGCCCCCTCTCTCTCTACAAGAAATTATTTTCTTGTTCTTTTGTTCTTGGAACACTAGAACATTGATGAATCAATACCGTTAATTGATAACGTCTCGTTGATTCATCCACTCCAAAATATACACTTGTCGTTGCTAGCACGACGTACAAGATACGTGGGTGGATCGTGTCTCACGATTTGGAGGGTCTCAAGAACGAGATCTTGGTGCAAAACGGGGAACAACACGTGTAGCCATTGAAGACGAAATGACAACGGGTAGATCTCGGTTTACGTTTTTGCCTCCTTTTATTTTCTACCCTATGGCCTCCATGATCTTTTATACATGTTCTTTAATCATGAGATACACCAAACTCCCGGGAATCTCAAGGGTACACCCCTTGAGCGCGTTCTTTAATTATTTAAAGCATGCTTTAATTTTTGTACTTTATTTTATATCGCGCTTCCGCATTCGCGCAATTTCCTGGGACGATCCACGATTTCTTTCAGTGGTATCAGAGCCCGGTTCGGGGTATAGGCCTAGGGTTTATGTGCGTTTTAGGCATGAAACGTGATATTGCCATGTTTTTAATAAAATCTTGATTTTCTTGATTTTAAAGCATGTCGTTTTATGGCTTTCGATTCGTGTGAATTTCTGAATATTGGTATTTTTCTGTTTTTCTTGGGAAACGGGGTGGAATAATTGAATGGAAAACGAGAAACGCCGCAGCCGGCAGGGCAGACGCGCGCAGGCAAGGGAAGCCTGCGCGCTCCCGCCCAGCCGGTCGCGCAGAGGCAGCGCGCAGCTAGGGTGGCTGTGCGCAGGGCAGCGCCTCCAGGCGCGCGCGCACGCAGACGAGGGTGTCTGCGCGCGCGCGCGCGGAGGGCTGCGCGCCTGAGAATCCGCGCGCGGACGGACACCGGACAGCGCCGGCAGGCGCGCCTAGTGCACGTCTGCGCGCGCACTGCTCAGGGCGCGGCCGGCCGTTAGTAGGCCAACGCGCGCGCGAGGCAAGGGAGACTGCGCGCGCGACGGCCTGCCGGAACTCCAGGCCGCGCAGCACGCTGCCGGCCAGGCGCGCGCGCACGCAGGCAGGGGGGCCTACGCGCGCGCGGGCCCGGCGCCGCAGGCTGAGCCTGCTGCCCTGTGTGCGCGCCGGCAGGCCGCTGCCGGCGGCGGCGGCGGCTGCTAGGGTTTTAAAACCCTAGTAGTGTTTTTTTATTTTTAAATTATATCAGCTTTAATTTTGAATTAATTCTGAAAAATCATTTTTTTTTGGGTTCAATTATGCCTAATTTTCTAAAGACATTATTTTAGGAGTAAAATAAAATGGATTTGAAATCCCGGGGTTATTTTACTTAAAATAATGAGGAAAGGTTTTCCTAAAACGAGAAAATACTATTACCAATATTTGTGTTTTATTTTTCACACGTTATGCACATATTCATTTATTTTATTATTTTGAATATTTATGATTGGAAATCATATGTTGTTGGTGTATTGTAATTACATGATTGGATCATGTGATTATGTGTGTTGGATGGAAATGGATGATCACGAGCCTTAGACCGAATGTATGATTTATTTTCTGTTGGGCCTGTGTGCCTCTTTTATTACTTTCTCCTTCTCTCCTTCTAGTTGCCTTGGAATAATAAGGCATTCTACCTCCATCCTTATGTACTCCCCCCGGGTTTTCGCTGGGTTTCTTTTTTAATATGTAATGAGAGTAGACTAGGAGTGAGGTTTCTATTTTTGTAATTGGTGGAAAAGAAGGAAGGACCACTTGGAGAGCCCAGACGGGAGGTCCCTTGAAGTTTTCCATGAAGTGAAGAAAGATAAAAGAGACCAAGGCCCATCAGCATGATGATCGGGTTACTATTAATGTAATAGTATAGGACCAACCCTAGATTGACCATAGATCCACTGCGGGCTCAGTGGGTCGCATAGGATTTGGGCTCGTGATCATCCAACAGGGGCGTGCTAGGCTTTAATTTTGCATGTGGTTATTATGATGGATGAATGGGCTTTTATTTATCATATAACTGCTATGGATGGTTTAATTTACGCATTATGGATGAATGTGTGAATGTTTATTTATTTGAAATCTCGGTCATTCACTACTCTCACATTGGTTGGACCAATGTCAAAATATTAGACCCTAGACAAAATGGACATGAACTCTAGGAGTTTGTCCAGGCCTTCCAATCCATGGCATAGTGAGGAAGCTGCTTTAGGTGAATAGCGTGGTCTCATGAGTCGTGGCACGTTATTGTACTTGAAGGAAGCTGCACTATATCATGAACGAAAAATAGGCTGCTGTTACCTGTCTCACGAGTCGTGGGGGTACCAGTGGGTCTGTGGCTCGGTCGATTGGGTTGGGTCTAACGCCCGATTAACATGATTCGCTTGGAGTCCTAGGAATCATGTGAAAGGGTGAGGCAATAATCTTGGGAATCTCGTGGAATGAGAATAGTATGGAATACCTCCCACAGGATCTTTTCCATTCGAATCGTAAAAGCGGGGTATGGAAAAAATCACTGTGGATCCCAAGCCCACTAGGAAAGGATTTCCCGAAAATCACGTTTGAGAGTACCGTATTTTCGTATAAATAGTGGGAGGATTAAATGACTAAAGTCCATGCATTTAATTATTTTATCAAACCACCGTCTTTTATTTTTCTGCTGATCGCGCGCTGTTTTCTAAAATGTAGATTTTAAAATGTCTAAGAACCCACTTTCCACCATTCTTGAGACAAACAAATTCAATGGAACAAATTACAACGACTGGTTGCGCAATCTCAGGATAGTCCTAGATTACGAGAACCAAGGCTACGTCATGGACGAGCCTCTCCCTAGGACCTTGCCGGAAGGATCCACGCCAGAAGAACGTGAGACGTTCGAGACTTGGCATAAGGATAACCGGAAGGTCCGTAGCGTCATACTTGCTTCGATGACCAATGAGATTCAGAAGCAATATGAAAGGCTAGACGATGTCCCTTCCATTATGGCTCGCCTTAAGGATTTCTATGCAGTCCCGGACCGGCATACTAGGTATGTCGCGACCAAGGCGTTCTTTGGAACTAAAATGACAGAAGGATCCTCTGTACAAGAGCACGGGGTTAAAATGCTTACCCTGGTGGAAAAGCTCGAGGACCTTAAGGCAGGTCTCAATAATGAAACGTACATAGATGTGATCCTTCAGTTTCTCCCACCCTCCTCTGACCAATTTATCGTCAACTACAACATGAACACACTTGAGAAGGGCATTCATGAGTTGATCAATATGTTGGTGCAATACGAGGCAACTACTAAGAAGTCCACGCCTTTGGTATTGTTTGGAGGTGCTTCAACTTCTAATACGAAAGGCAAAGGTGCCGGATGTTGGAAGAAGAAGAAAGGGAAGGGAAAGGCCGTCAAAGCAGCTACGAACACTAAGAGTGTTCCCATTGCCAAAGAGGGGAAAGGCAAAGGAAAGGGAAAGGTTGTCTCCAAGCAACAGTCGAAGGCATATGACATATGTATCAACTGCCGTGAGAAAGGGCATCGGAAGAGAGAGTGCCCCAAACTCTTCTCGAACCAAGGTATTTATGTGATTGAGGTTAATATGGTCACTAATTTTGCCTCTTGGGTATTAGATATCGGTTGTGGAGCTCACATTTGCAATAACTTGCAGGTGTTGAAAAGAAGCAGAAAACTGGGTAGCGGGGACATGATCCTGAAGCTTGGGAATGGCAAGGCCATCTCGGCAGAAGCAGTAGGATCCGCCACTCTGCTGATTAGTGATAATATTAGCATAGATTTAGAGCAAGTTTATTTTGTACGTAGTATGATTAAAAACATCATCTCCATTCCATTGTTGGACAATAGTGGTTATGAGTTTAGAATCAATAAAAATTGCTTTTATTTGATGAGGTGTGGAATTGCTCATCTACTTGGTACATTGCATAACGGACTCTATATCTTGCAACAAATGAATATCGTCCTCAATGCACAACACAAACGGAAATTAGATAATAATGGGAACGCACGACTGTGGCACGCTAGGCTAGGTCACATATCCCAAGAGAGGATGAAAAGGTTGGTAGACTTAAAGAACCTAGAGGTTGGGGACTTGAGCGATCTACCAACTTGTGAATCCTGTCTAAGAGGGAAAATGACCAAGAAGCCCTTTGTAGGACAAAGCAGGCTTGCCACAGGTCTGTTGGACTTGGTCCATACAGACGTATGTGGGCCACTAAGGACGCAGGCGCGAGGTGGGTTTTCCTACTTCATAACATTTACCGATGATCATTCACGGTATGGTTATGTTTACCTAATGAGGTACAAGTCTGAAGCTCTTGAGAGGTTTAAAGAATTCAGACTTGAAGTGGAGAACCAGACTAACTGCAAAATTAAAGTCCTACGGTCGGACCGAGGCGTTGAATACCTTAGTACGGAGTTCCTAGATTATCTAAAAGAACATGGTATAATATCAGAATGGACACCTCCAGGAACACCACAGTTAAATGGTGTCTCTGAAAGGAGGAATCGAACCCTGTTGGACATGGTTCGGTCTATGATGAGTTTTACCAAATTGCCCTTATCCTTTTGGGGCTATGCACTAGAGACGACAGCCAAATTGTTGAATTTAGCGCCTACTAGTACATTGACCCAAACGCCATATGAAATATGGCACGGCAAGCCTGCGTCCTACAACTACATGAAAGTGCGGGGTAGCCCCACATACGTCAAGAGGTTAGTGGAAGATAAGCTAGAATCCAGGTTTAGCTTATGCAGGTTCGTTGGATACCCTAAGGAAACTGCGGGTTATTACTTTTATGACCCCTTGGAACAAAAGCTGTTTGTTTCAAGAAATGCAGTATTCTTGAAGCAAGGCTTCCCGGAGGATATCCAACCTGATGAGCTGATCCTTGAGGAATCAAGTGATGGAATCCAGCCATCAGACACAGCCGCGGAACCCTCACTTAGAGGATTCAGGATAGACAGCCGAAGGGCTGACCAACCTTGAGAGGTCCAACATGCTAGGCATGAAGGACAACCTCAGGAACAGCCAGCCCCGGTTGCTGAACCACCGGCTCCGATACAGTCATCGCCCACAGTCACCACTGATGTTCCCGTTCTCCGTAGGTCCACTAGAGAGTCCAGACCTCCCATGAGATATGGCTTTCTAGGAGCGACCGATCTTTTGGATAATGATCCTAAGACATATGGAGAAGCGATGTCTGACATCGACTCCGGGAAATGGCTTGAGGCCATGAAAGCCGAAATGGACTCCATGAACGAGAACCAAGTCTGGAGTCTTGTAGATCCACCGAAAGGTGTTAAGCCAGTAGGCTGTAAGTGGGTCTACAAGCGCAAACTTGGCGTTGATGGAGAAGTCACAACCTTTAAGGCTAGGCTTGTAGCTAAGGGATACACTCAACGACCCGGGGTCGATTTTGAGGATACCTACTCGCCAGTAGCCATGGCTAAATCCATTCGGATCCTGCTCGCCATAGCAGCATGGTATGACTATGAGATATGGCAGATGGACGTGAAAACGGCCTTCCTCAACGGTTTCGTTGAAGAAGAGATCTATATGGATCAGCCGGAGGGTTTCACGATTACTGGAGAAGAACAGAAAGTCTGTCGTCTCCAGAAGTCCATCTATGGCCTCAAACAAGCCTCCCGAAGTTGGAACATTCGCTTCCAGAATTAGTTTTTGATGAAGTCATATCCCCGTATTACTTCATCAAATCGAATGTTCCAACTTCGGGATGCTTGTTTGAGGCCATAGATGGACTTCTGGAGACGACAGACCTTCTGTTCTTCTCCAGTGACCGTGAAACCCTCCGGCTGATCCATATAGATCTCTTCTTCAACGAAACCGTTGAGGAAGGCCGTTTTCACGTCCATCTGCCATATTTCATAGTCATACCATGCTGCTATGGCAAGCAGGATCCGAATGGACTTAGCCATGACTACTGGCGAGTAGGTATCCTCAAAATCAACCCCGGGTCGTTGAGTGTATCCCTTAGCTACAAGCCTAGCCTTAAAGGTTGTGACTTCTCCATCAACGCCGAGTTTGCGCTTGTAGACCCACTTACAGCCCACTGGCTTAACACCTTTCGGTGGATCTACAAGTCTCCAAACTTGGTTCTCGCTCATGGAGTCCATTTCGGTCTTCATGGCCTCAAGCCATTTCCCGGAGTCGATGTCAGACATCGCTTCCCCGTATATCTTAGGATCGTTATCCAGAAGATCGATCGCACCTAGAAACCCATATCTCACTGGAGGTCTGGATTCTCTAGTGGACCTACGGAGGACGGGAACGTCAGTGGTGACTGTGGGCGCTGACTGTATCGGAGCCGGCGGTTCAGGGGCCAGGGCTGGCCTCTCTTGAGGTTGTCCTTCATGCCTAGCATGTTGGACTTCTCTAGGTTGGTCAGCCCTTCGGGCGTTAATCCTGAATCCTTTAGGTGAGGTTTCCGCGGCTATTTCTGATGGCTGAGTTCCATCACTTGATTCCTTAAGGATCAGCTCATCAGGTTGGATATCCTCCGGGAAGCCTTGCTCCAAGAATACTGCATTCCTTGAAACAAATACCTTTTGTTCCAAAGGGTCATAAAAGTAATAACCCGCAGTTTCTCTAGGGTATCCAACGAACCTGCATAGGCTAGACCTGGATTCTAGCTTATCTCCCACTAACCTCTTGACGTATGCGGGGCTACCCCACACTTTCAAGTAGTTGTAGGACGCAGGCTTGCCGTGCCATATCTCATATGGCGTTTGGGTCAATGCACTGGTAGGCGCCAAATTCAACAACTTGGCTGCCGTTTCTAATGCATAACCCCAAAACGATAAGGGCAATTTGGTAAAACTCATCATGGACCGAACCATGTCCAACAGGGTTCGGTTCCTCATTTCAGAGATGCCGTTTAACTGTGGTGTTCCGGGAGGTGTCCATTCTGATATTATACCATGTTCTTTTAGATAATCAAGGAATTCGGCACTAAGGTATTCACCACCTCGGTCTGACCGTAGGACTTTAATTTTGCAGTTGGTCTGGTTCTCCACTTCAAGTCTGAATTCTTTAAACCTCTCAAGAGCTTCAGACTTGTACCTCATTAGGTAAACATAACCATACCGTGAATGATCATCGGTGAAGGTTATGAAGTAGGAGAACCCACCTCGAGCCTGCGTCCTTAGTGGTCCACATACGTCTGTATGGACCAAGTCCAACAGACCCGTGGCAAGCCTGCTTTGACCTACAAAGGGCTTCTTGGTCATTTTCCCTCTTAGACAAGATTCACAAGTTGGGAGATCGCTCAAGTCCCCAACCTCTAGGTTCTTTGAGTCTACCAACCTTTTCATCCTATCTTGGGATATGTGACCTAGCCTAGCGTGCCACAGACGTGCGTTCCCGTTATTATCTAATTTCCGTTTGTGTTGAGCGTTAAGAACGAAATTCGTTTGTTGCAAGATATAGAGCCCGTTGTGCAATGTACCAAGTAGATGAGCAATTCCACACCTCATCAAATAAAAGCAATTTTTATTGATTCTGAACTCATAACCACTATTGTCGAACAATGGAATGGAAATGATGTTCTTAATCATACTAGGTACAAAATAAACCTGCTCTAATTCTATGCTAATGGTATCACTAATCACTAAAGTGGCGGATCCTACTGCTTCTGCCGAGATGGCCTTGCCATTTCCAAGCTTCAGGATCATGTCCCCGCTACTTAGTTTTCTGCTTCTTTTCAGCACCTGCAAATCATTGCAAATGTGAGCTCCGCAGCCGGTATCCAATACCCAAGAGGCAGAATTAGTGACCATATTAACCTCAATCACATATATACCTTGGTTTGAGAAGAGTTTGGGGCACTCTCTCTTCCAATGCCCTTTCTCACGGCAGTTGATACATATGTCATATGCCTTTGACTGTTGCTTGGAGACAACCTTTCCCTTTCCTTTGCCTTTCCCCTCTTTGGCAATGGGAATACTCTGAGTGTTCGTAGCTGCTATGACGGCTTTTCCCTTCCCCTTCTTCTTTTTCCAACGTCCGGCACCCTTGCCTTTCGTCTTGGAAGTTGAAGCACCTCCAAAGAATACCGAAGGCGTGGACTTCTTAGTCGTTGCCTCGTATTGCACCAACATATTGATCAACTCATGAATGCCCTTCTCAAGTGCATTCATGTTGTAGTTGACGATAAATTGGTCGAAGGAGGGTGGGAGTGACTGAAGGATCACATCTATGTACGTTTCGTTATCGAGACCTGCCTTTAGGTCCTCGAGCTTTTCCACTAGGGTAAGCATTTTAACCCCATGCTCTTGTACAGAGGATCCTTCTGTCATTTTAGTTCCAAAGAACGCCTTGGTTGCGACATACCTAGTATGCCGGTCCGGGACTGCATAGCAATCCTTAAGGCGAGCCATAATGGAAGGGACATCGTCTAGCCTTTCATATTGCTTCTGAATCTCATTGGTCATCGAAGCAAGTATGACGCTACGGACCTTCCGGTTATCCTTATGCCAAGTCTCGAACGTCTCACGTTCTTCTGGCGTGGATCCTTCCGGCAAGGTCATAGGGAGAGGCTCGTCCATGACGTAGCCTTGGTTCTCGTAATCTAGGACTATCCTGAGATTGCGCAACCAGTCGTTGTAATTTGTTCCATTGAATTTGTTTGTCTCAAGAATGGTTGATAGTGGGTTCTTAGACATTTTAAATCTACATTTAGAAAACAACGCGCGATCAGCAGAAAATAAAGACGGTGGTTTGATGAAATAATTAAATGCTTGGTCTTTAGTCATTTAATCCTCCCACTATTTATACGAAAACACGGTACTCTCAAACGTGATTTTCGGGAAATCCTTTCCTAGTGGGCTTGGGATCCACAGCGATTTTTCCCATACCCCGCTTTTACGATTCGCATGGAAAAGATCCTGTGGGAGGTATTCCATACCATTCTCGTTCCACGAGATTCCCAAGATTATTGCATCACCCTTTCGCATGATCCCGAGGACTCCAAGCGAATCATGCTAATTGGGCGTTAGACCCGACCCAATCGACCGAGCCACAGACCCACTGGTACCCCCACGACTCGTGAGACAGGTAACAGCAGCCCATTTTTCGTTCATGACATAGTGCAGCTTCTTTTAAGTACAATAATGTGCCACGACTCGTGAGACCACGCTATTGACCTAAAACAACTTCCTCACTGTGCCATGGATTGGAAGGCATGGACAAACTCCTAGAGTTCATGTCCACTTTATCTAGGGTCTAATATTTCAACATTGGTCCAACCAATGTGAGAGTAGTGAATGACCGAGATCTCATAATATATATGCATACATCCATCCATAATGCATAAATAAAAACCATCCATAGCAATTATATGATAAATAAAAGCCATTCATCCATCATAATAACCACATGCAAAATTAAAGCCTAGCACGCCCCTGTTAGATGATCACGAGCCCAAATCCTATGCGACCCACTGAGCCCGCAGTGGATCTATGGTCAATCTAGGGTTGGTCCTATACTATTACAATAATAGTAACCCAATCATCATGCTGATGGGCCTTGGTCTCTTTTCTCTTTCTTCACTTCATGGAAAACTCCAAGGGACCTCCGGTCTGGGCTCTCCATGTGGTCCTTCCTTCTTCTCCACCAATTACAAAAAGAAACCTCACTCCTAGTCTACTCTCATTACATATTAAAAAATAGAAACCCCAGCGAAAACCCGGGGGGAGTACATAAGGAGGGAGGTAGAAAGCCTTATTATTCCAAGGCACTAGAAAGAGAGAAGGAGAAAGCAGTTAAAGAGGCACACAGGCCCAACAGAAAATTAAACCATACATTCGGTCTAGGGCTCGTGATCATCCATTTCCATCCAACACACGTAATTACATGATCCAATCACATAATCATAATATTCCAACAACACATGATTTCCAATCATATTAATCCAAGATGAAAATAAATGAACATGTGCGCAACGTGTGAAAAATAAAAAAATATAAATATTGGTAATATTAATCTTTTTTCTCGTTTTAGGAAAATCTTTTCCTCATTATCTTAAGTAAAATAACCCCGGGATTCCAAATCCAATTTATTTTACTCCTAAAATAATGTCTTTAGGAACTTAGGAAAAATTGAACCCAAAAAAACGATTTTTCAGAATTAATTCAAAATTAAAACTGAAAATTAATTTAAAATAAAATAACACTAGGGTTTCAAAAACCCTAGCTTCACAGCCACCGGCCGCCGCCGCCTGCGGCAGCCAGCCGACCGGCCGCGCGCGCAGGCCCCTGCCTGCTTGCGCGCGCGCCTGACCGGCAGCGCATTGCACGGCCTAGCGCATCGGCAGGCCGACGCGCGCGCAGGCTCCTCTTCCTTGCGCGCGCTGGCTTGCTGGCCGCTGGCCGTGTGCCTGCGCTGTGCGCAGAGCGCGCGCGCAGACGCGCACTGGGCGTGCCTGCCGGGCGCGCGCGCGCAGACGCCTCCGTCTGCGTGCGCGCGCGCCTGGCGGCGCGCCTGGTGCCCGTCCGCGCGCGGGCTCCCCGCCCGTCAGCCTTGCGCGCGCGCGCGCATACTCCTTTGTCTACCCGCGCGCACGCCTGGAGGCGCTTCCATGCGCGCACGCCCGCGCGCAGCCATCCTGGCTGCGCGCTGCCCCTGCGCGCGCAGGCTTCCCATGCCTGCACGCGTCCGCCCTACCGGCAGTGCTCGGCTGCGCGCGGCCAGCCTTCCCGGCTGGCCGGCTGTGGCGTTTTCTCTCGTTTTTCAGATTAATTTCCCATCCCGTTTCCCAAGAAAAACAGAAAAAACACCAACATTCATAAATTCACACGAATTAAAAGCAATAAAATAACATGCTTTAATAATCATGAAATTCAAGATTCAATTAAAACATGCTAAATCACGTTTCATGCTTAAAACGCACATAAACCCTAGGCCTATACACCGAACCGGGCTCTGATACCACTGAAAGAAATTGTGGATCGTCCCGGGAAAAGCGCGAATGCGGAAGCGCGGTATAATTAAAATTAAATATGGAATTTAAACATGCTTTTAAATTAAAACACGTTTCAAAGGGTGTGCCTTTGAAATTTCCCGGGCGTTCGGTGTATCTCATGAACGAATAACACAAAATAAATCATGGAGGCCATAGGGTTGGAAATTAAAGAGAGGACGAAAAATTAAAACGAGACCTACCCGTTGTCGTTTTCGTCTTCAACGGCTACAAGCGTTGTTCCCCGTTTTGCACCAAGATCTCGTCTTTGAGACCCTCCAAATCGTGACACACGATCCACCCACGTATCTTGCACGTCGTGCTAGCAACGAACAAGTTTATGTTTTTGGAGTGGATGAATCAATAACACATTATTAATTAATGGTATTGATTCATCAAGTTCTTAATGTTCCAAGAACAAAAAGAACCAAGAAAATATTTCTTGGAGAGGGAGAGAGAATCGGACGAGAGAGAGGGAGAGAGAATCCGTGTGTGTGTGTGGTAGTGTGTGTGTTGGAGTTTCATCATCCTTCAACTTGTAGGATGCTAGGGGTTTATATAGAAGAGGAGTCTAATCCTCTTTAAACTCCTCTTTCAAGAACTCTATTTTGACTAGGATTTTGACCTAGTCAAAGTCCTAGTCAAAGTAGTGTTTTGACCTAGTCAAAACAATCCTAGCCATCCATCTCTCCCATTCATCTCACCGTTGATTTAATTTAATTTAATGGAATATTTAAAACCTATTTGAATATTTCCAAGAGGCTAAAATAAATATAAATATTATTTAAGCCCATTAAATAAATCCCTTTGATAAATCTAATTTATCAATTTAATTCCTTATATCTAATAGAAGGAATTATTTCTCCAAGAAAAATAAAGGGCCCGATTAAATCCAATTTAATCATTCCTTCACTCCAATATTTAATTCCTAATTAAATATCTAAATGTGTGTGGATAGTGTGTGACTCTTTAGGTTCACCTTTCAGCTAGACTTGGTCGGATTCCTAGAATCCTTCCGTTACCATGGGTGGCCATCTAGCAACGGTCCATGGCACTAGAGACTAGGTGAAATATTCAGGGATGAACATTTAGGCTCTAACAGTACACTTGTCCTTCTGTCTTCGGCCTCATCACTTAGAGTCTAGGGCACGGATAATGCAGGTACCCATTTTGGACCTAAGTGTCGGTCTGTCCTCACTAAACGCCGCAAGGGAATCCTTCCCTTCTGTTCAGTTACTGTGGCCACAAATTTTAGGGACAAGACACAGAGCATACATGAGACTCAACTATCAATACCTATTGGCAGGAGACAGATCCTTTCTTGGAAACTACTGTCACTTTGTACACCAGAACTGTACTAGACATGGCTTATGACTACCAAAGAGAATTTTGGCTATCTCTCACCATATCTAAGATACAGCCCTAACGTACAGGTAAACTGAGCAATTCCTCAAGTCAAAGGACTTGGCCTGTACCGTTGGAACCGGGAATACACGTCATACCTTGCTGACCATACTCAAGGTCCTCCGTAAGACGGTTCCCGCGAGTCACCTCAGTCAGCTGCGTCCTAGCATGCTAACCCACTAACACTGCTGAGACGACCCTCGTCACCCGTCGATGAAACACGATAGCAGGTGCTTAGTGCAAGTCTCAAATGGAATCCCGGTACCCATTTTCGGGATTCCTTGACTTGGAGATTTCCGGACTGATTCGGGAAGACTGATTCCATGGACCTACCTCCAAGCGTAGTCCCAGTCCCCGAAATTGATTCTCAGTCCGTGGGCTTTGTTTGCGTAGTGAACAGATATGGAAAACAAATATAAGTGAACACAAACAAAGTGATGCCAAATGAAATTCACTTCTTTATTCATTAATGATTTATCAAACACCTGAAATTGTCTAGACATAGGTTACATATTCCTGCCAAAATTGGCTTACATGGTCACCTATTCTAACATAACACGCAATCCACCCACGTATCTTGCACGTCATGCTAGCGAACGAACAAGTATAATATTGGAGAGGATGAATTAATAACACGTTATTAATCAACGGTATTAATTCTCCTTTTTGATCTAATGTTCCAAGAACAAAAGAATCAAGAAGTGTTTTCTTGTTTGAGGAGAGAGAGAGGGCGGACGAGAGGGGAGAGGGAGAGAGCCGAATTTGTGTGTGTGTGTGTGTGTTGGAATTTCATCACTTTTCAAATAGTGAAAGACTAGGACTATGTATAGAGGAGGAGTTTAATGCTCTTTAAACTCCAACTCTAAAGAGGTCTATTTTGACTAGGATTTTGACCTAGTCAAAGTCTTAGTCAAAGTAGTATTTGACCTAGTCAAACTAATCCTAGCCATCCATCTCTCCCTTTCAATCTCAACCATTAATTTAATTTAATGGAATATTTAAATCCTATTAAATATTCCAAAGGCCAAATAAATAAATATAATAAATTATAAATATTTATTCTAGGCCTATTAAATTAATCCTCTAATAAATCCAATTTATTAGATTAATTCCTTTTATCAAATAGAAGGAATTAATTCTCCTAAGAAAATAAAGGTTCCGATTAAATCCAATTTAATCATTCCTTTTCTTCAATATTTAATTCTAAATTAAATACTTGATGTGTGTGGATTGTGTGTGACTCTTTAGGTTCACCTTTTAGCTAGACTTGGTCGGATTCCTAGAATCCGTCCGTTAGCATGGGTGGCCATCTAGGAACGGTCCATGGCACTAGAGACTAGGTGAAATTTCGAGGATGAACATTTAGGCTCTAACAGTCCACTTGTCCTTCTGACTACGGTCTCATCACTTAGGGTCTAGGGCACGGAAAATGCAGGTACCCATTTTGGACCTAAGTGTCGGTCTGTCCTTACTAAACGCCGCAAGTGAAGCCTTCCCTTCTGTTCAGTTACTGTGGCTACAGATTTTAGGACAAGACACAGAGCATACGTGAAACTCAACTGTCAATGCCTTTTGATAGGAGACAAATCCTTTCTTGGAAACTACTATCACTCTGTACACCAGAGCTGCACTAGACATGGCTTATGACTACTCAAGTGCTTCTTGGCAATCTCTCACCATATCTAAGATACAGACCTGATACACAGGTAAACTCAGCAGTTCCTCAAGTCAAAGGACTTGTCCTGTACCGTTGGAACCGGGAATACACGTCATAACTTGCTGACCCTACTCAAGGTCCTCCGTAAGACGGTTCTCACGAGTCACCTCAGTCAGCTGCTCCCCAGCAGGCTAACCCACTAACACTGCTTAGACGACCTTCGTCACCCGTCGATGAAATACGACAATAGATGCTCAGTGCAAGTCTCAATGGGAATCCCGGTATCCATTTTTGAGATTCTTTGGCTTGGAGTTTTCCGGACTGATTCTGCGGGACTGATTTCATGGACCTACCTCAAAGCATAGTCCCAGTCCCAGAAATGAGCTTTCAGTCCGTGGGCTTTGTTTGCGTAGTGAACATATAGATAAAGCAGTAAAGTGAATGCAAACAAAGTAATGCCAGAATGAATTTCACTTCTTTATTCATTAATAGTTTTTATCAAAACACTGAAATTGTGTAGACATAGGTTACATTTTGCCCGCCAAGATTGGCTACATGGTCACCTATTCTAACAATCTCCCACTTGACCTTTAAAGCCAATCGCCCATATGTCTAATCCCCATCTTCTCAAGATGTTGCGTATGAGCGCTCTGCAACATAGGCTTTGTCAGCGGATCTGCTGTGTTGTCTGCTGAGTTGACTCGGTCCATCCGAACGTCACCTCTTCCTACCATTTCTCTTAGAAGATGGTAGCGTCTAAGAATGTGTTTGGAACGGTGATGAGATCTCGGTTCCTATGCTTGCGCTATTGCACCGTTGTTGTCACAGAAGATGAGAACGGGCTCGGCGATGCTAGGCACTACACCCAACTCTTGGATGTAGTTTCTCATCCAAACCGCTTCCTTGGCAGCTTCTGAAGCTGCTATGTATTCAGCCTCTGTGGTGGAGTCAGCAGTGGTTGCTTGCTTGGAACTTTTCCAAGCCACTACTCCTCTATTGAGTTTGAATACGTAACCCGATTGAGACTTGGAATCATCGCCATCAGACTGGAAGCTAGCGTCGCTAAAGCCTTCCAGAATCAGTTCTCCATTGCCATAGACTAAGAACATTTCCTTAGTCCTCCTTAGGTACTTAAGGATGCCCTTAACAGCATTCCAATGTGCCTCTCCTGCGCAGGATTGATATCTGCTTGTTACGCTCAAAGCGTAAGCAATGTCAAGCCTGGTGCAGCGGACCGCATATTGGATGCTTCCTACGGCAGAAGCATAGGGGATGACTTTCATCCTTTCAAGTTCCTCATCAGTCTGCGGGGACTGTTTCTTGGATAACTTGATCCCATGCCTCATGGGAAGCAATCCTCGTTTAGAGTTGTCCATTCGATATCTCTTTAGGACTTTCTCCATATACGAGTTTTGGGTGAGCCCTAACATCCTTTTAGATCTGTCCCTGACGATCTGGATGCCTAGGATGTAGGAGGCTTCACCCAAGTCCTTCATGGAAAACTGGGTTGACAACCATGCTTTTGTGTCCCCCAACATTCTAACGTCATTACCAATGAGTAGAATGTCATCCACATAAAGCACTAGGAACACTATGGAGCTCCCACTGACCTTCTTGTATACACAAGGGTCGGATTCGTTCTTGATGAAGTCATAGCCCCGTATTACTTCATCAAAGCGAATGTTCCAACTTTGGGATACTTGTTTGAGGCCATAGATGGACTTCTGGAGACGACAGACCTTCTGTTCCTCTCTAGTGACTGTGAAACCCTCCGGCTGATCCATATAGATCTCTTCCTCAACGAAACCGTTAAGGAAGGCCGTTTTCAAGTCCATCTGTCATATCTCATAGTCATACCATGCTGCTATGGCGAGCAGGATCCGAATGGATTTAGCCATGGCTACTGGCAAGTAGGTATCCTCAAAATTGACCCCGGGTCGTTGAGTGTATCCCTTGGCTACAAGCCTAGCCTTGAAGGTTCTGACTTCTCCATCAACGCCAAGTTTGCGCTTGTAGACCCGCTTACAGCCCACTGGCTTAACACCTTTCGGTGGATCTACAAGTCTCCAGACTTGGTTCTCGTTCATGGAGTCCATTTTGGTTTTCATGGCCTCAAGCCATTTCCCGGAGTCGATATCAGACATCGCTTCTCCATATGTCTTAGGATCGTTATCCAAAAGACCGATCGTATTTAGAAAGCCATATCTCACTGGAGGTCTAGACTCTCTAGTAGACCTATGGAGGACGAGAACGTCAGTGGTGACTGTGGGCGCTGACTGTATCGGAGCCGTCGGTTCAGGGACTGGGGCTGGCTGTTCCTGAGGCTATCCTTCATGCCAGCATGTTGGACTTCTCGAGGTTGGTCAGCCCTTCGGGTGTCTATCCTGAATCCTCTAAGTGAGGGTTCCGCGACTACCTCTGATGGCTGGATTCCATCACTTGATTCCTCAAGGATCAGCTCATCAGGTTGGACATCCTCTGGGAAGCCTTGCTCCAAGAATACTGCTTTCCTTGAAACAAACACCTTTCGTTCCAAGGGGTCATAGAAGTAATAACCCGCAGTTTCTTTAGGGTATCCAACAAACCTGCATAAGCTAGACTGGGATTCTAGCTTATCTCCCACTAACCTCTTGACGTATGCGGGGCTACCCCACACTTTCAAGTAGTTGTAGGATGCAGGCTTGCCGTGCCATATCTCATATGGCGTTTGGGTCAATACACTGGTAGGCGCCAAATTTAGCAACTTGGCCATTGTTTCCAATGCATAGCCCCAAAAGGACAAGGGCAATTTGGTAAAATTCATCATGGATCGAATCATGTCCAACAGGGTTCGATTCCTCCTTTCAGAGACACCATTCAATTGTGGTGTCCGGGAGGCGTCCATTCAGATATAATACCATTTTCTTTTAGATAATTAAGGAACTTGGTACTGAGGTATTCACCGCCTCGGTCTGACCGTAGGACTTTAATTTTGTAGTTGGTCTGGTTCTCCACTTCAAGTCTGAATTCTTTAAACCTCTCAAGAGCTTCAGACTTGTACCTCATTAGGTAAACATAACCATACCGTGAATGATCATCGGTAAAGGTTATGAAGTAGGAGAACCCACCTCGGGCCTGCGTCCTTAGTGGTCCACAAACGTCTGTATGGACCAAGTCCAACAGACCTGTGCCAAGCCTGCTTTGTCCTACAAAGGGCTTCTTGGTCATTTTCCATCTTAGACAAGACTCACAAGTTGGTAGCTCACTCAAGTCCCCTACCTCTAGGTTCCTTGAGTCTACCAATCTTTTCATCCTATCTTGGGATGTATGACCTAGCCTAGCGTGCCACAGTCGTGCGTTCCCATTATTATCTATTTTACGTTTGTGTTGAGCGTTAAGAACGAAGTTCGTTTGTTGCAAGATATAGAGCCCGTTATTTAATGAAGCACAAGCGGATCCGCCCGGGAGCGCGAGCGGAAGCGAGGAAGCGAGAAAAGCGCTTAAATTAAATCATATCTAATTTAAAATACGAATCCCAAGGGTTGTGCCCTTGGGTGCTCAACCGGGCGTTCGATGTAGGATGTGTAAATATTGGAAATGAATATTAAACACATAGGGCGTAGATAAATATATATAATCAATCAAAGCGTAATAAACCGTTACCTTTGATTGTTTAACGTATGCTCCCGGCTACTTGCGTTGTTCCTTCTCCGGAATGCTCACGAAATCCAAACGTATGGATTCTCCAAAGGTGATCCACAGCACACCGGAAGAAACACACGTTCTTCTTGCTAGAAAAGAACGGGTTTAAGAAGGAATCGGTTTAAGAGAGGAACACTATGAATTAGTGCTGTCTTAAACTTTGTTCTTCTTCTTGACTCAAAATCAAGTGAAGAACACAGGTGTAAGAGAGGGAGAGAGGGCCGAGAGTTGAGAGAGAGGAGAGGGATTTTTTTCTTCTCTTTTTCCTAGAAAAAAATGAATAATGAATCACTTATGCTTGGTGTTGTATATTCTAATATATATACATAATTAATGTGATTATTGGAATGTGTCTAGGTTCATCCAAGGATGTCTAGATTCATTCAATCAATCACCATCAATTCTTCAATCAAGCCTACCAAAATTTATGGTATGATCAAAACCATACCAAAAGGGAAGAGCTTGATTGGAGTTGATTTGTCTCTTTCCAAAAGAGATAAGTCAACATTCCACCTAGCATGAAACATGGCTGATTTTGCTTCCTCCAAGGGAGCATGTCGGCCATGTTTAATTAAGGGAAGAAGTCCAACTTCTTCCTATTCCAAAATAGGAATTATTTCTCCTCTCGGGCATAATTTAACGAACCGTCAGAATGTGTAGCGAGGACGGTGGATTCCAAGAAGAGGATCCGTCCCCTGTCAGTATGTGACAGAGGTATCTCCTATGCACTCGGAGACACGTTCATGCTGTTTTAAAGCTGTGGCCACAGTGGTTGGTCGAACAGGGAATAGTTTCCTGTGTCGACGCAATGAAGTATACGTGGTCTCGAGTATTAAGCATAGATGCCTAGTCAAGGATGGGAACCGACGCCCAATTCCATACCTAGACTAAGGCCGGGAGACGGTAGACGGAAGGATCGTACCCGTACGGAATCGGCGCCTAAATGTTCACGCCAATTCACCTAGTCTCTAGTGCCATGGACCGTTGCTAGACGGCCACCCATGGTAACGGGCCCTTGTGGGACACGGGCCCAAGTCTAGCTGAGGGTGAACCTAAAGGGTCACACACAAATCACCGAGGAGGTTGAGAGATCGACTTGGAGTCAATCTCGAAGGATAAAATAAGTAATTGGATTACTTAGGGAAAGTCCATTGGATGGACGGGCCGATATTGTATCGGGCTTTCATTTAATCGGTAAATTGGATTTTCGATTAAATATGGAAAGTTGAGATGTTGAGACGTTGGATCTTTTAATTGGATTAAAAGATCAACGGAAATAATTTAAGTGGACATTAAATTAGATTTAATATTGGGTTCGTCGTAATTGGATTACGATAAAACCCGGTCCGTTAAATTATACCTGAGAGGAGAAATATTCCTAATTTGGAATAGGAAGAAGTTGGACTTCTTCCCTTAATTAAACATAGCCGACATGCTCCCTTGGAGGAAGCCAAATCAGCCATGTTCATGCTAGGTGGTATGTTGACTTGTCTCTTTTGGAAAGAGACAAATCAACTCCAATCAAGCTCTTCCTTTTGGTATGATTTGATCATACCATAAATTTTGGTAGGCTTGATTGAGAATTGATGGTGATTGATTTGGAATGAATCTAGACATCCTTGGATGAACCTAGACACATTCCAATAATCACATTAATTATGTATATATATTAGAATATACAACACCTAGCATAAGTGATTATTATTCATCTTTTTCTAGGAAAAAGAGAAGACAAAAATCCTCTCCTCTCTCTCAGTTTTCGTGATCCCTCCCTCTCTTACACTTGTGTTCTTCACTTGATTTTGAATCAAGAAGAAGAACAAAGTAAGTTTAAGAGAACACTAATTCATAGTGTTCTTCTCTTAAACCGATTCCTTCCTAAACCCGTTCTTTTCAGCAAGAAGAACGTGTGTTTCTTCCGGTGTGGTGTGGATCACCTTTGGAGAATCCATACGTTTGGATTTCGTGAGCATTCCGGAGAAAGGAACAACGCTAGTAGCCGGGAGCATACGCTAAACAATCAAAGGTAACGGTTTATTACGCTTTGATTGATTCCATTTATATATCTATGCCCTATGTGTTTAAATATATGTTTTAATATTTACACATCCTACATCGAACGCCCGGTTGAGCACCCAAGGGTACACCCCTTGGGATTCGCGTATTTTGAATTTTATTTAAATTTACGCACTTTCCTCGCATTCCTCGCTTCCGCTCGCGCTCCCGGGCGGATCCGCTTGTCCTTCAAGTGGTATCAGAGCCCGGTTCGATGTAAGGGGCATAGATCTATGTGTTTGGCATGATCTACTTGCTTTTAAACGGCTTTATTGGCATGTTAGATTACATAAATATGTGAATAATATGATGATTCAATTGTTTGGATTTAATCGACTTTTGGCATGCTTAATTTTGTTAGATTGGATCTAAAATGGCATGCTTATTTTCAGAATAATATTAATTTTATTGTGCTGAAACAGTTTTGAAAAAACAAAAAAAAAAAAAATATTTGGTCGGGCCGGCAGTGGCCGCGCGCAGGCGGGCGCCTGCGCGCGCGCCATGCGCGCGGACGCTGCGCACAGGAGCGCGCGCAGGGGCGCGCGCGCGCGCTGTGCGCAGCCGGCCGCTGCTGGCCGAGGGCCAGCGCGCGGCACAGCGCTGCGCGCGCTGCCCTGTGCGCGCGGGCGGCCGGCCAGCACAACGGCTGGGCCGTTTTGTGCCGTTTTTCCGGAAAATTCAATTTTCTGTATTTTCTGCACAATATTCTGAAAATATATTAATTTTGCATTTTTTATTTTGGGATAATTGGATTATTCCTTGAATTAAATTTGCTTAATTAATTTGGGATTAATACATGCATTGGATGCATTGTGTAAAATGTCCATTAAATTTAAAATTTGAATTTTGCATATTATTTATATATTTATGCTTTTTGTGATGTTGGACATCACTTGGGTATTTGGAATATCCATTGGTTATTTATGCATGATTATTTGGAATAATTATGTTATATGTGAGTTGATGGAATCAACATGGGATGATCACAAAGCCCTAGACCTTGTGTATGGATGAATGAATGTTTATTTATTTTCTGTTGGGTGGGGCCTGCGTGCCTCTTGTTTTTGGGACTATCATCTCCCGTATTTTCAGCCTCAATGATGTTAAGGCTTGTTTTTCCTTATTACCAATGTATTACTTTCAGTTGTAATGAGAGTAGATAGGATTGGTGAGGTTTCAATTTTAAACAAGCAATTGGAGTCGGAGACCCCAAGGAGGAGCATCAAGGCGTGCAACAAGTGCACTACAAGGCCCATTGGAATGACAATGGGTATTTACTATTGTAATAATTTAGGACCACCTAGACAGACCATAGACTCACTGCGGGCTCAGTGGGTCGCATAGGTTGGGCTTGTGATCATCCTAACAGGGGTATGCTATGTTTTATGCATGCGGCGTTTTTTTATTTATCGCTTTAAATATTGGATATTTATGCATGCTAAAACACAATAATGTGATGAGGTCTCGGTCACACACAAACTCTCATTTGGTTGGACCAAATTAAATATTAGGCCCATAACGGACTTGGATCGAAATGGTATTTTGGTCTGTCCGAGCCTTCCATCCACAGCAATGTGGTGAGGAAGCTACCACTACCCAAGTGTGGTCTCACGAGTCGTGGCACACTTGGACTAGGGGAAAGCTGCACTATTGTTGTGAACAAAAAGACCGCGCTTGCTGTTTCCCTGTCTCACGAGTCGTGGGGGGCGACAGTTTGAGGCATGATTTGGTTGATGGGTCGGGCCTAACACTGAGTAACATGGTTCGCTTGGAGTCCTCGGAACCATGCGAATAGGTGAGGCAAATATCTTGGGAATCTCATTGGATGAGAATGATATAGGATATCTCCCACGAGGTCTTCTTCATGTGAATCGTAAAAGCGGGGCATGGAGATTACGCTTGTGGATCCCAAGCCCACTAGGAAATGGTTTTCCGAAACTCCGCTTGAGAGTGGCGGACTTTCGTATAAATAGTGGGAGGGTTAAAGACTAAAAGACCAAGTCTTCAACTTGAACAATAAATATTACCATCATCTGCTAATTTCTGCTTTACATTTTCATTAATGTAGATATGTCTAAGAACCCGTTAACCATGATTCTTGAGACTAACAAATTCAACGGAACGAACTACTCGGACTGGCTGAGAAACCTGAGGATTGTCCCGGTTTCGAGAACCAAGGCTACGTCTTGGACGAGCCGCCACCGAGCAACTTACCGGAGGGGTCCACGCCTGAAGAACGTTTGACGTTCGAGAAAAAATGGCATGAGGACAACCGGAAAGTACGCAGTATCATACTGGCTTCAATGTCTAACGACATCCAGAAGCAGTATGAGAGGCTGGACAACGTCTCCGCCATAATGCTCCGCATGAACGAGGTTTATGCGGTTCCGGATAGGCATATTAGATATGCCGCCACAAAAGCATTCTTTGGCACCAAGCTTCGCTGAGGAGCGTCTGTACAGAGTCATGGGGTCAAGATGCTCTCCCTAGTGGAGAAACTCGAGGACCTTAAAGCTGGGCTTTAACAATGACACGTACATTGACGTGATCCTCCAGTCGCTCCCTCCATCCTACTGACCCGTTTGTTGTAAACTACACAACATGAACGGACTTGAGAAGTCTATTCATGAGTTGATCAACATGCTGGTCCAATACGAGGCAACGACCCAACAAGTCGGCGCCGGCGGTATTGATAGGAGAGGCTTCGACCTCCAAGGTGAAAATGGCAAGAGGGCCGGACGCTGGAAGAGGAAGAAGGGCAAAGGGAAGACGGTTGCGGCCCTGCTCACGCTCCGGGGGCGTCCCTGTTGCTCCGGTTGGACCGAGCAAAGGGAAAGGAAAGGCCCGTGGTTCTCAGCGGTCCAAGGCAAAATGATGTCTGCATGCATTGCCAAAGGGAAAGGGCATTGGAAGAGGGAGTGCCCACAACTCCTCTCCAACCCAGGTGTGTTTGTGGTTGAAGTTAATATGATTACTAATTCTGCTTCATGGGTATTGGATACCGGGTGTGGTGCTCACATCTGCAATGATTTGCAGGCACTGCAAAGAAGCAGAAGGCTAACCAAGGATGAGATGATCCTAAGGCTAGGCGATGGCAAGGCCGTTGCTGCGGAGGCCGTAGGATCACTAGAGTTAGCCATTAGTAGTCATGTTAGGATTGTACTGAACGACTGTTTCTATGTACCTAGCATGATTAAAAACATTGTTTCCATCCTGGTCCTTGATAACGAGGGATATGAATTTACCATCAATAAAAACGGTTTTTTCATTATCAAAGATGGTATTTCTCATTTGCTTGGTACATTGGTCAACGGTCTGTACATACTTCAACAGTCTAATTGGATTATGACTGCAGAACACAAACGAAAACGTGATGATCATAATAACGCACAGATATGGCATGCAAGAGGTTTAGGTCATATCTCTAAAGATAGGATAAGAAGGTTGGTGGACTCAAAGAGTCTAGAAATAGACGATTTGGAAAACCTACCGACCTGCGAATCCTGTCTAAAGGGAAAGATGACCAAGAAACCCTTTGTTGGACAAAGTACGCTGGCCAGTGGTCTGTTGGATTTGATCCATACAGATGTCTGTGGTCCACTATGAAGGACAAGCGGATCCGCCCGGGAGCGCGAGCGGAAGCGAGGAATGCGAGGAAGTGCGTAAATTTAAAGTCAAATTCAAAATACGCAAATCCCAAGGGGTGTACCCTTGGGTCCTCAACCGGGCGTTCGATGTAGGATGTGTAAATATTAAACATATATTTTAAACACATAGGGCATAGATATACAAAATGAAATCAATCAAAGCGTAATAAACCGTTACCTTTGATTGTTTAGCGTATGCTCCCGGCTACTAGCGTTGTTCCTTCTCCGGAATGCTCACGAAATCCAAACGTATGGATTCTCCAAAGGTGATCCACACCACACCGGAAGAAACACACGTTCTTCTTGCTAGAAAAGAACGGGTTTAGGAAGGAATCAGTTTAAGAGAAGAACACTTTGAATTAGTGTTCTCTTAAACTTACTTTGTTCTTCTTCTTGATTCAAAATCAAGTGAAGAACACAAGTGTAAGAGAGGGAGGGAGCACGAAATTTTGAGAGAAAGGAGAGGATTTTTGTCTTCTCTTTTTCCTAGAAAAAGATGAATAATGAATCACTTATGCTAGGTGTTGTATATTCTAATATATATACATAATTAATGTGATTATGTGAATGTGTCTAGGTTCATCCAAGGATGTCTAGATTCATTCCAATCAATCACCATACAATTCTTCAATCAAGCCTACCAAATTTATGGTATGATCAAATCATACCAAAAAGGGAAGAGCTTGATTGGAGTTGATTTGTCTCTTTCCAAAGAGAGACAAGTCAACATACCACCTAGCATGAAACATGGCTGATTTTGCTTCCTCCAAGGGAGCACTGTCGGGCCATATTTAATTAAGAGAAGAAGTCCAACTTCTTCCTATTCCAAATTAGGAATTATTTCTCCTCTCGGGTATAATTTAACGGACCGGGTTTTATCGTAATCCAATTACGACGATCCCAATATTAAATCCAATTTAATGTCCACTTAAATTATTCCCGTTGATCTTTAATCCAATTAAAAAGATCCAACGTCTCAAGATCTCAACTTTCCATATTTAATCGAAAATCCAATTTACCGATTAAATGAAAGCCCGATACAATTTTACGGATCCTCTTCTTGGAATCCACCGTCCTCGCTACACATTCCGACTGCACTGGACAAGGCTTATAATGATCATCTTACAGAATGATCACCTCTCGCCAGATCCAAGATACAGCCGTCCTGTGCACGTGACTGCCATGATTCCTCAAGTCTGAGGATTACTCCCGTACTATCGGGAAACCGGGGAAAACCAATCATACCGACCAAGCCTCCAAGGCTTCCATAATGATGATCCCCGCGAGTCAGTCCAGTCGGCTCGACCCCAGTCGACCAACCCATCAAGACCGTGTAGGCGTCCCACGCCTGTCGCCGATGAAACACGGCACTCATCCAATGAACACGACTCTTGATGCAAGTCTCAATAGGGACTCTCGATGCCCTGTCTCGAGGTCCTCGACTTGGAACGTTTCAGACCCAACTCTTAATCAGTTGGTTTCAATGACCACCATCCAATGCGTGGCCCAACTGCACGAGTTGTTATCTATGGTCTGTGGGCTTTGTGTGCGATATAAGTTAAACACCATTTTAACAAATGTAAGATGAGCGCAACAAAGAAGGTACCATTGGTGACGAATTAGTCATCTTATTCATCACATAATAATAATTACATTCACATCAAGTTGTCGGATAGGTTTACAAATTGCCAAACCTATTGGCTTTCTGGTCACCTATTCCAACAATCTCCCACTTGACCTAAAGCCAATCACCCATGACCTCGAACCTCTTATTCAGATGGTGAGTATGGGCAACTTGCCGACATGGGCTTAGCAAGTGGATCTGCTATGTTTTCTGCGGAGCTGACTCGGTCCAAACCGAACGTCACTCCTGCTATCCATCTCTCTAAGAGATGGTAGCGTCTAAGAATATGCTTGGATCGTGATGAGATCTCGGTTCTTTTGCTAGCGCTATCGCCCCGTTGTTATCATAAAAGATAATTACAGGCTTAGCAATGCTAGGTACTACATCCAACCCTTGGATGTAGCTCATCAACCAAACCACTCCTTAGCAGCTTCCAAAGCCGCTATGTATTCAGACTCTGTGGTGGAGTCCGCCGTGGTAGCCTGCTTGGAACTCTTCCAAGCAACCACGCCACCATTAAGTTTGAATACATAACCAGACTGAGACTTGGGCATGATCGTCATCCGACTGGAAGCTAGCGTCGCTATAGCCTTCCAGTATCAACTCTCCACTGCCGTAGATTCAAAACATGTCCTTAGTCCTTTTCAGGTTACTTCAAGATAGTCTTGACTGCACCTCCAGTGTGCCTCCCCGGCACACGACTGATATCGACTTGTTACGCTCAAAGCGAAAGCCACATCAGGTCTAGTGCATTGAACAGCATACTGTATGCTGCCTACGGCTGAAGCATTAGGGGATGTCCAACATCCGTTTAAGCTCCTCATCAGTCTTAGGAGACTACTTCTTGGATAACTTAATTCCATGCCTCATTGGAAGGAATCCTCGTTTTGAGTTCTCCATCTTGAATCTCTTCAAGACTTTCTCAATGTACGAGGAACTGGGCCATCCCTAACATCCTTTTAGATCTATCCCTGTAGATCTTGATGCCAAGGATGTAGGATGCCTCGCCCATATCCTTCATGGAGAATTGTGTTGTTGACAACCAAGCTTTAGTGGTACCCCAACATCTTAGCATCATTCCCAATGAGCAAGATGTCATCCACCGTAAAGCACCAAAAAAACGCAACTGAGCTCCCACTGATCTTCTTGTATACACAAGGATCGACTCGTTCTTGATGAAAATCATATCCCCGTGTATGACTTCATCCAAAACGTATGTTCCAGCTTCGGGTTTAACCCCTTTTGGTGGATCTGCTAGGGTCCAAACCTGTTTGTACCCATCGAGTCCATCTCGGATTTCATGGCCTCAAGCCACTTGTCCGAATCGATGTCCGACATCGCTTCTCCGTACGTCTTTGATCATTATCCAACTGACCCGGTCAGACCCAGAAATCATTACCTATTCAGGATGCATGGGAAAGCCGACCTACGGAGGACTGGAACAATATCAGTGGGAACCACTGGCTCAGATGTCACTGCCGTCTCATGGGGTACCTCACTTGATTCCTCAAGGAGTACCTCATCGCGTCGACTATCCCGATGGAAAAACCTTTTTTCCAAGAACACTGCGTTTCGCGAGACAAAAACCTTTTGCTCGGAGGGATCATAGAAATAATACCCCAGCAGTTTCTCTTCGGATAGCCGATAAAATACCTGCATAACTAGACCTCGAGTCCAGTTTATCTCCCACTAAATCTCTTGACATATGCGGGGCAACCCCACACTTTCAAGTGTTTGTAGGAGGCAGGCTTGCCATGCCATATCTCATATGGGCGTCTGCAAGGATACCCTTTACGATGGCGCCAAGTTCAAAACTTTGGCCGCCGTCTCAAGAGCGTATCTCCAGAAGGAAAGGGGTAGTTCGGTAAACTCATCATGGATCGGACCATGTCCAACAAGGTCCGATTCCTCCTTTCAGACACACCATTAAGCTGCGGTGTTCCAGGAGGGGTCCACTGAGAGAGAATCCCATTCTCTTTTTAGATAATCAGTAAATCCACCACTCAAATACTCTCCACCTCGGTCCGACCGAAGGGCTTTGATCTTTCGACCGGTTTGGTTCTCTACTTCAAGTCTGTATTCCTTAAACCTTCCAAAGGCTTCAGGACTTGTACCTCATCAGGTAAACATAACCATACCGTGAGTGATCATCGGTAAAGGTTATGAAGTACGAGTACCCACTCTAGCCTGAGTATTTAGTGGACCACAGATATCTGTACGGATCAAATCCAACAGGACCACTGGCTAGCATACTTTGTCCAACAAAGGGTTTCTTGGTCATCTTTCCCCTTTAGACAGGATTCGCAGGTCGGTAGGTTGTCCAAATCGTCTATTTCTAGACTCTTTGAGTCCACCAACCTTTCTATCCTATCTTTAGAGATATGACCTAACCTTGCATGCCATATCTGTGCGTTATTATGATCATCACGTTTCTCGTTTTGTGTTCTGCAGTCATAATCCAATTAGACTGTTGAAGTATGTACAAACCGTTGACCAATGTACCAAGCAAATGAGAAAATACCATCTTTGATAATGAAAAAACCGTTTTTATTTGATGGTAATTCATATCTCCTTTATCAAGGACCGGGATGGAAACAATGTTTTAATCATGCTAGGTTACATAGGAAACAGTCGTTCAGTTACAATCCTAACATGACTACTAATGGCTAAACTCTAGTGATCCTACGGCCTCCGCAGCAACGGCCTTGCCATCGCCTAGCCTCAGGGATCATCTCATCCTTGGTTAGCCTTCTGCTTCTTTGCAGTGCCTGCAAATCATTGCAGATGTGAGCACCACACCCGGTATCAATACCCATGAAGCAGAATTAGTAATCATATTAACTTCAACCACAAAACACACCTGGGTTGGAGAGGAGTTGTGGGCACTCCCTCTTCCAATGCCCTTTCCCTTGGCAAATGCATGCAGACATCATTTGCCTTGGACCGCTGAGAACCATGGGCCTTCCCTTTCCCCTTTGCTCGGTCCAACCGGAGCAACAGGGACGCCCGGAGCGTGAGCAGGGCCACAACCGTCTTTCCCTTTGCCCTTCTTCCTCTTCCAGCGTCCGGCCCCTCTTGCCATTCACCTTGGAGTCGAAGCCTCTCCTATCAATACCGCCGGCGCCGACTTGTGGGTCGTTGCCTCGTATTGGACCAGCATGTTGATCAACTCATGAATAGACTTCTCAAGTCCGTTCATGTTGTAGTTTACAACAAACGGGTCATAGGATGGAGGGAGCGACTGGAGGATCACGTCAATGTACGTTGTCATTGTTAAGCCCAGCTTTAAGGTCCTCGAGTTTCTCCACTAGGGAGAGCATCTTGACCCCATGACTCTGTACAGACGCTCCTTCAGCGAGCTTGGTGCCAAAGAATGCTTTTGTGGCGGCATATCTAATATGCCTATCCGGAACCGCATAAACCTCGTTCATGCGGAGCATTATGGCGGAGACGTTGTCCAGCCTCTCATGACTGCTTCTGGATGTCGTTACATCGAAGCCAGTATGATACAGCGTACTTTCCGGTTGTCCTCATGCCATTTCTCGAACGTCAAACGTTCTTCAGGCATGGACCCCTCCGGGTAAGTCGCTCGGCTGGCGGCTCGTCCAAGACGTAGCCTTGGTTCTCGAAACCGAGGACAATCCTCAGGTTTCTCAACCAGTCCGAGTAGTTCGTTCCGTTGAATTTGTTAGTCTCAAGAATCTATGGTTAACGGGTTCTTAGACATATCTACATTAATGAAAATGTAAGCAGAAATTAGCAGATGATGGTAATATTATTGTTCAAGTTGAAGACTTGGTCTTTAGTCTTTAACCCTCCCACTATTTATACGAAAGTCCGCCACTCTCAAGCGAGTTTCGGGAAACCATTTCCTAGTGGGCTTGGGATCCACAAGCGTAATCTCCATGCCCCGCTTTTACGATTCACATGAAGAAGACCTCGTGGGAGATATCCAATATCATTCTCATCCAATGAGATTCCCAAGATATTTTGCCTTCACCTATTCGCATGGTTCCGAGGACTCAAGCGAACCATGTTACTCAGTGTTAGGCCCGACCCACCAACCAAATCATGCCTCAAGCTGTCGCCCCCCACGACTCGTGAGACAGGGAAACAGCGAGCGCAGTCTTTTTGTTCACAACAACAGTGCAGCTTTCCCCTAGTCCAAGTGTGCCACGACTCGTGAGACCACACTTGGGTAGTGGGTAGCTTCCTCACCACATTGCTGTGGATGGAAGGCTCGGACAGACCAAAATACCATTTTGATCCAAGTCCGTTCTGGGCTAATATTTAATTTGGTCCAACCAAATGAGAGTTTGTGTATGACCGAGACCTCATCACATTATTGTGTTTCAGCATGCATAAATATCCAATATTTAAAGCGATAAATAAAAAAACGCCGCATGCATAAAACATAGCATACCCCTGTTAGGATGATCACAAGCCCAACCTATGCGACCCACTGAGCCCGCAGTGAGTCTATGGTCTGTCTAGGGTGGTCCTAAATTATTACAATAGTAATATACCCATTGTCATTCCAATGGGCCTTGTAGTGCACTTGTTGCACCGCCTTGATGCTCCTCCTTGGGGTCTCCGACTCCAATTGCTTGTTAAAATTGAAACCTCACCAATCCTATCTACTCTCATTACAACTGAAAGTAATACATTGGTAATAAGGAAAACAAGCCTTAACATCATGAGGCTGAAAATACGGGAGATGATAGTCCAAAACAAGAGGCACGCAGGCCCCACCCAATAGAAAATAAATAAACATTCATTCATCCATACACAAGGTCTAGGGCTTTGTGATCATCCCATGTTGATTCCATCAACTCACATATAACATAATTATTCCAAATAATCATGCAATAAAACCAATGGATATTCCAAATATCCAAGCGATGTCCAACATCACAAAAGCATAAACATATAAACAATATGCAAAATTCAAATTTCAAATTTAATGGACATTTTACACAATGCATCCAATGCATGTATTAATCCCAAATTAAATTAAACAAATTTAATTGAAGGAATAATCCAATTATCCCAAAATCAAAAATGCAAAATTAATATATTTTCAGAATATTGTGCAGAAAAATACAGAAAATCAAATTTTCCGGAAAAAGTCGAAAAACGGCACAAAACGGCCCTGCGCGCGGCCACTGCCGGGCCCGACCAAATTTTTTTTTTTTTTTTTGTTTTTTCAAAACTGTTTCAGCACAATAAAATTAATATTATTCTGAAAATAAGCATGCAATTTTAGAATCCAATCTAACAAAATTAAGCATGCCAAAAGTCCATTAAATCCAAACAATTGAATCATCATATTATTCATATATTTATGTAATCTAACATGCCAATAAAGCGTTTAAAAGCAAGTAGATCATGCCAAACACATAGATCTATGCCCCTTACATCGAACCGGGCTCTGATACCACTTGAAGGACAAGCGGATCCGCCCGGGGAGCGCGAGCGGAAGCGAGAAAAGCGAGGAAGTGCGTAAATTTAAATCAAATTCCAAAATACGCAAATCCCAAGGGGTGTACCCTTGGGTGCTCAACCGGGTGTTCGATGTAGGATGTGTAAATATTAAAACATATATTTAAACACATAGGGCATAGATATACAAATGAAATCAAATCAAAGCGTAATAAACCGTTACCTTTGATTGTTTAGCGTATGCTCCCGGCTACTAGCGTTGTTCCTTCTCCGGAATGCTCACGAAATCCAAATGTATGGATTCTCCAAAGGTGATCCACACCACACCGGAAGAAACACACGTTCTTCTTGCTAGAAAAGAAACGGGTTTAGGAAGGAATCGGTTTAAGAGAAAGAACACTATGAATTAGTGTTCTCTTAAACTTACTTTGTTCTTCTTCTTGATTCAAAATCAAATGAAGAACACAAGTGTAAGAGAGGGAGGGAGCACGAAAATTGAGAGAGAGGAGAGGATTTTTGTCTTCTCTTTTTCCTAGAAAAAGATGAATAATGAATCACTTTTGCTAGGTGTTGTATATTTCTATATATATACATAATTAATGTGATTTATTGGAATGTGTCTAGGTTCATCCAAGGATGTCTAGATTCATTCCAATCAATCACCATCAATTCTTCAATCAAGCCTACCAAAATTTATGGTATGATCAAATCATACAAAAGGAAGAGCTTGATTGGAGTTGATTTGTCTCTTTCCAAAAGAGACAAGTTAACATATCACCTAGCATGAAACATGGCTGATTTTGCTTCCTCCAAGGGAGCATGTCGGCCATATTTAATTAAGGGAAGAAGTCCAACTTCTTCCTATTCCAAATTAGGAATTATTTCTCCTCTCGGGTATAATTTAACGGACCGGGTTTTATCGTAATCCAATTACGACGATCCCAATATTAAATCCAATTTAATGTCCACTTAAATTATTCCCGTTGATCTTTTAATCCAATTAAAAGATCCAACGTCTCAACATCTCAACTTTCCATATTTAATCGAAAATCCAATTTACCGATTAAATGAAAGCCCGATACAATATCGGCCCGTCCATCCAATGGACTTTCCCTTAAGTAATCCAATTACTTATTTTATCCTTCGAGATTGACTCCAAGTTGATCTCTCAACCTCCTCGGTGATTTGTGTGTGACCCTTTAGGTTCACCCTCAGCTAGACTTGGGCCCGTGTCCCGCAAGGGCCCGTTACCATGGGTGGCCGTCTAGCAACGGTCCATGGCACTAGAGACTAGGTGAATTGGCGTGAACATTTAGGCACCGATTCCGTACGGGTACGATCCTTCCGTCTACCGTCTCCCGGCCTTAGTCTAGGGTATGGAATGGGCGTCGGTTCCCATCCTTGACTAGGCATCTATGCTTAATACTCGAGACCACGTATGCTTCATTGCGTCGACACAGGAAACCATTCCCTGTTCGACCCAACCACTGTGGCCACAGCTTCGAACAGCATGAACGTGTCTCCGAGTGCATAGGAGATACCTCTGTCACATACTGACAGGGGACGGATCCTCTTCTTGGATCCACCGTCCTCGCTACACATTCCGACTGCACTGGACAAGGCTTACAATGATCATCTTACAGAATGATCACCTCTCGCCAGATCCAAGATACAGCCGTCCTGTGCACGTGACTGCCATGATTCCTCAAGTCTGAGGATTACTCCCGTACTATCGGAACCGGGGAATCCAATCATACCGACCAAGCCTCCAAGGCTTCCATATGATGATCCCCGCGAGTCAGTCCAGTCGGCTCGACCCCAGTCGACCAACCCATCAAGACCGTGTAGGCGTCCCACGCCTGTCGCCGATGAAACACGGCACTCATCCAATGAACACGACTCTTGATGCAAGTCTCAATAGGACTCTCGATGCCCTGTCTCGAGGTCCTCGACTTGGAACGTTTCAGACCCAACTCTTAATCAGTTGGTTTTCATGACCACCATCCAATGCGTGGCCCCAACTGCACGAGTTGTTATCTATGGTCTGTGGGCTTTGTTGCGATATAAGTTAAACACCATTTTAACAAATGTAAGATGAGCGCAACAAAGAAGGTACCATTGGTGACGAATACTCATCTTATTCATCACATAATAATATTACATTCACATCAAGTTGTCGGATAGGTTACAAATTGCCAAACCTATTGGCTTTCTGGTCACCTATTCCAACAATTTAATATACTAAGCCCATTAATTAATTAATGGAAAGGGCTTATTTAATTCTAAATTAAATAGTCCCATGGACTTTATATTAAATCCTATTTAATATACCAAGCCCATTAATTAATTGTATAGAATGGGATTATTTAATTCTAAATTAAATAGTCCCATGGACTTTATATTAAATCCTATTTAATATACCAAGCCCACTAATTAATTAATTCACCCTTTTAATATAATTAAGAGGAAAGCCCATGCTTTATAAAATTCATAAATCTAATTTATGAAGTCAAGCCCGATTATCCCAAATAATCCATCGAGGCTTGAATCTCCAAGAAGTATAATTTAATTCCATTAAATTAAATCTTCTCCCGGAATTAATTCCAAATTAATTCCCTTTCATTTGGTGTAGCGGGTGTGACTCTTTAGGTTCACCTTTCAGCTAGACTTGGACCTACTTCTTGTTATTACATAACCAAAGTAGTCCGTTACCATGGGTGGCCATCTAGCAACGGTCCATGGCACTAGAGACTATGTGAATTTATGCTGTGACCATTTAGGCTCCGAGTTATACGCAGGTGCGGTCCTACCGACGCTCGATACGTACGGGTACGGTCCTACTGTCGCCTGTCTCCCGGCCTTTAGTCTAGGGTCGGTTCCCATCCTTCACTAGGCAACTATGCATAATGCTCGAGATAGGTTTAACACGACGTAGGAAATCCTTTCCCACTACATCAAGTGCTATGGCCATAGACTTTGTGAGTCTAAACCATCTCCGAGTGCATAGGAGATCTTGTTGTCGTATCCTTTGACAGGGGACAGATCCTATCTTGGAGTTCACCGTTCTTACATACTCCGACTGCACTGGACGAGGCTTATGATGACACTGTGATATAATCGGTCAAATTTCACCAGATCCAAGATACAACGTTAGTATGTAGGGGACTACCGTGATCCTCAAGTCCGAGGACTAATCCCGTACTATCGGAACCGGGAATACGAGTCATACCGACCAAGCCCAAGTGGCTTCCATATGACGATTCCCGCGAGTCACCTCAGTCGGCCGCTCCCCAGCAGGCCAACCCACTAACACTGCTTAGACGATCCTCGTCACCCATCGAATGAAACACGACAACAGATGCTTAGTGCAAGTCTCAAATGGATTCTCGATGCCCTGTCTCGA
The DNA here is from genome assembly GCA_034509735.1 of Sesamum alatum. Lineage (NCBI taxonomy): Eukaryota > Viridiplantae > Streptophyta > Magnoliopsida > Lamiales > Pedaliaceae > Sesamum > Sesamum alatum. Next base: position 3,808,839 of record JACGWO010000013.1, read on the forward strand.
GATTCCTTTGACTTAGAGTATTTCAGACCGATTCAGCGAAACTGATTTCATGAACCTACCTCCAAGCGTAGTTCCAATTTCCTGAAATGTTATTTCAGTCTGTGGGCGTTTGTTGTGACATCGTAACGATGCAAGCAGTAAGTACAACAAACTCATGCCTATGAATCCTTACTACATTCATTAACATAATATTACTTGTTCAAGATTGACGAATGGTTCTCAGAACAAACAATACCATTGACTTTCTGGTCACCTATTCTAACAATCTCCCACTTGACCAATAAGTCAATTACCCACTTTGTTCAGAATCCTCTGAGTATGAGTAATCTACGATACCGACTAAGGTATTGTGAGTCCGCTTATATTTCCTTGCGAAGCAATACGGTCTAACCATTTTACCTCTATCCACTATTGTCTCTTAGAGATGGTGGTTGTCTAAGAATATTTTCGTGGATCTTGTGATGAGATCTCGTGCCAATACTCCCATAGCCAAGTTGCCTGCCATATAGGCGAACATGGCTTGGTCGTGCTAGGCGCCACGTCCATCCTCTGGACACAGTCTTCATCAGTGACCACTATTCAATGCACTCGTCATTGGGCCTGACTGATACTTTTGAGACTAACTGGTTTTCACTTATTCTCTGGAAGCTAGTATCGCTTTAGCCTTCCAAAGCAACTTTCAACAGACGGTGCATCATGAACACATCTTTAGTCCTTGTTCAGGTACTAAGGATCGTTCTTGATTGCTGTCTTCAAACCCTCAGTGCATTACCGATTTATGTTAGGCCATGCTAGAAGCACTCTCAACATCGGTTCCTATGCGCCGAGTACACATATCATATGTTTGCCTAGGGTTAAGACATAGGGGATACTCAACATCCAAGCCTTCTCATTAGTCCACCGTCACTAAGTCTTGAATGGCTTGATGCTTTATGCATAGTATCCAAGTTTTCTCATCAGTCTTACCATGACTGAGTCTCGAACAACTTGTCCTCTACATATATAAGTTTTTCTCATCAGTCCACCACGACTGAGTCTTTGAAAAGCTTAGTTGATGATATGTATGTGGGAACCCTAAAATGTCATGGAGAATTTTCGTGAGTTACGGTTTGTGTTTTAGTGATTCATAATGCCTTGAATTCATCCATGAATCAAGATATTACACACTTAAACACTTGGAACGCCATTTCTACTCCCACTGATCACCTACATTGTTTAAGACCGAGTCATGCTCCGTATGAGCTCGTCAAAACGAATATTCCAGTTATGCGGTGTTTCAAACCTTGTTTGAATTTCCTAGTGGATTCTATGGCTCCTCTCCATAAATCCCACTACGATGTCCAACATCACGTTCCGCAGGTCATTTGGATTACTATCCAAATTTGACCGAACATATCCCGATCACTCGTACCTCTTACGACATTCGGGTTCGTTCTTAAGGGGACTTGGAATATGATCAATTTAAGTAAGAAATGCAATTATAAGCAACGTTTAGCATTCTTCTATCATAAACCTACACAAACCAGACACCGAGTCTAATTTGTCTCCCACTAGTCCCTTGACGTATGTAGGATCCTTCTACATGCTCAAGGACTTTGTCGGGACATAGGCTTGCCAAACCGTGGCTCCTTGTGCGTGACTCCTAGCAAAGTGCCATGTTCCTTACGTTGGCAATTTTCGAGTCTACGTCTTCACGGGCTAAGGTAATTGGGTGAAACTTCGATCAATCTTCGTCCAACGAGATTCGATCATTCCCTTTATCAGAGACCGTCATACTTGGCCTTTATAGGAAATGTTTCATTGAGAATTCCATTCTCAACTTGGATCCTCAAGAGCTCCCACTAAATACACGGCCTTTTCGATCCTATCGAAACAGGTTTAAAGTTTGCAACCATTTATGGTTCACCACCTCAAGTCTAATTCCCTATCCTCCTATGGGACTTTTAGACCTTTGAACCCTCGTATGGTCTTGTGTATTAGTAACCTACAGTTGTCTTATTGGATCCCTTCCAATAGACTATTTGGCAAGCCTTCTTTGTCCAGCAAGGAGCTTTTGGACTTTCTTCTTTATAAAAGACTCGTAAATTTAGTCGATTCGAATCATCTATTTCTAGATTCATCGAACTTTTCAATTTACTTATCTTTTAATAAGAAGAAACGTCCTAACTGTTTTAGATGCCAAATCTGTAAGTTGGTCTTGATTAATCCATTATAATTAGAATTTTGAGTAGCCATAAACCTTTTATGGGATGGTGTTCTAGGAATTCACGTGTAACTACTAGCAAACATGAATCAATATTCAATAATTTTGTTTGATCAAATATGTATGTAACAAAACCTTTGTCCAACAAAGAGAGATACTTTTGATCATGCTAGGTTAGGTAATTCCTATACTATCCTAACATGATCACGATTATGGGCCTAACAAGTCTCTAGCCCTTTTCATCAATGGACCTTGCCATCGTTGAATCCTAGAACTGTTCTTGGCTTTTAAGTACCCATTCACTTTCTGCAAACCACCCGCAGATTAGTGATAGGAACAGTATCAAATACCAAAAAGTGATCATGTCAATACTCAATATCAAATTTTACCTACATTAGAGAGAGGTTTAGGATGCTCCCCTTTCCAATGGCCCTCTTTTACGACAGTGAATGCTTACGTTCTTAGAAATCTATGAACTTGACTGCTTGAACCTTTTGCTCTTTCCTTTACCTCCACCTTGTGTTGTAAAAGAACAACACTTGAAGTGCATAATAGTTGATGTCACCTTACCCTTCTTCCTCTTTTGGCGTCTGGCATCCTTGCCTTTCGCTATGGAGGTTGAAGCCTCTCTTACTAGTACCGACGGCGCAGATTTTGCAATCGTTGCTTCGTACTAGACCAACATAATTACCAACCTATGAAGATCTTTGCTAAGCTCATTCATGTTGATAATTAATGGTTCGTAGGAGGGAGGAAGAGATTGAAGGATCATGTCAATGTACGTCTCTTTTTCAAGACTGACGTGGAGGTCTTTTGAGCTTCTCCACTAGGGATTGCATCATCACTCCATGTTCTTTGTACCGACATCCCTTCCGTTATCTTAGCTCCAAAGATGCCTTTGTTGCATTTTACCCCACATGCTGCTCCAGGACCATATAGACATGATGCAAACGAAGCATAGTTTGAGCCAACATCATTATATCTTACTTGCCGGTGGTCATCCTTCAAATTTTGAACGCCAAGCGTTACCTTAGTTGTCGACCCCTCCGGCAAGGGCTGAGGAACGTCCTCATTCCGGTATGTGAGTTAAGGTTTTGGAAATCGAAGACTATCTTAAGATTCCGCAGTCAATCCGTGTAATTGGTTCCCTTTTAATAAGCCTCTTAGTAATGTGTTTAGTGGATTCTTAGACATTCACAAATATATAAAATAGAAAAATAATAAGCAGAATGAAGTAATATTTTGGTTAAGTCTCGGTCTATAGTCCTTAACCTCTCCCATTATTTCTACGAAAACACGGCACTCTCAAACGTTGTTTCGGGAAATCCTTTCCTAGTGGGCTCAGGATCCACAGCGATCTCCCCCATATCCCGCTTTTACGATTCGCATGGGAAAAGAACCCGTGGGAGGTATTCCATACCATTCTCGTTCCACGAGATTCCCAAGATAATTGCCTCACCCTTTCACGTGATCCCGAGGACTCCAAGCGAATCACGTTATTCGGGCGTTAGACCCGACCCAATCAATCAATTCATAGACTCACTGCTACCTCCACGACTCGTGAGACAGGTAACAGCAGTCTACTCATCGTTCATGACAAAGTGCAGCTTCTTTTAAGCACGATAATTGTGCCACGACTCGTGAGATCACGCTATCGACCTAAAAGATCTTCCTCACTTTTGCCATGGATGGAAGGCTTGGACAGACTCCCAGAGTCCTAGTCCATTTATTAAGGGTCTATATTTAACTTGGTTTAACCAAGTGAGAGTTTTGATAGAACGAGACCTCATCACATATTAAGTATTGCATTGCATGCGTTATGGCAAAAATATTCTAAGCGTGAATGTAACCATACATAAAGCATATAGAATAATCATAAGCATATAATACGCATCGCATGCAAAATAAAGCTTAGCACGCCCCTGTAGGATGATCACAAGCCCAAACCTATGCGACCCACTGAGCCCGCAGTGGATTTATGGTCAATCTAAGGGTAGGCCCTATGCTATTACAAGTTTTAATAACCCATTCATGCAATGGGCCTTGTAAGTCCTCTTTATCTTCTTAGGCTCTCCATCTTGGGCCTACACCGGGCTCCTTCTCCATGGATCCTCCGTGGGCCATCTGATGGCTACCTCCATGGGCCTCCAACACCTTGGGCTTGTCTTCTCTTGCAGCTTTTATTTACAAAAAAATAAAACCTCACCACTAATTCTACTCTCATTACATCATAAAATAAGAAACCCCAATTAAACATTTGGGGGGAGTACATTAGCTCTTAGAATAGGTGATCAAAAAGCCAATTAGATTAGGCTTTTGTAATCCATTTTTGAAAATGTTGATGTAATATAATATTTCTGTGTTGAATAAAAGTGATATTCAATTCATGGCAATTGTACTTTGTTGTGTTCTTTTTTTTCTGTTAGTCATTATTAACTACACAACGAAGCCCACAGACTAGACATGTGAATCCAAGAAGTTGGACTTCATATACGTTGTGAAAGCCAATGAATGGCGTGTCGATCATCCCAGAAGGAGCGCGAATGGGGAAGCGCGATATAAAAATAAAACATGAAATTTAAACATTCTTGTACATAAACATAAATAATAGGTTCAAGGGGTGTTCCCTTGAACCTCCCGGGTGTTCGGTGTATTTTATGAATAAACTGAACATACAAATCATGGTGGCCATAGGGTTAAAATCGAAGACATAATAAAAGGAACCTACCCGGTTATAGTTTTGTCTTCAAACTTCTACACGCGTTGTTCCCCGTGCTAGCAAGAAACCAAGTGTATATTGTTAGAATAGGTGACCATGTAAGCCAATTTTGGCGGGTATATGTAACCTATGTCTAGACAATTATAGGTGTTTGATAAATCATTAATGAATAAAGAAGTGAATTTCATTTGGCATCACTTTGTTTGTGTTCACTTATATTTGTTTTCCATATCTGTTCACTACGCAAACAAAGCCCACGGACTGAGAATCAATTTCGGGGACTGGGACTACGCTTGGAGGTAGGTCCATGGAATCAGTCTTCCCGAATCAGTCCGGAAATCTCCAAGTCAAGGAATCCCGAAAATGGGTACCGGGATTCCATTTGAGACTTGCACTAAGCACCTGCTGTCGTGTTTCATCGACGGGTGACGAGGGTCGTCTAAGCAGTGTTAGTGGGTTAGCATGCTAGGACGCAGCTGACTGAGGTGACTCGTGGGAACCGTCTTATGGAGGACCTTGAGTATGGTCTGCTAGGTATGACGTATATTCCCGGTTCCAACGGTACAGGTCAAGTCCTTTGACTTGAGGAATTGCTGAGTTTACCTGTACATCAGAGCTGTATCTTAGATATGGTGAGAGATTGCCAGAATTCTCTTTGGTAGTCATAAGCCATGTCTAGTACAGTTCTGGTGTGCAAAGTGACAGTAGTTTCCAAGAAAGGATCTGTCTCCTGTCAACAGGTTTTGGCAGTTGAGTCTCATGTATACTCTAGGTCTTGTCCCTAAAACTGTGGCCACAGTGACTGAACAGAAGGGAAGGATTCCCTTGCGGCGTTTAGTGAGGACAGACCGACACTTAGGTCCAAAATGGGTACCTGCATTTTCCGTGCCCTAGACTCTAAGTGATGAGACCGAAGACAGAAGGACAAGTGTACTGTTAGAGCCTAAATGTTCATCCCTGAATATTTCACCTAGTCTCTAGTGCCATAGACCGTTGCTAGATGGCCACCCATGGTAACGGAAGGATTCTAGGAATTCGACCAAGTCTAGCTGAAAGGTGAACCTAAAGAGTCACACACTATCCACACACATTTAAATATTTAATTAGGAATTAAATATTGGAGTGAAGGAATGATTAAATTGGATTTAATCGGGTCCTTTATTTTTCTTGGAGAAATAATTCCTTCTATTAGATATAAGGAATTAAATTGATAAATTAGATTTATCAAAGGGATTTATTTAATCGGCTTAAATAATATTTATATTTATTTTAGCCTCTTGGAAATATTTAAATAGGTTTTAAATATTCCATTAAATTAAATTAAATCAACGGTTGAGATCAATGGGAGAGATGGATGGCTAGGATTGTTTTGACTAGGTCAAAACACTACTTTGACTAGGACTTTGACTAGGTCAAAATCCTAGTCAAAATAGAGTTCTTGAAAGAGGAGTTTAAAGAGGATTAGACTCCTCTTCTATATAAACCCCTAGCATCCTACAAGTTGAAGGATGATGAAATTCCAACACACACAACACACACACACAACTCGACTCTCTCTCCCTCTATCTCGTCCGCCCTCTCTCTCTCACACACTCCAAGAAAATTATTTTTCTTTGTTCTCTTGTTCTTGGAACATTAGAACTTGATGAATCAATACCGTTAATTCATAACGTGTTGTTGATTCATCCACTCCAAAATATAAACTTGTTCGTTGCTAGCACGACGTGCAAGATACGTGGGTGGATCGTGTGTCACGATTTGGAGGGTCTCAAGAACGAGATCTTGGTGCAAAACGGGGAACAACGCGTGTAGCCGTTGAAGACGAAAACGACAACGGGTAGGTCTCGTTTATGATTTTCGTCCCTTTTAATTTTCTACCCTATGGCCTCCATGATTCTTTTATGTTTTATTATTCATGAGATACACCGAACACCCGGGAATTTCAAAGGCACACCCTTTGAAATGTGTTCTTTAATTTAAAGCATGTTTAAATTCCGTATTTATTTTTTAATTATACCGCGCTTCCGCATTCGCGCTTTTCCCGGGACGATCCACAATTCCTTTCATATATTTATTTAGGGAGGACAGATAGACCAAGTATTATTAATTAATGTGATCAATCCTCCTAAAGTTCACAAGGAACTAGAAATTTTCTTCGAGGAAAAGGGGTAGGGACGAGAGAGAGAGAGAGAGAGAGAGAGAGAGAGAGAGAGAGAGGTCGATCCTTAGCGTGTGTGTGTGTGTTCTCACAAGTTGATCATCATTCCCAAGTTTCATCCTAGGAGTATTTATAAAAGTGTAATCCTATTCCTCTTCAAACTCCAACTCCAAGAAGCATGGTTTGACTAGCAACGGTCCTAGTCAAATTAGACTTAGATAGTCAAACTAATCTATGCTAGTCCATCACTTTGATGGCTAGGTGAATTTTATGTTTATTGTTATTAGTTTCCATTTAATCTAATTAAAGGAAACACAATGGGAACCAATTTAATCCAATCAACTTGGTCTCTTCAATACGTCGAATTATCTTCCATCTACAATCTCACATCTTAGAGTCTAGGGCATGGATCTGTAGGTACCCATTCTTGACTTAAGCCTTGGCTCGTCCACACTAAACGTCACAGGGGTCTTACCCATTGTTTCAGTTACTGTGGCCACAGATTTATTAGGGACGAGGCTCAGAGTAAAGTGAGATACTACTGTCAATCTTCTGACTGGAGATAGATCCTCTTTTAGGACCTACTGTCATCTTGACTGCACTAGATACAGCTTATGACAACCGAGTCACTGGACTTGGTAGCCTCTTGCCACATCTAAGATGCAAGCACGGTGTGTAGGTGATCTCAGTAATCCCTCAAGTCTGAGGATCAAATTTGTACTGTTGGAACCGGGAATACAAGTCATACCGACCGACCGTACTCAAGGTCTTTCATATGACGGTCCCTACGAGTCACCTCAGTCAACTGGCACCTATCTGGCTGACCCACTAACATTGCATGGACAAGCCTCGTCACTTGTTGATTAAACGCGACTGCAATTGCTTAGTCCAAGTCTCACACGGATTCTCTTTTAGAATAGGTGACCAAAAAGCCAATAGGTTTGGCGTTTTGTAACCTACTTGACAACTTGATGTAATGTAATATTATGTATGAATAAAATGAGTATTCGTTACCATTGGTACCTTCTTTGTTGTGCTCATTTTTCATATACTAAATGGTATTTTATATATATCGCAACAAAGCCCATAGACCACGATTAACAATTATGCAGTTGGGCCACGCATTGCATGGTGGTCATGAAACCAACTGATAAAGAGTTGGGTCTGAAACGTTCCAAGTGGAGGACCTCGAGACAGGGCTTGGAGAGTCCTATAGAGACTTTCACCAAGAGTTGTATTTATTGGATGAGTATCGTGTTTCATCGGCGACAGGCGTGGGACGCCTATAGAATCTATGTGGGTTGGACGACTGGGGTCGAGCCAACTGAACCGACTCACGGGGATCATCATATGGAACCCTTGGAGGCTTGATCGGTATGATTGGATTTTTCCGATTCCGATAGTACGAGAGTAGTCCTCAGACTTGAGGAACCATGGCAGTCACGTACAAAAGATGGATGTATCTTAGATTTGGCGAGAGGTGATCATTCTGTAAGATAATAATTATAAGCTTTGTCCAGTGCAGTCAGAATGTGTAGCGAGGACGGTGGGTTTCAAGAAAAGGTCCCCTGTCAGTATGTGATAGAGGTATCTCTTATTGTAGCACCCTCTAACGGCACTACGACTATATCTTCCCTAAATATCACACTTAATGTAAACCCTGATTATATATGTAATTATGCACATAATCTAGTCCCTGCTGAGTATAATTACACGTAGCCTCATCATCACAACAAGCATATCTATCATCTCATCCACAAAATCACATATACATATATATCTAGTACGTCAAAATGAAACTGTTATAAATTGTTCACATGTTATTCTTGCTTTTAATTCAAAATGAGACGGCTATTTTTATTTACGATGAGGAGAAAGCTGCATACTGGCCCGACCTGACTGGAATGCAAGACTTGGACCTAGTTGTCGTGAATAGACCCAGCCAAAACTACGCCTGAAAAATATTAGTAGAGGGATGAGCCTGCAACTCAATAAGTAAATAATCGGCACCAACTATATACACACCTCAAATATAGTTTCAACAAGACAAAATAAGCAACGTATATAAATATATAATGAATTTGATCAAGCACATTTCATTTCATTATTCCATGTAATCATCTCATAATTAGATAATCAATCAAACCCGTATTATCCTAGTTGGCTTGCCAGAAAGGTGATATAGTGTTTTTCTCCACCAACTCAATCTCACCATGTATCATACACATATACATGAATCCTCTTGTCACGCCACACAGGCTCATCAATCTCATTTCGCATCAAAGCTCTTTCATTTCGCATCATAGCTCTTTTCATTTCATTTCGCCACATAGGCTATTCAACAACATCAAGGGTATTCATATCATAATTACATTTAATTTCCATCACTCCCTCGATTCCACATATCACCATTCTTGTAAGCCAACTAGCCACATAAAACCACATAGCAGCATTTTTCACATACAAGCACATAACACTGGTATCAAACAGCCAATGACATATCTCAATGGGTTTCCTCATTTCACTTTCACGACATAATCACTTCAAAGTAATCATCAACAACTCATGCAGTTCAAAATAGATTAGTCAATCACAAATCATAGGCTCACATAAAAGTAATATCACTAAGAAACATATATAGATAATACTACTTATTTACGTACACAGTAATAGAAATAAAGAACATATATAAGTAGCACTAATTATTTACTTACCTCGATCTTATACAGATTTGGTTAGAAGATATAAAGTCGTTCGATCCTCTACTTTATCTCCGGGTCCTGTTTTTGAAGAAACCGAAACCTTCTTAATGTAAATTAAGGATAACCTCTTCCATTCTTTTTGTTTATTTAATATATATCACTATTACATATATAATATTTAATACTCAAGTCACTTACTAGCCAAAAGAAAGGTTAGTGGCAGCCACGTGTGCTGCCACTTTGATTTTGTATATATATATATATATAATTATTTTTTATTTCTTTTATTAAATTTTTTTTCAAAATAACCAATAAGTCCTTTTTAATATCTTAATTAATATAATTTGCTCCCAAATATTATATAAAGCTCCAATTCACTCCGTTCAAGTCTTAATATGATCACAATTTAATCTATAATATATCTACTAATTAACTAAATTTTCTTAAATAATTACCAATTAACCCCATAATTATGTATAAAAATTTATGGGCGTCACAATTCTCCCCTCCTAATAAAACTTTCGTCCTCAAAATTTAATTAACGTACCGGTTCAGGGAATAAATATGGATACTTCTCTCTCATACTCTCCTCTGTTAGAATAAGTGACCAGAAAGCCAATTGGATTGGTTGTTCTGGAAACTATTCGTCGATCTTTATCAAGTAATATTATACTGATGGATAAAGTAAGTATTCATCATTGGCAAAATGTGTTTGTTGTGCTTACTACTTACATTTGAATGGTGTTTCAATGTCACAACAAATGCCCACAGACTGATTGGTAAAACCCATTGAGTTGAGCTGCGCATAGGTTGGCGGCTATGAAACCAACTCCTTGAGGGTCGGTCTGAAACGTTCCAAGTCGAGGACCTCGAGACTGGGCCTCGAGTGTCCTATAGAGACTTGCACTAAGTATTGCATTCACTGGGTGAGTGCCGAGTTTCATCGGTGCAAGACGTGGGTCGTCTATGCAATTTTAGTGGGTTAGTTGGCAAAGTAGTCGACTGACTGAACTGACTCGCGAGAATCGTCATATGGAAGCCTTGGAGGCTTGGTCGGTGTGACTGGAATTCTTGGTTCCGATAGTACGGGATTAGTCCTCGGACTTGAGGAATCATGGCAGTCGCTTGCATATGAAGGTTGTATCTTGGATTTGGCGAGAGGTGACCATGTCTTTGATATGGTCATTATAAGCCTTGTCCAGGGCAGTCGGAGTATGTAGTGAGGACGGTGGATTCCAAGATAGAATCTGTCCCCTGTCAGTATTTGACAGCTATGTCTCCTATGCGCTCTGAGATGGTTTCGACTCATTAAGTCTACGGCCGTAGCGATTGGTCGAGTAGGGAATGGTTCCCTAGGTCGATCAATAGAGTAAACGCGTCTCGAGTTTGTAGCATAGTTGCCTAGTCCAGGATGGGAACCGACACCCAATTCCATGCCCTAGACTAAGGCCGGGAGATGGTTGACAAAGGACTGTACCTGTATGGAATTCGGAGCCTAAATGTTCACGCCAACATTCACCTAGTCTCTAGTGCCATGGACCGTTGCTAGACGGCCACCCATGGTAACGGGCATTTCTGATTAATGGTAAATTAGAAATAATTAATTAAATTGGATTTAATTAATCAATTGCGTTGGACACAAGCCCAAGTCTAACTGAGGGTGAACCTAAAGAGTCACACACAAATCACTATGGAAGTAGTGGAATTAATTTGGAATTAATTCTGGAAGAAGTGAATTAATTTAATTGGATTAAATTAATTCAAGGAGAGTATAAATGATGGGATCATTTATTGGAAAAATCCATTGGATGAAAGATTATGTGGATCGTCCCGGGAAAAGCGCGAATGCGGAAGCGCGGTATAATTAAAAAATTAAAACGGAATTTAAACATGCTTTTAAATTAAAACACGTTTCAAAGGGTGTGCCTTTGAAATTTTCCCGGGCATTCGGTGTATCTCATGAACGTATAACATAAAATAAATCATGGAGGCCATAGGGTTGAAAATTAAAGAGGGACGAAAATTTAAAACGAGACCTACCCGTTGTCGTTTTCGTCTTCAACGGCTACACGCGTTGTTCCCCGTTTTGCACCAAGATCTCGTCTTTGAGACCCTCTAATTCGTGACACACGATCCACCCACGTATCTTGCACGTCGTGCTAGCAACGAACAAGTGTATAATTTTGGAGTGGATGAATCAATAACACATTATCAATTAATGGTATTGATTCATCAAGATTCTAATGTTCCAAGAACAAAAGAATCAAGAAAAACTATTTTCTTGAGAGAGAGAGGGGCGGACGAGAGAGATGGGAGAGAGAGAGAAACCGTGTGTGTGTGTTGTGTGTGTGTGTTGGAGTTTCATCATCATGTAAATTGTAGGATGCTAGGGGTTTATATAGAAGAGGAGTTTAATCCTCTTTAAACTCCTCTTTCAAGAACTCTAATTTGATTAGGATTTTGACCTAGTCAAAGTCCTAGTCAAACTAGTGTTTTGACCTAGTCAAAACGATCCTAGCCATCCATCTCTCCCATTAATCTCAACCGTTGATTTAATTTAATTTAATGGAAATATTTAGAACCTATTTAAATATTTCCAAGAGGCTAAAATAAATATAAATATTATTTAAGCCCATTAAATAAATCCTTTTGATAAATCCAATTTATCAATTTAATTCCTTCTATCAAATAGAAAGAATTATTTCTCCAAGAAAAATAAAGGTCCCGATTAAATCTAATTTAATCATTCCTTCACTCCAATATTTAATTCCAAATTAAATATTTAATTGTGTGTGGATAGTGTGTGACTCTTTAGGTTCACCATTCAGCTAGACTTGGTCGGGTTCCTAGAACCCGTCCGTTACCATGGGTGGCCATCTAGCAACGGTCCATGGCACTAGAGACTAGGTGAAATATTCAGGGATGAACATTTAGGCTCTAACAGTACGCTTGTCCTTCTGTCTACGGTCTCAACACTTAGAGTCTAAGGCACGGAAAATGCAGGTACCCATTTTGGACCTAAGTGTCGGTCTGTCCATACTAAACGCCGCGAGGGAACCCTTCCCTTCTGTTCAGTCACTGTGGCCACAGTTTTTAGGGACAAGACCTAGAGCATACATGAGACTCAACTGTCAAAACCTATTGACAGGAGACAGATCCTTTCTTGGAAACTACTGTCACTTTGTACATCAGAACTGCACTAGACATGGCTTATGACTACCAAATGGAATTCTGGCAATCTCTCACCATATCTAAGATACAATCCTGATGTACAGGTAAACTCAGTAATTCCTCAAGTCAAAGGACTTTACCTGTACCGTTGGAACCGGGAATACACGTCATACCTAGCAGACCATACTCAAGGTCCTCCGTAAGACGGTTCCCGCGAGTCACCTCAGTCAGCTGCGTCCTAGCAGGCTAACCCACTAACACTGCTTAGACGATCCTCGTCACCCGTCGATGAAACACGACAGCAGATGCTTAGTGCAAGTCTCAAATGGAATCCCGGTACCCATTTTCGGGATTCCTTGACTTGGAGATTTCCGGACTGATTTGGGAAGACTGATTTCATGGACCTACCTCCAAGCGTAGTCCCAGTCCCCAAAATCGAATCTCAGTCCGTGGGCTCTGTTTGCGTAGTGAACAGATATGGAAAAATAGGTGCAAGTGAACACAAACAAAGTAATGCCAAATGAAAATTCACTTCTTTATTCATTAATGATTTATCAAAACACCTATAATTGTCTAGACATAGGTTACATATACCCGCCAAAATTGGCTTACATGGTCACCTATTCTAACATTGGATGGATGGCCCAAGAATTAATTAATTGGATTAATTAATTTTGGGCTCAATACCTTTAAATTAATTAGATTAATTTATTGGGTTTCGTTTAATTAATTGATTGGATCAATTAATTAGTGTTTGAGCTTATGTTTATTTAATTGGATTAAATGAACTTTTGGATTTCAATAAGGTTTAAAATTAATTGCATTAATTTAAAACCTATGGATCAGTTGATTTAATTTGATTAAATCAAGACCGGTCAAAACCGGTCCATGACTTGAAATCAAAGCTCAAAGGTTTGATGCAAGTTTAAGAGGAGTTGAAAGTCCTCCATGTAAGCAATGATGTGGCTCCATGTAAGCAATGATGTTGCTTGCCATGATGGCTAGGTGGTCCACATATTGTGCTAACATGGTTGCAGGTTGAGCATAAGTTGTGCATTAGTGTGTAGGTGGTTTTGGAAACTACCTACAACTACACAACACATGCATACACTTTTCATCTTCTTAACTTGCACTCCCTAGCACACTAGCCACGAAAATTTCCAGCCTTTTCTCCTTCTTTTGAGTTCTCTTTGAATTGGATTCAAAATGAGAACATGAGAAATACGTATACACTAATCAATAGTGTAATACGTTTTTCGTTTCTTCCTTGATCTAGCTTCTACCTAGCAGTAGATCTAGATTTACTTCCATTGCTGTGGTGTGGACAAATTAGAGGGGTTCTAATTTGAATCCTAAGGTGAACGGAAAAGGAACGAAAAGAGAATCAAAGCTTGTTGCCGTTGTACATGTGAAACGAAAAAGGTATGTTTCTATTTAAATTATTGTACCTTTTTGTTTCCTCCTCTAGCCACATGTTCAAGCATATTTTTATGTATGTTATTATGCTTTTGAATACACCGAACGCCCGGGAATTCAAAGGGAACACCCCTTTGAAATCGTTTTAAATTTCTTTTATTTTTACGCTTCCGCCGCGTTCCCGGGCCGTACCGAATCCTTCAGTGGTATCAGAGCCCGGTTCGGTGTTGTGGCTTTAGGAATAACATGTTTTTATGTGAAGAGCATGTTCAACATGTTTAATTTGCTTTTGGAAAGCATGTTTTACGGTTTTAAGCATGATTCTATGTTTAGAAGAATATGTGTTAATTTTGCTTTTAATTATGGATATCCATGCATTTTTGAAAATTGGATTTTCTGTAAATGAATGTTTTAGTTTCAGTTTTAATGCAGATATTTAAAAAAAAAAAAAATTGGGTTAAAAAAAACCGGCAGCACAGTAGCTGCCGGCCGGCAGGGAGCCAGGCGCGCGCAGGCACGCCCAGCGCGCAGGCGGGCGTGCAGGGCGCGCGCGCGCTGCGCTGTGGCTGGCCGCGCGCGCCAGCGGCCGCGCACGCTGGGCCTGCGCGCACTGCCGGCCGGCCTGTTTCGAACGGCTGGGCTGTTTTTGCTATTTTTACCCAGAAAATTTGATTTTCCACATTTCTGCATATTTTCTGAAATGATTAATTTTGGCTAATTTGAATTTTAGTTAAATTGGATTTTTCTAAAATTTAATTGTGCCTTAGATTAATTTGGAAATGGTTTCCAAACAAAAAAAAAAAAAGTTTTGGTGCATTGGATGTATGATACTTGATATCCATTTTTTAATTGCATTATTAATATATATATATTTCTGCATATAATTATGTTGCTGTTTATGATATTGGATATCATTTTTATAAATGCAATGGATGTATTTATTTAATGGGCATATTTATAGTTGATATAAATGTGTATTAAATGTTTATTGGATAAACAATGGGGATGATCACAAAGCCCATGGCCCTTATGTATGGTTTAATTTTTGTTGGGTGGGGCCTGCGTGCCTCTTTGTTTTATTATTCTCTTTCTCTCTCTCGTTTTTAGCCTTGAAATAATAAGGCTTGCTTTCTTCCTCCTTTTGTACTCCCCCCAACTTCTGATCGGGGTTTCTTATTTAAGTTGTAATGAGTGTAGTTAGGTTGTTGAGGATTTATTTTTTTGTAATAAATTGTAAGGAAGCATTTCCATGGTGATGGAGGCCCAAGAAGAGGCCCGTTGGACGGAGCCCACGATGGAGAGTCCAAAAGAATGAAGAGGCGTTACAAGGCCCATTAGAATGATAATGGGTTATAATTTTGTAATAGTGTAGGCCACCCTAGATTGACCACAGATCCACTGCGGGCTCAGTGGATCACATAGGATTGGGCTTGTGATCATCCAACAGGGGCGTGCTAGGCTTATTTTGCATGTGGTGTATGTTTTAATATTTGATGTATGATGTGTTTTGAATGCATCCTTTATATTCAATGTTAAAACTGGAGCATGCAAAACTTTCTTAATGATGAGGTCTCGGTCACTAATAAACTTAACTCTCACTTGGATGGTCCAAGTAAATATTAGGCCCATTAATGGATTAAAAAGTCAAATGGTTTGATTTAAATCCAAGCCTTCCATCCATAGCAATGTAGTGAGGAAGCTACTTTCACCCATTCGTGGTCTCACGAGTCGTGGCACGTTTGGAATGGAAGAAAGCTGCGCTATTGTTATGAACAAAGGAATATGCTCCTATTTCCCTGTCTCACGAGTCGTGGGGGGCGATAGTTGAGATATTCATTTGGTTGATGGGTCGGGCCTAACGCTGAGTAACATGATTCCCTTGGAGTCCTCGGGATCATGTGAAGAGGCGAGGCAAAATAACTTGGGGATCTCATTGGATGAGAATGGTATAGGTTACCTCCCACAAAGCCTTTTTCCGTGTGAATCGTAAAAGCGGGGCATGGAGAATTACGTTTGTGGACCTCAAGCCCACTAGGAAATGGTTTCCCGAAACCTCATTTGAGAGTGATGGGCTTTCGCAAAAATAGTGGGAGGGGTTAATGACTAAAGACCAAGTCTTAACTTGAACATAATATTACTATAATCTACTTAATGTTTTTCTGTTTACATTTTGAATGTATATGTCTAAGAATCCACTAACGCCAATACTAGAGGCTAATATGTTTAATGGAACAAACTACAACGACTGGCTGTGAAATCTTAAGATAGTCTTAGTTTTCGAGAACCAGACTTACATTCTGGATAAGGATCTTCCTCAGGCCTTGCCGGATGGGTTAATGCCTCAAGAACGCTTGGTGTTCGAGAAGATGCATGTTGACCACCGGCAGGTCCGCAGCATCGTACTGGCCTTGATGACTAACGAGATCCAGAAGCAGTACGATAGGCTAGATGATGTTGGCTAGATTATGCTTCGTTTGCAAGATATCTATGCGGTCTCGGACCGGTATGTTAGATACGCTGCAACGAAGGCATTCTTCGGAGCTATGATGACAGAAGGGTCGTCTGTACGAGAGCATGGAGTGATGATGCTATCCCTTGTGGAAATGCTCAAAGACTCCAAGCTAATCTTGAAAAAGAGACGTACATCGATGTGATCCTTCAGTCTGTTTCTACCTCCTTCGACCAATTTATTGATGACTTGATAAATATGTTGGTCCGGTACGAGGCAATGATTGAAAAATCTGCGCCAGTGGTACTAGTGGGAGAGTCTTTGACCTCAGAAGCGAAAGGCAAGGGTGTCGGACGCTGGAAGAGGAAGAAAGCTAAGACAACATCAGCCGCTGCTAGCACTTCGAGTGATCCTGTTACACCGCTTGGCGGAGGTAAAGGAAAGAGGAAGAGGGTTCGGCAGTCAAAGTCATAGATTCCAAATGATGTGTGCATTAACTGCCGCAAAAAGGGACATTGGAAGAGGGAGTGTCCCAAGCTCCTCTCCAATGAAGGTACATTTGAATTGAGTATCAACATGATTATTGTTCTACTCTTTGGTATTGGATACCAGTTAATCATAATCTGCGAATGGTTTACAGATGGTTATGAGTAGAAAGCCTAGACAGGTCCTAAGGCTTAGCGATGGCAGGGCCATTGCTGCAAAGACTAGGGACTAGTTAGGCATAGCATAGCAGTAATCATGTTAGGATAGAGTTTGAAAGGAAATATGTAACCTAGCATGATCGAAGTATGTTTTTATATACTGTTAGACAGATTTTAATTACATACGTTTGATCAATAAAATTACTTTATTTGACAAAGAATGACTATTCTTGTCTGCTAGGTGGGATACATAATTATCCTTAAACATATCCCATAATTGGATTATGAGTACTCAAATCAAATGATTAAAATGGATAATCAAGATAAAATTACGAATTTGGCATCCATAGGCTAGGATGGTTTTTCCTTTAGTTAAGGACGAGGAAGTTGGAAGATTCAAAGAGTCTAGCGATAGACAATTTGAGTCGACTAGCTTACAAGTCCTCTCTGAGATGGAAAGACTGTAAGGCTTCTTTGTTGGACAAAGTGGCCTTGCCAAAAGTCTATCGGATTGGATCCATTTAGACATTCGTAGGTTACTGAGTACACAGCACCAGAAGAGGGTTCACAAGTCTAAGGACCTTGGATAGGTTCGGAGAATTAGACTTAGAGTGGTGAACCAAGTTGATTGCAAAATTAAACCTCTCGATTAGATCGAAGGGGCGTGTATTTAGTAGGAGTTCTTGAATATCCAGATGAGAATGGAATTCTCACTCAGTGGAATTCTTCCTGTAAGGACCATGGTTGAACGGTCTCTGATAAGGGAGAAATTGAACCTTGTTAGACTTGGTTCGATCGGGGTTTCACTGGATTACCTTAAACCTTCTAGACATGGGCTTGAAAGGTTGCTAGGTTGAGAAACATGGCATTTTCTAATAGTCATGATCTAGTTGCCATATAGGTTATGGTTTGGCAAGCCTGCATCCTACAAAATTCTTGAGTACATGGGATGGTCCCACATACGTCAAGGGACTAGTGGGAGACAAATTAGACTAGGTGTCTGATTTGTGCAGGCTTAATGTAGAATAATGCAAACATCATTTGTAATTATATTATTCCACTGACTATATTCCAGTATGAATCGATCAGTAACAGGCTTTAGGGTTAGTGGGAGGATAGTTTTATTCCAAGTGTTTAGTGTGTAACGTCTTATTCATTTGGAATGAATTTAAGATGTTAGAAAACACTAAAACACGAGCGTTGTTCATGCAATTCTCCATGATAGGAATTGGATTCCTTTATATAGGGTTAAGCTGTTCAAGAATCAGTCACGCTAGACTGATGAGAAAGCTTAGATGTTTGACATCCCCTACGTCTTTGCTTTAGGCAGCATGAATGTTGTTCGTGCATTGGGCCTGATGTTGTGTATGCTTTGTGCATAACAATGGTCATTGGGCTTGTGCCGAGAAGGCAGTAGACAAATGTTGAGAATATCTTTAATACCTGAATAAGGATTAAAGAAGTGTTCTTGATGAACATTTTGTGGAGGGTTGATTCTAGAAGGCTATAGCGATACTAGCTTCCAGAATCATGTGAATAATGTTTAGTCTCAATATGTATATACATTTGGACTTAATGGTGAGTGTGGTAGCTTGGAAAGGTTTCAAGCAGGATACCATGACATGTCATTATGAAAGTCGAATGTATGGCGACTTAGGAAGTCGTTTCTGGAAAGTGGTTTGGATTGAAAACTGCATCCATAGGATGGATGTGGTGCCTAGCACGGCCGAGCCAGTAGTTGCCTTGGAGGCCTACAACTAAGCTTTGGCAAAAGCTTTTGGGCTCAAGATCTCATCACAGATCCACGGAAAATTCTTAGACAACCACCATTTGCAGGCAGCAATGGTAGGAAGCGGTGACATGGTTGGACCGTGTCACTTCGGCAGAGAAATATAGTAGACCCACGAGATCAAGCCGGTATCGTAGATTGCTCATGCTCAAAAGGCTCTGAGCAACATGGGTAATTGGCTTTGTGGTCAAGTGGGAGATTGTTAGAATAAGTGACCAGAAAGTCAATTGGATTGGTTGTTCTGGAAACTATTCGTCGATCTTTATCAAAGTAATATTATACTGATGGATAAAGTAAGTATTCATCATTGGCAAAATGTATTTGTTGTGCTTACTACTTACATTTGAATGGTGTTTCAATGTCACAACAAATGCCCACAGACTGATTGGTAAAACCCATTGAGTTGAGCTGTGCATAGGTTGGCGGCTATGAAACCAACTCCTTGAGGGTCGGTCTGAAACGTTCCAAGTCGAGGACCTCGAGACTGGGCCTCGAGTGTCCTATAGAGACTTGCACTAAGTATTGCATTCACTGGATGAGTGCCGAGTTTCATCGGTGCAAGACGTGGGTCGTCTATGCAATTTTAGTGGGTTAGTTGGCAAAGTAGTCGACTGACTGAACTGACTCGCGAGAATCGTCATATGGAAGCCTTGGAGGCTTGGTCGGTATGACTGGAATTCTCGGTTCCGATAGTACGGGATTAGTCCTCGAACTTGAGGAAACATGGCACTCGCTTGCATATGAAGGTTGTATCTTGGATTTGGCGAGAGGTGACCATGTCTTTGATATGGTCATTATAAGGCTTGTCCAGGGCAGTCGGAGTATGTAGTGAGGACGGTGGATTCCAAGATAGAATCTGTCCCCTGTCAGTATTTGACAGCTATGTCTCCTATGCGCTCTGAGATGGTTTCGACTCATTAAGTCTACGGCCGTAGCGATTGGTCGAATAGGGAATGGTTCCCTAGGTCGATCAATAGAGTAAACGCGTCTCGAGTTTGTAGCATAGTTGCCTAATCCAGGATGGGAACCGACACCCAATTCCATGCCCTAGACTAAGGCCGGGAGATGGTTGACAAAGGACTGTACCTGTATGGAATTCGGAGCCTAAATGTTCACGCCAACATTCACCTAGTCTCTAGTGCCATGGACCTGAAAGGAATTGTGGATCGTCCCGGGAAAAGCGCGAATGCGGAAGCGCGGTATAATTAAAAAAATAAATGCGGAATTTAAACATGCTTTTAAATTAAAACACGTTTCAAAGGGTGTGCCTTTGAAATTTCCCGGGCGTTCGGTGTATCTCATGAACGAATAACATAAAATAAATCATGGAGGCCATAGGGTTGGAAAATAAAAGAGGACGAAAATCATAAACGAGACCTACCCGTTGTCGTTTTCGTCTTCAACGGCTACACGCGTTGTTCCCCGTTTTGCACCAAGATCTCGTTCTTGAGACCCTCCAAATCGTGACACACGATCCACCCACGTATCTTGCACGTCGTGCTAGCAACGAACAAGTTAATATGTTGGAGTGGATGAATCAACAACACGTTATGAATTAACGGTATTGATTCATCAAGTTCTAATGTTCCAAGAACAAGAGAACAAAGAAAATAATTTCTTGGAGTGTGAGAGAGAGAGAGAGGGCGGACGAGATGGAGGGAGAGAGAGCCGAGTGTGTGTGTGTGTTTGTGTGAGTTGGAATTTCATCATCCTTCAACTTGTAGGATGCTAGGGTTTTATATAGAAGAGGAGTTTTAATCCTCTTTAAACTCCTCTTTTAAGAACTCTAATTTGAACTAGGATTTTGACCTAGTCAAAGTCCTAGTCAAAGTAGTGTTTTGACCTAGTCAAAACAATCCTAGCCATCCATCTCTCCCATTGATCTCAACCGTTGATTTAATTTAATTTGATGGAATATTTAAAACCTATTTAAATATTTCCAAGAGGCTAAAATAAATATAAATATTATTTTAAGCCCATTAAATAAATCTCTTTGATAAATCTAATTTATCAATTTAATTCCTTATATCTAATAGAAGGAATTATTTCTCCAAGAAAAATAAAGGACCCGATTAAATCCAATTTAATCATTCCTTCACTCCAATATTTAATTCTTAATTAAATATCTAAATGTGTGTGGATAGTGTGTGACTCTTTAGGTTCACCTTTCAGCTAGACTTGGTCGGATTCCTAGAATCCTTCCGTTACCATGGGTGGCCATCTAGCAACGGTCCATGGCACTAGAGACTAGGTGAAATATTCAGGGATGAACATTTAGGCTCTAACAGTACACTTGTCCTTCTGTCTTCGGTCTCATCACTTAGAGTCTAGGGCACGGAAAATGCAGGTACCCATTTTGGACCTAAGTGTTGGTCTGTCCTCACTAAACGCCGCAAGGGAATCCTTCCCTTCTGTTCAGTCACTGTGGCCACAGTTTTAGGGACAAGACCTAGAGTATACATGAGACTCAACTGCCAAAACCTATTGACAGGAGACAGATCCTTTCTTGGAAACTACTGTCACTTTGCACACCAGAACTGCACTAGACATGGCTTATGACTACCAAAGAGAATTCTGGCAATCTCTCACCATATCTAAGATACAGCTCTGATGTACAGGTAAACTCAGCAATTCCTCAAGTCAAAGGACTTGACCTGTACCGTTGGAACCGGGAATACACGTCATACCTTGCTGACCATACTCAAGGTCCTCCGTAAGACGGTTCCCGCGAGTCACCTCAGTCAGCTGCGTCCTCGCATGCTAACCCACTAACACTGCTTAGATGACCCTCGTCACCCGTCGATGAAACACGACAGCAGGTGCTTAGTACAAGTCTCAAATGGAATCCCGGTACCCATTTTCGGGATTCCTTGACTTGGAGATTTCCGGACTGATTCGGGAAGACTGATTCCATGGACCTACCTCCAAGCGTAGTCCCAGTCCCCGAAATTGATTCTCAGTCCGTGGGCTTTGTTTGCGTAGTGAACAGATATAGAAAAGTGAACACAAACAAAGTAATGCCAAATGAAATTCACTTCTTTATTCATCAATGATTTATCAAACACCCATAATTGTCTAGACATAGGTTACATATACCCGCCAAAAATTGGCTTACATGGTCACCTATTCTAACAATCTCCCACTTGACCTTTAAAGCCAATCACCCATATGCTTAATCCCCATCTTCTCAAGATGTTGCGTATGAGCACTCTGCGACATAGGCTTTGTCAGCGGGTCTGCTGTGTTGTCTGCTGAGTTGACTCGGTCCATCCGAACGTCACCTCTTCCTACCATTTCTCTAAGAAGATGGTAGCGTCTAAGAATGTGTTTGGAACGGTGATGAGATCTCGGTTCCTTTGCTTGCGCTATTGCACCGTTGTTATCACAGAAGATGACAACGGGCTCGGCGATGCTAGGCACCACACCCAACTCTTGGATGTAGTTTCTCATCCAAACCGCTTCCTTAGCAGCTTCTGAAGCTGCTATGTATTCAGCCTCAGTGGTGGAGTCAGCAGTGGTTGCTTGCTTGGAACTTTTCCAAGCCACTACTCCTCCGTTGAGTTTGAATACATATCCCGATTGAGACTTGGCATCATCGTCATCAGACTGGAAGCTAGCGTCGCTAAAGCCTTCCAGAATAAGTTCTCCATTGCCATAGACCAAGAACATTTCCTTAGTCCTCCTAAGGTACTTAAGGATGCCCTTAACGGCATTCCAATGTGCCTCTCCTGCACAGGACTGATATCTGCTTGTCACGCTCAAAGCGTATGCAATGTCAGGCCTGGTGCAATGGACCGCATATTGGATGCTACCTACGGCAGAAGCATAGGGGATGACTTTCATCTTTTCAAGTTCCTCATCAGTCTGCGGGGACTGCTTCTTGGATAACTTGATCCCATGCCTCATTGGAAGGAATCCTCGTTTGGAGTTGTCCATTCGATATCTCTTTAGGACTTTCTCCATATACGAGTTTTGGGTGAGCCCTAACATCCTTTTAGATCTGTCCCTGACAATCTGGATGCCTAGGATGTAGGAGGCTTCACCCAAGTCCTTCATGGAAAACTTGGTTGACAACCATGCTTTTGTGTTTCCTAACATTCTGACGTCATTACCAATGAGCAGAATGTCATCCACGTAAAGCACTAGGAACACTATGGAGCTCCCACTGACCTTCTTGTATACACAAGGGTCGGATTCGTTTTTGATGAAGTCATATCCCCGTATTACTTCATCAAATCGAATGTTCCAACTTCGGGATGCTTGTTTGAGGCCATAGATGGACTTCTGGAGACGACAGACCTTCTGTTCTTCTCCAGTGACCGTGAAACCCTCCGGCTGATCCATATAGATCTCTTCTTCAACGAAACCGTTGAGGAAGGCCGTTTTCACGTCCATCTGCCATTTTTCATAGTCATACCATGCTGCTATGGCAAGCAGGATCCGTATGGACTTAGCCATGGCTACTGGCGAGTAGGTATCCTCAAAATCGACCCCGGGTCGTTGAGTGTATCCCTTAGCTACAAGCCTAGCCTTAAAGGTTGTGACTTCTCCATCAACGCCGAGTTTGCGCTTGTAGACCCACTTACAGCCCACTGGCTTAACACTTTTCGGTGGATCTACGAGTCTCCAAACTTGGTTCTCGCTCATGGAGTCCATTTCGGTCTTCATGGCCTCAAGCCATTTCCCAGAGTCGATGTCAGACATCGCTTCCCCGTATGTCTTAGGATCGTTATCCAGAAGATCGGTCGCACCTAGAAACCCATATCTCACTGGAGGTCTGGATTCTCTAGTGGACCTACGGAGGACGGGAACGTCAGTGGTGACTGTGGGCGCTGACTGTATCGGAGCCGGCGGTTCAGGGACCGGGACTGGCCTTTCTTGAGGTTGTCCTTCATGCCTAGCATGTTGGACTTCTCTAGGTTGGTCAGCCCTCCGTGCATTAATCCTGAATCCTCTTGGTGAGGTTTCCGCGGCTATTTCTGATGGCTGAGTTCCATCACTTGATTCCTCAAGGATCAGCTCATCAGGTTGGATATCCTCCGGGAAGCCTTGCTCCAAGAATACTGCATTCCTTGAAACAAATACCTTTTGTTCCAAAGGGTCATAAAAGTAATAACCCGCAGTTTCTTTAGGGTATCCAACGAACCTGCATAGGCTAGACCTGGATTCTAGCTTATCTCCCACTAACCTCTTGACGTATGCGGGGCTACCCCACACTTTCAAGTAGTTGTAGGACGCAGGCTTGCCGTGCCATATCTCATATGGCGTTTGGGTCAATGCACTGGTAGGCGCCAAATTCAACAACTTGGCTGCCGTTTCTAATGCATAACCCCAAAACGAAAAGGGCAATTTGGTAAAACTCATCATGGACCGAACCATGTCCAACAGGGTTCGGTTCCTCCTTTCAGAGACGCCATTTAACTGTGGTGTTCCGGGAGGTGTCCATTCCGATATTATACCATTTTCTTTTAGATAATCTAGGAATTCGGCACTAAGGTATTCACCGCCTCGGTCTGACCGTAGGACTTTAATTTTGCAGTTGGTCTGGTTCTCCACTTCAAGCCTGAATTCTTTAAACCTCTCAAGAGCTTCAGACTTGTACCTCATCAGGTAAACATAACCATACCGTGAATGATCATCGGTGAAGGTTATGAAGTAGGAGAACCCACCTCGGGCCTGCGTCCTTAGTGGTCCACATACGTCTGTATTGACCAAGTCCAACAGACCTGTGGCAAGCCTGCTTTGTCCTACAAAGGGCTTTTTGGTCATTTTCCCTCTTAGACAAGACTCACAAGTTGGTAGATCACTCAAGTCCCCAACCTCTAGGTTCTTTGAGTCTACCAACCTTTTCATCCTATCTTGGGATATGTGACCTAGCCTAGCGTGCCACAGACGTGCGTTCCCGTTATTATCTAATTTCCGTTTGTGTTGAGCGTTAAGAACGAAATTTGTTTGTTGCAAGATATAGAGCCCGTTATGCAATGTACCAAGTAGATGAGCAATTCCACACCTCATCAAATAAAAGCAATTTTTATTGATTCTGAACTCATAACCACTATTGTCCAACAATGGAATGGAAATGATGTTCTTAATCATACTAGGTACAAAATAAACCTGCTCTAATTCTATGCTAATGGTATCACTAATTACTAAAGTGGCGGATCCTAATGCTTCTGCTGAGATGGCCTTGCCATTTCCGAGCTTCAGGATCATGTCCCCGCTACTTAGTTTTCTGCTTCTTTTCAGCACCTGCAAATCATTGCAAATGTGAGCTCCACAGCCGGTATCCAATACCCAAGAGGCAGAATTAGTGACCATATTAACCTCAATCACATATATACCTTGGTTTGAGAAGAGTTTGGGGCACTCTCTCTTCCAATGCCCTTTCTCACGGCAGTTGATACATATGTCATATGCCTTTGACTGTTGCTTGGAGACAACCTTTCCCTTTCCTTTGCCTTTCCCCTCTTTGGCAATGGGAACACTCTGAGTGTTCATAGCTGCTATGATGGCTTTTCCCTTCCCTTTCTTCCTTTTCCAACGTCCGGCACCCTTGCCTTTCGTCTTGGAAGTTGAAGCACCTCCAAACAATACCGAAGGCGTGGACTTCTTAGTCGTTGCCTCGTATTGCACCAACATATTGATCAACTCATGAATGCCCTTCTCAAGTGTATTCATGTTATAGTTGACGATAAATTGGTCGAAGGAGGGTGGGAGTGACTGAAGGATCACATCTATGTACGTTTCATTATCGAGACCTGCCTTTAGGTCCTCGAGCTTTTCCACTAGGGTAAGCATTTTAACCCCATGCTCTTGTACAGAGGATCCTTCTGTCATTTTAGTTCCAAAGAACGCCTTGGTCGCGACATACCTAGTATGCCGGTCCGGGACTGCATAGCAATCCTTAAGGCGAGCCATAATGGAAAGGACATCGTCTAGCCTTTCATATTGCTTCTGAATCTCATTGGTCATCGAAGCAAGTATGATGCTACGGACCTTCCGGTTATCCTTATGCCAAGTCTCGAACGTCTCACGTTCTTCTGGCGTGGATCCTTCTGGTAAAGTCCTAGGGAGAGGCTCGTCCATGACGTAGCCTTGGTTCTCGTAATCTAGGACTATCCTGAGATTGCGCAACCAGTCGTTGTAATTTGTTCCATTGAATTTGTTTGTCTCAAGAATGGTTGATAGTGGGTTCTTAGACATTTTAAAAACTACATTTAGAAAACAACGCGCGATCAGCAGAAAATAAAGACGGTGGTTTGATGAAATAATTAAATGCTTGGTCTTTAGTCATTTAATCCTCCCACTATTTATACGAAAACACGGTACTCTCAAACGTGATTTTCGGGAAATCCTTTCCTAGTGGGCTTGGGATCCACAGCGATTTTTCCCATACCCCGCTTTTACGATTCGCATGGAAAAGATCCTGTGGGAGGTATTCCATACCATTCTCGTTCCACGAGATTCCCAAGATTATTGCCTCACCCTTTTGCATGATCCCGAGGACTCCAAGCGAATCATGCTAATTGGGCGTTAGACCCGACCCAATCGACCGAGCCATGGACCCACTAGTACCCCCACGACTCGTGAGACAGGTAACAGCAGCCCATTTTTCGTTCATGACACAGTGCAGCTTCTTTTAAGTACAATAACGTGCCACGACTCGTGAGACCACGCTATTGACCTAAAACAGCTTCCTCACTGTGCCATGGATTGGAAGGCATGGACAAACTCCTAGAGTTCATGTCCACTTTATCTAGGGTCTAATATTTCAACATTGGTCCAACCAATGTGAGAGTAGTGAATGACCGAGATCTCATAATATATCCATACATTCATCCATAATGCATAAATAAAATCCATCCATAGCAGTTATATGATAAATAAAAGCCATTCATCCATCATAATAACCACATGCAAAATTAAAGCCTAGCACGCCCCTGTTGGATGATCACGAGCCCAAATCCTATGCGAACCACTGAGCCCGCAGTGGATCTATGGTCAATCTAGGGTTGGTCCTATACTATTACAATAATAGTAACCCAATCATCATGCTGATGGGCCTTGGTCTCTTTTTCTCTTTCTTCACTTCATGGAAAACGCCAAGGGACCTCCGGTCTGGGCTCTCCATGTGGTCCTTCCTTCTTCTCCACCAATTACAAAAATGGAAACCTCACTCCTAGTCTACTCTCATTACATATTAAAAAGTAGAAACCCCAGCGAAAACCCGGGGGGAGTACATAAGGAGGGAGGTAGAAAGCCTTATTATTCCAAGGCACTAGAAAGAGAGAAGGAGAAAGCAGTAAAAGAGGCACACAGGCCCAACAGAAAATTAAACCATACATCCGGTCTAGAGCTCGTGATCATCCATTTCCATCCAACACACATAATCACATGATCCAATCACATAATTACAATATACCAATAATTCATGATTTCCAATCATAATAATCCAAAACAGAAATAAATGATCATGTGCGCAACGTGTGAAAAATAAAACACAAATATTGGTAATAATATTTTTCTCGTTTAAGGAAAACCTTTCCTCATTATTTTAAGTAAAATAACCCCGGGATTCCAAATCCAATTTATTTTACTCCTAAAATAATGTCTTTAGGAATTTAGGCAAAATTGAACCCAAAAAACGAATTTTCAGAATTAATTCAAAATTAAAACTGAAAAGTAAATAATAAATAAAAAAAAATAATAATGCTAGGGTTTCAAAAAACCCTAGCTGCAGCAGCCGCCGGCCGCCGCCACCGGCAGCAGCCGGCAGGCCGTGCGCGCAGGGCAGCAGGCCCAGCCTGCCACCCCTGCGCGCGCGCAGGCACTGCCTGGCCGGGCAGCGCGCTGCGCGCCTGGTGTTCCGGCAGGCCGTCGCGCGCGCAGGCTCCTCTGCCTCGCGCGCGCCGGCCTGCTGGTCGCCAGCCGCGAGCCTGGCTGTGCGCAGTGCGCGCGCGCAGACGCGCACTGGGCACGCCCGCCGAGCGCGCGCGCGCAGACGCCTCCGTCTGCGTGCGCGCGCGCCTGGCAGCGTGCCTGGTGCCGTCCGCGCGCGGGCTCTCCGCCCGACAGCCTTCCGCGCGCGCGCGCGCAGACACCCTCGTCTGCCCGCGCGCGCGGCTGGAGGCGCCCCTTGCGCGCGCGCCCCGCGCGCAGCCATCCTGGCTGCGCGCTGCCCCTGCGCGGCCGGCTGGGCGGGCGCGCGCAGGCTACCCTTGCCTGCGCGCGTCTGCCCTGCCGGCAGCGCTCGGCTGCGCGCGGCCAGCCTTCCCGGCTGGCCGGCTGTGGCGTTTCTCGTTTTTTAGTTCAAATTTTCCCCGTTTCCCAAGAAAAACAGAAAAATACCAATGTTCAGAATTTCACACGAATTAAAAGCAATAAAACAACATGCTTTAATAATCAAGAAAATCAAGATTCAATTAAAACATGCTCAAAACACGTTTCATGCTTAAAACGCACATAAACCCTAGGCCTATACACCGAACCGGGCTCTGATACCACTGAAAGGAATTGTGGATCGTCCCGGGAAAAGCGCGAATGCGGAAGCGCGGTATAATTAAAAAATAAATGCGGAATTTAAACATGCTTTTAAATTAAAACACGTTTCAAAGGGTGTGCCTTTGAAATTTCCCGGGCGTTCGGTGTATCTCATGAACGAATAACATAAAATAAATCATGGAGGCCATAGGGTTGGAAAATAAAAGAGGACGAAAATCATAAACGAGACATACCCGTTGTCGTTTTCGTCTTCAACGGCTACACGCGTTGTTCCCCGTTTTGCACCAAGATCTCGTTCTTGAGACCCTCCAAATCGTGACACACGATCCACCCACGTATCTTGCACGTCGTGCTAGCAACGAACAAGTTAATATGTTGGAGTGGATGAATCAACAACATGTTATGAATTAACGGTATTGATTCATCAAGTTCTAATGTTCCAAGAACAAGAGAACAAAGAAAATAATTTCTTGGAGTGTGAGAGAGAGAGAGAGGGCGGACGAGATGGAGGGAGAGAGAGCCGAGTGTGTGTGTGTGTTGTGTGTGTTGGAATTTCATCATCCTTCAACTTGTAGGATGCTAGGGGTTTATATAGAAGAGGAGTTTTAATCCTCTTTAAACTCCTCTTTTAAGAACTCTAATTTGACTAGGATTTTGACCTAGTCAAAGTCCTAGTCAAAGTAGTGTTTTGACCTAGTCAAAACAATCCTAGCCATCCATCTCTCCCATTGATCTCAACCGTTGATTTAATTTAATTTGATGGAATATTTAAAACCTATTTAAATATTTCCAAGAGGCTAAAATAAATATAAATATTATTTTAAGCCCATTAAATAAATCTCTTTGATAAATCTAATTTATCAATTTAATTCCTTATATCTAATAGAAGGAATTATTTCTCCAAGAAAAATAAAGGACCCGATTAAATCCAATTTAATCATTCCTTCACTCCAATATTTAATTCTTAATTAAAATATCTAAATGTGTGTGGATAGTGTGTGACTCTTTAGGTTCACCTTTCAGCTAGACTTGGTCGGATTCCTAGAATCCTTCCGTTACCATGGGTGGCCATCTAGCAACGGTCCATGGCACTAGAGACTAGGTGAAATATTCAGGGATGAACATTTAGGCTCTAACAGTACACTTGTCCTTCTGTCTTCGGTCTCATCACTTAGAGTCTAGGGCACGGAAAATGCAGGTACCCATTTTGGACCTAAGTGTTGGTCTGTCCTCACTAAACGCCGCAAGGGAATCCTTCCCTTCTGTTCAGTCACTGTGGCCACAGTTTTAGGGACAAGACCTAGAGTATACATGAGACTCAACTGCCAAAACCTATTGACAGGAGACAGATCCTTTCTTGGAAACTACTGTCACTTTGCACACCAGAACTGCACTAGACATGGCTTATGACTACCAAAGAGAATTCTGGCAATCTCTCACCATATCTAAGATACAGCTCTGATGTACAGGTAAACTCAGCAATTCCTCAAGTCAAAGGACTTGACCTGTACCGTTGGAACCGGGAATACACGTCATACCTTGCTGACCATACTCAAGGTCCTCCGTAAGACGGTTCCCGCGAGTCACCTCAGTCAGCTGCGTCCTCGCATGCTAACCCACTAACACTGCTTAGACGACCCTCGTCACCCGTCGATGAAACACGACAGCAGGTGCTTAGTGCAAGTCTCAAATGGAATCCCGGTACCCATTTTCGGGATTCCTTGACTTGGAGATTTCCGGACTGATTCGGGAAGACTGATTCCATGGACCTACCTCCAAGCGTAGTCCCAGTCCCCGAAATTGATTCTCAGTCCGTGGGCTTTGTTTGCGTAGTGAACAGATATAGAAAAGTGAACACAAACAAAGTAATGCCAAATGAAATTCACTTCTTTATTCATCAATGATTTATCAAACACCCATAATTGTCTAGACATAGGTTACATATACCCGCCAAAAATTGGCTTACATGGTCACCTATTCTAACAGGACCGTTGCTAGACGGCCACCCATGGTAACGGGCATTTCTGATTAATGGTAAATTAGAAATAATTAATTAAATTGGATTTAATTAATCAATTGTGTTGGACACAAGACCAAGTCTAGCTGAGGGTGAACCTAAAGAGTCACACACAAATCACTATGGAAGTAGTGGAATTAATTTGGAATTAATTCTGGAAGAAGTGAATTAATTTAATTGGATTAAATTAATTCAAGGAGAATATAAATGATGGGATCATTTATTGGAAAAATCCATTGGATGGATGGCCCAAGAATTAATTAATTGGATTAATTAATTTTGGGCTCAATACCTTTAAATTAATTGAATTAATTTATTGGGTTTCATTTAATTAATTGATTGGATCAATTAATTAGTGTTTGAGCTTATGTTTATTTAATTGGATTAAATGAACTTTTGGATTTCAATAAGGTTTAAAATTAATTGGATTAATTTAAAACCTATGGATCACTTGATTTAATTTGATTAAATCAAGACCGGTCAAAACCGGTCCATGACTTGAAATCAAAGCTCAAAGGTTTGATGCAAGTTTAAGAGGAGTTGAAAGTCCTCCATGTAAGCAATGATGTGGCTCCATGTAAGCAATGATGTTTCTTGCCATGATGGCTAGGTGGTCCACATATTGTGCTAACTGAAAGAAAATCCGGTGGATCGTCCCGGGAATTGCGCGAATGCGGAAGCGCGGTAAAATTAAACATATTAAATTTTACAAAATAAAAGGCATGCTTTTAATTTAAAGAACACGCTCAAGGGGTGTGCCCTTGACGTTCCCGGGCGTTCGGTGTATCTCATGATCATAAAACAGTTAAATAAATCATGGAGGCCATAGAGTTGAAAATAAAGAGAGACGAAAATCTTAAACGAGACCTACCCGTTGTCGTTTTCGTCTTCAACTGCTACTCGCGTTGTTCCCCGTTTTGCACCAAGACCTCGTTCTTGAGATCCTCCAAATCGTGACACACGATCCACCCACGTATCTTGCACGTCGTGCTAGCAACGAACAAGTATTATTTTTTTGGAGTGGACGAAGCAATAACTCGTTATCAATTAACGGTATTGGTTCGTCTAAGTTCTTAATGTTCCAAGAACAAAAAGAACTAAGGAAAAAATATTTTCTTGCTAGAGAAAGAGAGAGGGGGCGGACGAGAGGTAGGAGAGGGAGAGTGTGTGTTGTGTGTGTTTTTCAAGAATCATCAATCTCTTAAATGTTGGAAGCTAGGGGTTTATATAGAGGAAGAGTTTAATCCTCTTTAAACTCAAACTCTAAGTAACCTAATTTGACTAGGATTTTGACCTAGTCAAAGTCCTAGTCAAACTAGTGTTTGACCTAGTCAAACGAATCCTAGCCTTCCATCTCCCCTTTCCATCTCAACCGTTGATTTTAATTTAATGGAATATTTAAATCCTATTAAATATTCCAAAAGGCTAAAAGAATAAATATAATATAATAAATAAATATTATAATTTATTCTAAGCCCATTAAATCAACCCTTTTAATAAATCCTATTTATTAATTTAATTCCCTTTATCAAATAGAAGGAATTAATTTCTCCAAGAAAATATAGGACCCGATTAAATCTAATTTAATCATTCCTTTACTCCAATATTTAATTCTAAATTAAATACTAAGTGTGTGTGTGGATAGTGTGTGACTCTTTAGGTTCACCATTCAGCTAGACTTGGTCGAATTCCTAGAATCCGTCCGTTACCATGGGTGGCCATCTAGCAACGGTCCATGGTACTAGAGACTAGGTGAAATTTTCGGGGATGAACATTTAGGCTCTAACAGTACACTTGTCCTTCTGTCTTTGGTCTCATCACTTAGGGTCTAGGGCACGGAAAATGCAGGTACCCATTTTGGACCTAAGTGTCGGTCTGTCCTCACCAAACGCCACAAGGGAAACCTTTTCCCTTCTGTTCAGTCACTGTGGCCACAGATTTCAGGGACAAGACACAGAGCATATATGAGACTCAACTGTCAACACCTTTTGACAGGAGACAGATCCTTTCTTGGAAACTACTGTCACTTTGTACACCCGAGCTGCACTAGACATGGCTTATGACTACTCAAGAGTATTTTGGCAATTTCTCACCATATCTAAGATACAGACCTGATGTACAGGTAAACTCAGCAGTTCCTCAAGTCAAAGGACTTGGCCTGTACCGTTGGAACTGGGAATACACATCATACCTTGCTGACCATACTCAAGGCCCTCCGTAAGACGATTCCCGCGAGTCACCTCAGTCAGCTGCTTCATAGCACGCTGACCCACTAACACTGCTTAGACGACCTTCGTCACCCGTCGATGAAATACGACAGCAGATGCTTAGTGCAAGTCTCAAAGGGAATCCCGGTACCCATTTTCGGGATTCCTTGACTTGGAGATTTTCGGACTGATTCGGTGAGACTGATTTTATGGACCTACCTCCAAGAGTAGTCCCAGTCCCCGAAATCGTTTCTCAGTCCGTGGGCTTTGTTTGCGTAGTGAACAGAAAACGTAAATGCAGATAAGTGAACGTAAACAAAGTATTGCCATATGAATTTTCACTTCTTTATTCATAAATGTTTTTATCAAATACCAAAGAATTGTCTAGACATAGGTTACATATTCCTGCCAAAAAATTGGCTTACATGGTTACCTATTCTAACAATCTCCCACTTGACCTTTAAAGCCAATTGCCCATATGCTTAATCCCCATCTTCTCAAGATGTTGCGTATGAGCGCTCTGCGACATAAGCTTTGTCAGCGGGTCTGCTGTGTTGTCTGCCGAGTTGACTCGGTCCATCCGGACGTCACCTCTTCCTACCATTTCTCTAAGAAGATGGTAGCGTCTAAGAATGTGTTTGGAACGGTGATGAGATCTCGGTTCCTTTGCTTGCGCTATAGCGCCGTTGTTATTACAGAAGATGACAATGGGCTCGGCGATGCTAGGCACCACACCCAACTCTTGGATGTAGTTTCTTATCCAAAACGCTTCCTTAGCAGCTTCTGAAGCTGCTATGTATTCAGCCTCTGTGGTGGAGTCAGCAATGGTTGCTTGCTTGGAACTTTTCCAAGCTACTACTCCTCCATTGAGTTTGAATACGTACCCCGATTGAGACTTGGCATCATCGTCATCAGACTGGAAGCTAGCGTCGCTAAAGCCTTCCAGAATTAGTTCTCCCATTGCCATAGACTAGGAACATTTCCTTAGTCCTTCTTAGGTACTTAAGGATGCCCTTAACAGCATTCCAATGTGCCTCTCCTGCGCAGGACTGATATCTGCTTGTTACGCTCAAAGCGTATGCAATGTCAGGCCTAGTGCAGTGGACCGCATATTGTATGCTACCTACGGCGGAGGCATAGGGGATGACCTTCATCCTTTCAAGTTCCTCATCAGTCTGTGGGGACTGTTTCTTGGATAACTTGATCCCATGCCTCATTGGAAGGAATCCTCGTTTGGAGTTGTCCATTCGATATCTCTTTAGGACTTTCTCCACATACGAGTTTTGGGTGAGTCCTACCATCCTTTTGGATCTGTCCCTGACAATCTGGATGCCTAGGATGTAGGAGGCTTCACCCAAGTCCTTCATGGAAAACTGGGTTGACAACCATGCTTTTGTGTTTCCTAATATTCTGACGTCATTACCAATGAGCAGAATGTCATCCACATAAAGCACTAGGAACACTATTGAGCTCCCACTGACCTTCTTGTATACACAAGGGTCGGATTCGTTTTTGATGAAGTCATAACCCTGTATTACTTCATCAAATCGAATGTTCCAACTTCGGGAGGCTTGTTTGAGGCCATAGATGGACTTCTGGAGGCGACAGACTTTCTGTTCTTCTCCAGTGACCGTGAAACCCTGCGGCTGATCCATATAGATCTCTTCTTCAACGAAACCGTTGAGGAAGGCCGTTTTCACGTCCATCTGCCATATCTCATAGTCATACCATGCTGCTATGGCGAGCAGAATCCGAATGGACTTAGCCATGGCTACTGGCGAGTAGGTATCCTCAAAATCGACCCCGGGTCGTTGAGTGTATCCCTTAGCTACAAGCCTAGCCTTAAAGGTTGTGACTTCTCCATCAACGCCAAGTTTGCGCTTGTAGACCCACTTACAGCCCACTGGCTTAACACCTTTCGGTGGATCTACAAGACTCCAAACTTGGTTCTCGCTCGTGGAGTCCATTTCGGCTTTCATGGCCTCAAGCCATTTCCCGGAGTCGATGTCAGACATTGCTTCTCCATAAGTCTTAGGATCGTTATCCAAAAGATCGGTCGCACCTAGAAAGCCATATCTCATTGGAGGTCTGGACTCTCTAGTGGACCTACGGAGAAGGGGAACGTCAGTGGTGACTGTGGGCGCTGACTGTTATCGGAGCCGTTGGTTCGAGAACTGGGGCTGGCTGTTCCTGAGGCTGTCCTTCATGCCTAGCATGTTGGACTTCTCGAGGTTGGTCAGCCCTTCGGCTGTCTATCCTGAATCCTCTAAGTGAGGGTTCCGCGGCTTCTTCTGATGGCTGGATTTCATCACTTAATTCCTCAAGGATCAGCTCATCAGGTTAGATATCCTCCGGGAAGCCTTGCTCCAAGAATACTGCATTTCTTGAAACAAACACCTTTTGTTCCAAGGGGTCATAAAAGTAATACCCCGCAGTTTCTTTAGGGTATCCAACGAACCTGCATAAGCTAGACCCAGATTCTAACTTATCTCCCACTAACCTCTTGACGTATGCGGGGCTACCCCACACTTTCAAGTAGTTGTAGGATGCAGGCTTGCCGTGCCATATCTCATATGGCGTTTGGGTGAATGTGCTAGTAGGCGCCAAATTCAATAATTTGGCCGCCGTTTCTAGTGCATAGCCCCAAAACGATAAGGGCAATTTGGTAAAACTCATCATGGACCGAACCATGTCCAACAGGGTTCGATTCCTCCTTTCAGAGACACCATTTAACTGCGGTGTTCCTGGAGGTGTCCATTATGATATTATACCATGTTCTTTTAGATAATCTAGGAACTCCGTACTAAGGTATTCACCGCCTCGGTCCGACCGAAGGATTTTAATTTTGCAGTTGGTTTGGTTCTCCACTTCAAGTCTGAATTCTTTAAAACCTCTCAAGAGCTTCAGACTTGTACCTCATCAGGTAAACATAACCATACCGTGAATGATCATCGGTGAAGGTTATGAAGTAGGAGAACCCACCTCGGGCCTGCATCCTTAGTGGTCCACATACGTCTGTATGGACCAAGTCCAACAGACCTGTGGCAAGCCTGCTTTGTCCTACAAAGGGCTTCTTGGTCATTTTCCCTCTTAGACAGGACTCACAAGTTGGTAGATCGCTCAAGTCCCCAACCTCTAGGTTCTTTGAGTCTATCAACCCTTTCATCCTATCTCTGGATACGTGACCTAGTAGACTTGTGGCAAGCCTGTTTTGTCCTACAAGGGGCTTCTGGGTCATTTTCCTTCTTAGACAAGATTCACAAGTTGGTAGCTCACTCAAGTCCCCTACCTCTAGGTTTCTTGAATCTACCAATCTTTCCATCATGTCTTGGGATATGTGACCTAGCCTTACGTGCCACAGTCGTGCGTTCCCGTTTATTATCTGTTTTACGTTTGGAGAGGAGTTTTAGGGTTACTCCCTCTTCCAATGCCCTTTCTCACGGCAATTGATACATATATCATATGCCCTCGACTGTTGCTTGGAGACAACCTTTCCCTTTCCTTTGCCTTTCCCTCCTTTGGCAATGGGAACACTCTTAGTGTTCGTAGCTGCTTTGACGGCCTTTCCCTTCCCTTTCTTCTTCTTCCAACGTGCGGCACCCTTTGTTGGAATAGGTGACCAGAAAGCCAATAGGTTTGGCAATTTGTGTTAGAATAGGTGACCATGTAAGCCAATTTTGGCGGGTATATGTAACCTATGTCTAGACAATTATAAGTGTTTTGATAAATCATTAATGAATAAAGAAGTGAATTTTCATTTGGCATTACTTTGTTTGTGTTCACTTGCACCTATTTTTCCATATCTGTTCACTACGCAAACAGAGCCCACGGACTGAGATTCGATTTCGGGGACTGGGACTACGCTTGGAGGTAGGTCCATGAAATCAGTCTTCCCGAATCAGTCCGGAAATCTCCAAGTCAAGGAATCCCGAAAATGGGTACCGGGATTCCATTTGAGACTTGCACTAAGCATCTGCTGTCGTGTTTCATCGACGGGTGACGAGGATCGTCTAAGCAGTGTTAGTGGGTTAGCCTGCTAGGACGCAGCTGACTGAGGTGACTCGTGGGAACCGTCTTACGGAGGACCTTGAGTATGGTCTGCAAGGTATGACGAGTATTCCCGGTTCCAACGGTACAGGTCAAGTCCTTTGACTTGAGGAATTACTGAGTTTACCTGTACATCAGAACTGTATCTTAGATATGGTGAGAGATTGCCAGAATTCTCTTTGGTAGTCATAAGCCATGTCTAGTGCAGTCCTGGTGTGCAAAGTGACAGTAGTTTCCAAGAAAGGATCTGTCTCCTGTCAATAGGTTTTGACAGTTGAGTCTCATGTATGCTCTAGGTCTTGTCCCTAAAACTGTGGCCACAGTGACTGAACAGAGGGGAAGGTTTCCCTTGCGGCGTTTAGTGAGGACAGACCGACACTTAGGTCCAAGATGGGTACCTGCGTTATCCGTGCCCTAGACACTAAGTGATGAGACCGAAGACAGAAGCACAAGCGTACTGTTAGAGCCTAAATGTTCATCCCTGAATATTTCACCTAGTCTCTAGTGCCATGGACCGTTGCTAGATGGCCACCCATGGTAACGGACGGATTCTAGGAATCCGACCAAGTCTAGCTGAATGGTGAACCTAAAGAGTCACACACTATCCACACACAATTAAATATTTAATTTGGAATTAAATATTGGAGTGAAGGAATGATTAAATTAGATTTAATCGGGACCTTTATTTTTCTTGGAGAAATAATTCTTTCTATTTGATAGAAGGAATTAAATTGATAAATTGGATTTATCAAAGGGATTTATTTAATGGGCTTAAATAATATATATATTTATTTTAGCCTCTTGGAAATATTTAAATAGGTTTTAAATATTTCCATTAAATTAAATTAAATCAACGGTTGAGATTAATGGGAGAGATGGATGGCTAGGATCGTTTTGACTAGGTCAAAACATTAGTTTGACTAGGACTTTGACTAGGTCAAAATCCTAATCAAATTAGAGTTCTTAAAAGAGGAGTTTAAAGAGGATTAAACTCCTCTTCTATATAAACCCCTAGCATCCTACAATTTACATGATGATGAAACTCCAACACACACACACAACACACACACACGGTTTCTCTCTCTCTCCCATCTCTCTCGTCCGCCCTCTCTCTCTCTCAAGAAAATAGTTTTCTTGATTCTTTTGTTCTTGGAACATTAGAATCTTGATGAATCAATACCATTAATTGATAATGTGTTATTGATTCATCCACTCCAAAATTATACACTTGTTCGTTGCTAGCACGACGTGCAAGATACGTGGGTGGATCGTGTGTCACGAATTAGAGGGTCTCAAAGACGGGATCTTGGTGCAAAACGGGGAACAACGCGTGTAGCCGTTGAAGACGAAAACGACAACGGGTAGGTCTCGTTTTAAATTTTCGTCCCTCTTTAATTTTCAACCCTATGGCCTCCATGATTTATTTTATGTTATACGTTCATGAGATACACCGAATGCCCGGGAAAATTTCAAAGGCACACCCTTTGAAACGTGTTTTTTTAATTTAAAAGCATGTTTAAATTCCGTTTTAATTTTTAATTATACCGCGCTTCCGCATTCGCGCTTTTCCCGGGACGATCCACATAATCTTTCAGTGGTATCAGAGCCCGGTTCGGTGTATAGGCCTAGGGTTTATGTGCGTTTTAAGCATGAAACGTGAAATAGCATGTTGTAATTAAATCTTGAATTTCTTGATTCTTGAAGCATGTTATTTTATTGCTTTTAATTCGTGTGAATTGCTGAATATTGGTATTTTCTGTTTTTCTTGGGAATCGGGATGGGAATTAATCTGAAAAACGAGAAAACGTCACAGCCGGCCAGCCGGGAAGGCTGGCCGCGCGCAGCCGAGCGCTGCCGGCAGGGCAGACGCGCGCAGGCATGGGAAGCCTGCGCGCGCGCGCGCTGCCGGCCGCGCAGGGGCAGCGCGCAGCCGGGTTGGCTGCGCGCGGGCGTGCGCGCATGGAAACGCCTCCAGGCGCGCGCGCGGACAGACAGAGTTGTCTGCGCGCGCGCCCGGCAGGCGCGCCTATGCGCGCGCGCGCGCAAGGCTGGCGGGCGGAGGAGCCCGCGCGCCGCCAGGGCGCGCGCGCACGCAGACGGAGGCGTCTGCGCGCGCGCGCCCGGCAGGCACGCCCAGTGCGCGTCTGCGCGCGCGCTCTGCGCACGACGCAGGGACGCGGCCGGTGGCCAGCAGGCCAGCGCGCGCGCACAGGCAAAGGAGCCTGCGCGCGCGTCGGCCTGCCGTTGCGCCAGGCCGCGCAGACTGATGCCGGCCAGGCGCGCGCGCACACAGGCAGGGGCCTGCGCGCGCGCGCCCGGCAAGGCGGTGCCTGCGCGCGCGCAGAGGCGGCAGGCAGGGCCTGCTGCCCTGCGCGCCCGGCGGCCGACTGCTGCAGGCGGCGGCGGCCGGTAGCTCCTTGGCTAGGGTTTTGAAACCCTAGTGTAATTTTATTTTTTTAAATTTATTTTCAGTTTTAATTTTGAATTAATTCTGAAAAAAAATTCGTTTTTGGGTTCAATTTTTCCTAAATTCCTAAAGACATTATTTTAGGAGTAAAATAAATGGATTGGAATCCCGGGGTTATTTTACTTAAAATAATGAGGAAAGATTTTCCTAAAACGAAAAATTTTACATTGCCAATATCTATATTTTATTTTCACACGTTACGCACATGTTCATTTATTTTCATCTTGGATTGATGTGATTGGAAATCATGTGTTGTTGGAATATTATGATTATGTGATTGGATCATGTAATTATGTGTGTTGGATGGAAATGGATGATCACGAGCCCTAGACCGAATGTATGGTTTAATTTTCTGTTGGGCCTGTGTGCCTCTTTAACTGCTTTATCCTTCTCTCTTTCTAGTGCCTTGGAATAATAAGGCTTTCTACCTCCCTCCTTATGTACTCCCCCGGGTTTTCGCTGGGGTTTCTATTTTTTTAAATATGTAATGAGAGTAGACTAGGAGTGAGGTTTCCATTTTTGTAATTGGTGGAGAAGAAGGAAGGACCACATGGAGAGCCCAGACCGGAGGTCCCTTGGCGTTTTCCATGAAGTGAAGAAAGAGAAAAAGAGACCAAGGCCCATCAGCATGATGATTGGGTTACTATTATTGTAATAGTATAGGACCAACCCTAGATTGACCATAGATCCACTGCGGGCTCAGTGGATCGCATAGGATTCGGGCTCGTGATCATCCAACAGGGGCGTGCTAGGCTTTAATTTTGCATGTGGTTATTGTGATGGATGAATGGGTTTTATTTATCATGTATAACTGCTATGGATGAATTTCATTTATGCATTTTTGGATGAATGTATGGATATAGTATGAGATCTCGGTCATTATTACTCTCACATTGGTTGGACCAATGTTAAAATATTAGACCCTAGATAAAGTGGACATGAACTCTAGGAGTTCGTCCATGCCTTCCAATCCGTGGCATAGTGAGGAAGCTGTTTTAGGTCAATAGCGTGGTCTCACGAGTCGTGGCACGTTATTGTACTTAAAAGAAGCTGCACTATGTCATGAACGAAAAATGGGCTGCTGCTACCTGTCTCACGAGTCGTGGGGGTACTAGTGGGTCCATGGCTCGGTCGATTGGGTCGGGTCTAACGCCTAATTAGCATGATTCGCTTGGAGTCCTCGGGATCATACAAAAGGGTGAGGCAATAATCTTGGGAATCTCGTGGAACGAGAATGGTATGGAATACCTCCCACAGGATCTTTTCCATGCGAATCGTAAAAGCGGGGTATGGGAAAAATCGCTGTGGATCCCAAGCCCACTAGGAAAGGATTTCCCGAAAACTACGTTTGAGAGTACCGTGTTTTCGTATAAATAGTGGGAGGATTAAATGACTAAAGACCAAGCATTTAATTATTTTTATCAAACCACCGTCTTTACTTTCTGCTGATCGCGCGTTGTTTTTCAACATGTAGATTTTAAAAATGTCTAAGAACCCACTTTCAACCATTCTTGAGACAAACAAATTTAATGGAACCAACTACAACGACTGGTTGCGCAATCTCAGGATAGTCCTGGATTATGAGAACCAAGGCTACGTCATGGACGAGCCTCTCCCTAGGACCTTACCGGAAGGATCCACGCCAGAGGAACGTGAGACGTTCGAGACTTGGCATAAGGATAACCGGAAGGTTCGTAGCATCATACTTGCTTCGATGACCAATGAGATTCAGAAGCAATATGAAAGGCTAGACGATGTCCCTTCCATAATGGCTCGCCTTAAGGATTGCTATGCAGTCCCGGACCGGCATACTAGGTATGTCGCGACCAAGGCGTTCTTTGGAACTAAAATGACAGAAGGATCCTCTGTACAAGAACATGGGGTTAAAATGCTTACCCTAGTGGAAAAGCTCGAGGACCTAAAGGCAGGTCTCGATAACGAAACGTACATAGATGTGATCCTTCAGTCACTCCCACCCTCCTTTGATCAATTTATTGTCAACTACAACATGAATGCACTTGAGAAGGGTATTCATGAGTTGATCAATATGTTGGTGCAATACGAGGCAAAGACTAAGAAGTCCACGCCTTCGGTATTGTTTGGAGGTGCTTCTACTTCCAAGACGAAAGGCAAGGGCGCCGGACGTTGGAAAAGGAAGAAAGGGAAGGGAAAGGCAGTCATAGCAGCTACGAACACTCAGAGTGTTCTCATTGCCAAAGAGGGGAAAGGCAAAGGAAAGGGAAAGGTTGTCTCCAAGCAACAGTCGAAGGCATATGACATATGTATCAACTGCCGTGAGAAAGGGCATTGGAAGAGAGAGTGCCCCAAACTCTTCTCAAACCAAGGTATATTTGTGATTGAGGTTAACATGGTCACTAATTCTGCCTCTTGGGTATTGGATACCGGCTGTGGAGCTCACATTTGCAATGATCTGCAGGTGTTGAAAAGAAGCAGAAAACTAAGTAGCGGGACATGATCCTGAAGCTCGGAAATGGCAAGGCCATCTCGGCAGAAGCAGTAGGATCCGCCACTTTAGTTATTAGTGATACCATTAGCATAGAATTAGAGCAAGTTTATTTTGTACCCAGTATGATTAAAAACATCATTTCCATTCCATTGTTAGACAATAATGGTTATGAGTTTAAAATCAATAAAAATTGCTTTTATTTGATGAGGTGTGGAATTGCTCATCTACTTGGTACATTACATAATGGGCTCTATATCTTGCAACAAACAAATTTCGTTCTTAACGCTCAACACAAACGGAAATTAGATAATAACGGGAACGCACGTCTGTGGCACGCTAGGCTAGGTCACATATCCCAAGATAGGATGAAAAGGTTGGTAGACTCAAAGAACCTAGAGGTTGGGGACTTGAGTAATCTACCAACTTGTGAATCTTGTCTAAGAGGGAAAATGACCAAGAAGCCCTTTGTAGGACAAAGCAGGCTTGCCACAGGTCTGTTGGACTTGGTCCATACAGACGTGTGTGGACCACTAAGGACGCAGGCCCGAGGTGGGTTCTCCTACTTCATAACCTTCACCGATGATCATTCACGGTATGGTTATGTTTACCTGATGAGGTACAAGTCTGAAGCTCTTGAGAGGTTTAAAGAATTCAGACTTGAAGTGGAGAATCAAAACCAACTGCAAAAATTAAAGTCCTACGGTCAGACCGAGGCGGTGAATACCTTAGTGCCGAATTCCTAGATTATCTAAAGGAACATGGTATAATATCAGAATGGACACCTCCCGGAACACCACAGCTAAATGGCGTCTCTGAAAGGAGGAACCGAACCCTGTTGGACATGGTTCGTTCCATGATGAGTTTTTACCAAATTGCCCCTATTGTTTTGGAGTTATGCATTAGAAACGGCAGCCAAGTTATTGAATTTGGCGCCTACTAGTGTAGTGACCCAAACGCCATATGAGATATGGCACGGCAAGCCTGCATCCTACAACTACTTGAAAGTGTGGGGTAGCCCCGCATACGTCAAGAGGTTAGTGGGAGATAAGCTAGAATCCAGGTCTAGCCTATGCAGGTTCATTGGATACCCTAAAGAAACTGCGGGTTATTACTTTTATGACCCTTTGGAACAAAAGGTATTTGTTTCAAGGAATGCAGTATTCTTGGAGCAAGGCTTCCCAGAGGATATCCAACCTGATGAGCTGATCCTTGAGGAATCAAGTGATGGAACTCAGTCATCAGAAACAGTCGCGGAAACCTCACCTAGAGGATTCAGGATAGACACTAGGAGGACTGACCTACCTAGAGAAGTCCAACATGCTAGGCATGAAGGACAACCTCAAGGCAGGCCAGCCCCGGCCCCTGAACCGCCGGCTCCGATACAGTCAGCGCCCACAGTTACCACTAACGTTCCCGTTCTCCGAAGGTCCACTAGAGAATCCAGACCTCCAGTGAGATATGGATTTCTAGGTGCGACCGATCTTCTGGATAACGATCCTAAGACATTCGGGGAAGCGATGTCAGACATCGACTCTGGGAAAATGGCTTGAGGCCATGAAAACCGAAATGGACTCCATGAGCGA
This sequence comes from Sesamum alatum, assembly GCA_034509735.1. Taxonomy (NCBI): domain Eukaryota; kingdom Viridiplantae; phylum Streptophyta; class Magnoliopsida; order Lamiales; family Pedaliaceae; genus Sesamum; species Sesamum alatum. The sequence goes on from JACGWO010000013.1 coordinate 3,852,379, forward strand.
GAACCAAGTTTGGAGACTTGTAGATCCACCGAAAGGTGTTAAGCCAGTGGGCTGTAAGTGGGTCTACAAGCGCAAACTCGGCGTTGATGGAGAGGTCACTACCTTCAAGGCTAGGCTTGTAGCTAAGGGATACACTCAACGACCCGGGGTCGATTTTTGAGGATACCTACTCGCCAGTAGCCATGGCTAAATCCATTCGGATCCTGCTTGCCATAGCAGCATGGTATGACTATGAAATATGGCAGATGGACGTGAAAACGGCCTTCCTCAACGGCTTCGTTGAAGAAGAGATCTATATGGATCAGCCGGAGGGTTTCACGGTCGCTGGAGAAGAACAGAAAGTCTGTCGTCTCCAGAAGTCCATCTATGGCCTCAAACAAGCTTCCCGGAGTTGGAACATTCGATTTGATGAGGTAATACGGGGTTATGACTTCATCAAAAACGAATCCGACCCTTGTGTATACAAGAAGGTCAGTGGGAGCTCCATAGTGTTCCTAGTGCTTTACGTGGATGACATTCTGCTCATTGGAAATGACGTCAGAATGTTAGGAAACACGAAAGCATGGCTGTCAACCAAGTTTTCCATGAAGGACTTGGGTGAAGCATCCTACATCCTAGGCATCCAGATTGTCAGGGACAGATCTAAAAGGATGTTAGGGCTCACCCAAAACTCGTATACGGAGAAAGTCCTAAAGAGATATCGAATGGACAACTCCAAACGAGGGTTCCTTCCTATGAGGCATGGGATCAAGTTGTCCAAGAAACAGTCCCCGCAGACTGATGAGGAACTTGAAAAGATGAAAGTCATCCCCTATGCTTCTGCCGTAGGTAGCATCCAATATGCGGTCCACTGCACCAGGCCTGACATTGCATACGCTTTGAGCGTGACTAGCAGATATCAGTCCTGTGCAGGAGAGGCACATTGGAATGCAGTTAAGGGCATCCTTAAGTACCTAAGGAGGACTAAGGAAATGTTCTTAGTCTATGGCAATGGAAAACTAATTCTGGAAAGCTTTAGCGACGCCAGCTTCCAGTCTGATGACGATGATGCCAAGTCTCAATCGGGGTATGTATTCAAGCTCAACGGAGGAGTAGTGGCTTGGAAAAGTTCCAAGCAAGCAACCACTGCTGACTCCACCACTGAGGCTGAATACATAGCAGCTTCAGAAGCTGCCAAGGAAGCGGTTTGGATGAGAAACTACATCCAAGAGTTGGGTGTGGTGCCTAGCATCGCCGAGCCCGCTGTCATCTTCTGTGATAACAACGGTGCAATAGCGCAAGCGAAGGAACCGAGATCTCACCACCGTTCCAAACACATTCTTAGACGCTACCATCTTCTTAGAGAAATGGTAGGAAGAGGTGACGTTCGGATGGACCGAGTCAACTCAGCAGACAACACAGCAGACCCGCTGACAAAGCCTATGTCGCAAAGTGCTCATACGCAACATCTTGAGAAGATGGGGATTAGGCATATGGGTGATTGGCTTTAAAGGTCAAGTGGAGATTGTTAGAATAGGTGACCATGTAAGCCAATTTTGGCGGGTATATGTAACCTATGTCTAGACAATTATAAGTGTTTTGATAAATCATTAATGACTAAAGAAGTGAATTTTCATTTGGCATTACTTTGTTTGTGTTCACTTGCACCTATTTTTCCATATCTGTTCACTACGCAAACAGAGCCCACGGACTGAGATTCGATTTCGGGGACTGGGACTACGCTTGGAGGTAGGTCCATGAAATCAGTCTTCCCGAATCAGTCCGGAAATCTCCAAGTCAAGGAATCCCGAAAATGGGTACCGGGATTCCATTTGAGACTTGCACTAAGCATCTGCTGTCGTGTTTCATCGACGGGTGACGAGGATCGTCTAAGCAGTGTTAGTGGGTTAGCCTGCTAGGACGCAGCTGACTGAGGTGACTCGTGGGAACCGTCTTACGGAGGACCTTGAGTATGGTCTGCAAGGTATGACGAGTATTCCCGGTTCCAACGGTACAGGTCAAGTCCTTTGACTTGAGGAATTACTGAGTTTACCTGTACATCAGAACTGTATCTTAGATATGGTGAGAGATTGCCAGAATTCTCTTTGGTAGTCATAAGCCATGTCTAGTGCAGTCCTGGTGTGCAAAGTGACAGTAGTTTCCAAGAAAGGATCTGTCTCCTGTCAATAGGTTTTGACAGTTGAGTCTCATGTATGCTCTAGGTCTTGTCCCTAAAACTGTGGCCACAGTGACTGAACAGAGGGGAAGGTTTCCCTTGCGGCGTTTAGTGAGGACAGACCGACACTTAGGTCCAAGATGGGTACCTGCGTTATCCGTGCCCTAGACACTAAGTGATGAGACCGAAGACAGAAGGACAAGCGTACTGTTAGAGCCTAAATGTTCATCCCTGAATATTTCACCTAGTCTCTAGTGCCATGGACCGTTGCTAGATGGCCACCCATGGTAACGTACGGATTCTAGGAATCCGACCAAGTCTAGCTGAATGGTGAACCTAAAGAGTCACACACTATCCACACACAATTAAATATTTAATTTGGAATTAAATATTGGAGTGAAGGAATGATTAAATTAGATTTAATCGGGACCTTTATTTTTCTTGGAGAAATAATTCTTTCTATTTGATAGAAGGAATTAAATTGATAAATTGGATTTATCAAAGGGATTTATTTAATGGGCTTAAATAATATTTATATTTATTTTAGCCTCTTGGAAATATTTAAAATAGGTTTTAAATATTTCCATTAAATTAAATTAAATCAACGGTTGAGATTAATGGGAGAGATGGATGGCTAGGATCGTTTTGACTAGGTCAAAACATTAGTTTGACTAGGACTTTGACTAGGTCAAAATCCTAATCAAATTAGAGTTCTTAAAAGAGGAGTTTAAAGAGGATTAAACTCCTCTTCTATATAAACCCCTAGCATCCTACAATTTACATGATGATGAAACTCCAACACACACACACAACACACACACACGGTTTCTCTCTCTCTCCCATCTCTCTCTCGTCCGCCCTCTCTCTCTCTCAAGAAAATAGTTTTCTTGATTCTTTTGTTCTTGGAACATTAGAATCTTGATGAATCAATACCATTAATTGATAATGTGTTATTGATTCATCCACTCCAAAATTATACACTTGTTCGTTGCTAGCACGACGTGCAAGATACGTGGGTGGATCGTGTGTCACGAATTAGAGGGTCTCAAAGACGGGATCTTGGTGCAAAACGGGGAACAATGCGTGTAGCCGTTGAAGACGAAAACGACAACGGGTAGGTCTCGTTTTAAATTTTCGTCCCTCTTTAATTTTCAACCCTATGGCCTCCATGATTTATTTTATGTTATACGTTCATGAGATACACCGAATGCCCGGGAAAATTTCAAAGGCACACCCTTTGAAACGTGTTTTTTTAATTTAAAAGCATGTTTAAATTCCGTTTTAATTTTTAATTATACCGTGCTTCCGCATTCGCGCTTTTCCCGGGACGATCCACATAATCTTTCAATTTGTAACCTATCCGACAACTTGATGTGAATGTAATATTATTATGTGATGAATAAGATGAGTGTTCGTCACCAATGGTACCTTCTTTGTTGCGCTCATCTTACATTTGTTAAAATGGTGTTTAACTTATATCGCAACAAAGCCCACAGACCATGGATAACAACTCGTGCAGTTGGGCCACGCATTGGATGGTGGTCATGAAACCAACTGATTAAGAGTTGGGTTTGAAACGTTCCAAGTCGAGGACCTCGAGACAGGGCATCGAGAGTCCTATTGAGACTTGCGTCAAGAGTCGTGTTCATTGGATGAGTGCCGTGTTTCATCGGCGACAGGCGTGGGACACCTACACGATCTTGATGGGTTGGTCGACTGGGGTCGAGCCGACTGGACTGACTCGCGGGGATCATCATATGGAAGCCTTGGAGGCTTGGTCAGTATGATTGGATTTCCCCGGTTCTGATAGTACGGGAGTAATCCTCAGACTTGAGGAATCATGGCAGTCACGTGCACAGGACAGCTGTATCTTGGATCTGGCGAGAGGTGATCATTCTGTAAGATGATCATTATAAGCCTTGTCCAGTGCAGTCAGAATGTGTAGCGAGGACGGTGGATTCCAAGAAGAGGATCCGTCCCCTGTCAGTATGTGACAGAGGTATCTCCTATGCACTCGGAGACACGTACATGCTGTTTGAAGCTGTGGCCACAGTGGTTGGTCGAACAGGGAATGGTTTCCTGTGTCGATGCAATGAAGCATACGTAGTCTCGAGTATTAAGCATAGATGCCTAGTCAAGGATGGGAACCGACGCCTAATTCCATACCCTAGACTAAGGCCGGGAGACGGTAGACGGTAGACGGAAGGATCGTACCCGTACGGAATCGGCGCCTAAATGTTCACACCAATTCACCTAGTCTCTAGTGCCATGGACCGTTGCTAGACGGCCACCCATGGTAACGGGCCCTTGTGGGACACGGGCCCAAGTCTAGCTGAGGGTGAACCTAAAGGGTCACACACAAATCACCGAGGAGGTTGAGAGATCGACTTGGAGTCAATCTCGAAGGATAAAATAAGTAATTGGATTACTTAAGGGAAAGTCCATAGGATGGACGGGCCGATATTGTATCAGGCTTTCATTTAATCGGTAAATTGAATTTTCGATTAAATATGGAAAGTTGAGATGTTGAGACGTTGGATCTTTTAATTGGATTAAAAGACCAACGAGAATAATTTAAATGGACATTAAATTGGATTTAATGTTTGATTCGTCGTAATTGGATTACGATAAAATCCGGTCCGTTAAATTATACCCGAGAGGAGAAATAATTCCTATTTTGGAATAGGATGAAGTTGGACTTCTTCCCTTAATTAAATATGGCCGACATGCTCCCTTGGAGGAAGCAAAATCAGCCATGTTTCATGCTAGGTGGTATGTTGACTTACCTCTTTTGGAAAGGGACAAATCAACTCCAATCAAGCTCTTCCCTTTTGGTATGATTTGATCATACCATAAATTTTGGTAGGCTTGATTGAAGAATTGATGGTGATTGATTGGAATGAATCTAGACATCCTTGGATGAACCTAGACACATTTCAATAATCACATTAATTATGTATATATATTAGAATATACAACACCAAGCATAAGTGATTCATTATTCATCTTTTTCTAGGAAAAAGAGAAGACAAAAATCCTCTCCTCTCTCTCAAAATTTCGTGCTCCCTCCCTCTCTTACACTTGTGTTCTTCACTTGATTTTGAATCAAGAAGAAGAACAAAGTAAGTTTAAGAGAACACTAATTCATAGTGTTCTTCTCTTAAACCGATTCCTTCCTAAACCCGTTCTTTTCTAGCAAGAAGAACGTGTGTTTCTTCCGGTGTGGTGTGGATCACCTTTGGAGAATCCATACGTTTGGATTTCGTGAGCATTCCGGAGAAGGAACAACGCTAGTAGCCGGGAGCATACGCTAAACAATCAAAGATAACGGTTTATTACGCTTTGATTGATTTCATTTGTATATCTATGCCCTATGTGTTTAAATATATGTTTTAATATTTACACATCCTACATCGAACGCCCGGTTGAGCACCCAAGGGTACACCCCTTGGGATTCGCGTATTTTGAATTTGATTTAAATTTACGCACTTATCTCGCCTTTCTCGCTTCCGCTCGCGCTCCCGGGCTGATCCGCTTGTCCTTCACCCTTGCCTTTCGTATTAGAAGTCGAAGCACCTCCAAACAATACCGAAGGCGTGGCCTTCTTAGTCGTTGCCTCGTATTGCACCAACATATTGATCAACTCATGAATGCCCTTCTCAAGTGCGTTCATGTTATAGTTGACGATAAATTGGTCGAAGGAGGGTGGGAGTGACTGAAGGATCACATCTATGTACGTTTCATTATCGAGACCTGCCTTTAGGTCCTCGAGCTTTTCCACTAGGGTAAGCATTTTAACCCCATGCTCTTGTACAGAGGATCCTTCTGTCATTTTAGTTCCAAAGAACGCCTTGGTCGCGACATACCTAGTATGCCGGTCCGGGACTGCATAGCAATCCTTAAGGCGAGCCATAATGGAAGGGACATCGTCTAGCCTTTCATATTGCTTCTAAATCTCATATGTCATTGAAGCAAGTATGATGCTACGGACCTTCCAGTTATCCTTATGCCAAGTCTCGAACGTCTCACGTTCTTCTGGCGTGGATCCTTCCGGTAAGGTCCTAGAGGCTCGTCCATGACGTAGCCTTGGTTCTCGTAATCTAGGACTATCCTGAGATTGCGCAACCAGTCGTTGTAGTTTGTTCTATTGAATTGTTTGTCTCAAATATGGTTAATAGTGGGTTCTTAGACATTTTATAAACAGAACGCGCGATTAGCAGAAAATAAAAGACGGTGGTTTGATAAAATAATTAAATGTATGGACTTTAGTCATTTAATCCTCCCACTATTTATACGAAAACACGGTACTCTCAAACGTGATTTTCGGGAAATCCTTTCCAAGTGGGCTTGGGATCCACAGCGATTTTTCCCATACCCCGCTTTTACGATTCGCATGGAAAAGATCCTGTGGGAGGTATTCCATACCATTCTCGTACCACGAGATTCCCAAGACTATTGCCTCACCCTTTCACATGATCCCGAGGACTCAAGCGAATCATGTTAATTGGGCGTTAGACCCAACCCAATCGACCGAGCCACGGACCCACTGGTACCCCCACGACTCGTGAGACAGGTAGCAGCAGCCCGCTTTTCGTTCATGACATAATGCAGCTTCCTTTAAGTACAATAACGTGCCACGACTCGTGAGACCACGCTATTGACCTGAAACAGCTTCCTCACTATGCCATGGATTGGAAGGCATGGACAAACTCCTAGAGTTCATGTCCACTTTGTCCAGGGTCTAATATTTTGACATTGGTCCAACCAATGTGAGAGTAAGTAATGACCGAGATCTCAAATAAATATCTACACATACATCCATAATGCGTAAATAAACCATTCATAGCAGTTATATGATAAATAAACAATCCATTCATCCATCATCATAACCACATGCAAAATTAAAGCCTAGCACGCCCCTGTTGGATGATCACGAGCCCGTATCCTATGCGACCCACTGAGCCCGCAGTGGATCTATGGTCAATCTAGGGTTGGTCCTATACTATTACATTAATAGTAACCCAATCATCATGCTGATGGGCCTTGGTCTCTTTTCCTCTTTCTTCACTTCATGGAAAACACCAAGGGCCTCCCGTCTGGGCTCTCCATGTGGTCCTTCCTTCTTCTCCACCAATTACAAAAAAGGAAACCTCACTCCTAGTCTACTCTCATTACATATTAAAAATAGAAACCCCAGCGAAAACCCGGGGGGAGTACATAAGGAGGGAGGTAGAATGCCTTATTATTCCAAGGCAACTAGAAAGAGAGAAGGAGAAAGCAGTAAAAGAGGCACACAGGCCCAACAGAAAATAAACCATACATCCGGTCTTAGGGCTCGCGATCATCCATTTCCATCCAACACACATAATCACATGATCCAATCACATAATTACATAATACCAACAACATATGATTTCCAATCATAAATATCCAAAATAATTAATGAATATGTGCACAACGTGTGAAAAATAAAACACAAATATTGGCAATAATATTTTCTTGTTTTAGGAAAACCTTTCCTCATTATTTTAAGTAAAATAACCCTGGGATTCCAAATCCAATTTATTTTACTCCTAAAATAATGTCTTTAGAAAAATAGGCATAATTGAACCAAAAACGATTTTTTTTTTCAGAATTAATTCAAAATTAAAACTGAAAATAATTAAAAATAAAAGAATAATACTGCTTGGGTTTTGAAACCCTAGCAGCAGCAGCTGCCGCCGCCGCCGCCGCCGGCGGCGGCTCGCTGGCACGCGCGCAGGCACTGCCTGGCCGGGCGCGCGCGCGCAGGCCCCTTGCCTGCGTGCGCGCGCGCCTGGCCGACAGCGCGCTGTGCGGCCTGGCAAGCCGGCAGGCCGCCGCGCGCGCAGGCTCCCCTGCCTTGCGCGCGCGCTGGCCTGCTGGCTGCCGGTCGTGCCGTGCGCAGTGCGCGCGCAGACGCGCTCTGGGCACGCCTACCGGGCGCGCGCACGCAGACTCCTTCGTCTGCGTGCGCGCGCACCTGGCGGCGCCGCCTAGGGCCCGTCCGCGCCTCCTAGGGCCCGTCCACACCCTTGTCTGCGTGCGCGCGCGCCTGGAGGCGCTGCCCTGCGCGCGCGCCTGCACGCAGCCTTCCTGGCTGCGCGCTGCCCCCGCACGGCCGGCTGGGCGGGCGCGCGCAGGCCTCCCTTGCCTGCGTGCGGCTGCGCGCGGCCAGCCCTCCCGGCTGGCCGGCTGCGTCGTTTCTCGTTTTTCATTCAATTTTCCACCCCGTTTCCCAAGAAAAATAGAAAATCACCAACATTCATAAATTCACACGAATCAAAAGCAATAAAATCGACATGCTTAAAATCAAGAACAATCAAGATTTAATAAAAACATGCCAATTACACGTTTCATGCTTATAACGCACATAAATCCTAGGCCTGTACACCGAACCGGGCTCTGATACCACTGCTGTTACCTGTCTCACGAGTCGTGGAGGTAGCAGTGAATCTATGAATCGGTTGATTGGGTCGGGTCTAACCCCCGAATAACGTGATTCGCTTGGAGTCCTCGGGATCACGTGAAAGGGTGAGGCAATTATCTTGGAAATCTCGTAGAACGAGAATGGTATGGAATACCTCCCACGGGTTCTTTTCCCATGCGAATCGTAAAAGCGGGGTATAGGGGAGATCGCTGTGGATCCCGAGCCCACTAGGAAAGGATTTCCCGAAAACAACGTTTGAGAGTGCCATTTTTCGTAGAAATAGTGGGAGAGGTTGAGGACTAAAGACCGAGACTTAACCAAAATATTACTTCACTCTGCTTATTATTTTTTGCTTTACATATATGTTGTGAATGTCTAAGAATCCACCAAACACATTACTAAGAGGCTTATTAAAAGGGAACCAATTACACGAATTGACTGCGAATCTTAAGATGGTCTTAGATTTCCAGAACCTTAACTCACATACCGGAATGAGGACGTTCCTCAGCCCTTGCCGGAAGGGTCGACAACTAAGGCAACGCTTGGCGTTCAAAAGTTGAAGGATGACCATCGGCAAGTAAGATATAATGATGTAGGCTCAAACTATGCTTCATTTGCATCATGTCAATATGGTCCTGGACCAGCATGTGGGGTAAAATGCAACGAAGCCATGTTTGGAGCTAAGATGACGGAAGGGATGTCTGTACAAAGAACATGGAGTGATGATGCAATCCCTACTGGAAAAGCTCAAAAGACCTCCACGTCAGTCTTGAAAAGAGACGTACATTGACATGATCCTTCAGTCTCTTCCTCCCTCCTACGAACTATTAATTATCAACATGAATGAGCTTAGAAAAGATCTTCATAGGTTGGTAATTATGTTGGTCTAGTACGAAGCAATGATTGCAAAATCTGCACCGTCGGTACTAGTAGGAGAGGCTTCAACCTCCATAGCGAAAGGCAAGGGTGCCAGACGCCAAAAGAGGAAGAAGGGTAAGGTAACATCAACTATTAAAGCACTTCAAGTGTTGTTCCTTTACAACACAAGGTGGAGGTAAAGGAAAGAGCAAAAGGTTCAGCAGTCAAGTTCATAGATTCTAAGAACGTAAGCATTTACTGTCATAAAGAGGGCCATTGGAAAGGGGAGTATTCTAAGCCCCTCTCCAATGTAGGTAAAATTTGATATTGAGTATTGACATGATCACTTTTTGGTATTTGATACCATTCCTATCACTAATCTGCGGGTGGTTTGCAGAAAGTGAATAAGGACTAAAAGCCAAGAACAGTTCTAGGATTCAACAATGGTAAGGTCCATTGATGAAAAGGACTAGAGACTTGTTAGGCCCATAATCGTGATCATGTTAGGGTAATATAGGAATTACGTAACCTAGCATGATCAAAAGTATGTCTCTTTGTTGGACAAAGGTTTTATTACATACATATTTGATCAAACAAAATTATTGAATATTGATTCATATTTGCTAGTAGTTACACGTGAATTCCTAAAATACCATCCCATAAAAGGTTTATGGATACTCAAAATTCAAATTATCTAAATGGATTAATCAAGACTAACTTACAGATTTGGCATCTGCAACAGCTAGGACATTTCCTCTTATTAAAAGATAAGTAAATTGGAAAGTTCGATGAATCTAGAAATAGATGATTCGAATCGACTAAATTTACAAGTCTTTTATGAAGAAGAAAGTCCGAAAGCTCTTTGTTGGACAAAGTAGGCTTGCCAAATAGTCTATTGGAAGAGAGCCAATAAGACAACTGTAGGTTACTAATACACAAGACCATAAGAGGGTTCAAAAGTCTAAAGGTCCCATAGGAGGTTTGGGAATTAGACTTAAGGAGGTAAACCATAAATGGTTGCAAAATTAAACCTTTTTCGATAGGATCGAAAAGGCCGTGTATTTAGTGGGAGCTCTTGAGCATCCAAGTTGAGAATGGAATTCTCAATGAAACGTTTCCTATAAAGGCCAAGTATGACGGTCTCTGATAAAGGAAACGATCGAATCTCGTTGGACGAAGATCGATCGAAGTTTCGCCCAATTACCTTAGCCCGTGTAGACGTAGACTCAAAATTGCCAACGTAAGGAACGTGGCACTTTGCTAGGAGTCACGCCCAAGGAGCCATGGTTTGGAAAGCCTGTGTCCCGACAAAGTCCTTGAGCATGTAGAAGGATCCTACATACGTCAAGGGACTAGTGGGAGACAAATTAGACTCGGTGTCTAATTTGTACAAGTTTACGACAGAATAATACTAACGTTGCTTAGAATCGCATTTCTTAAATTGATCATATTCCAAGTCCCCTTAAGAACGAACCCGAATGTCGTAAGAGGTACGAGTGATCGGGATATGTTCGGTCAAATTTGGATAGTAATCCAAATGACCTCCGGAACGTGATGTTGGACATCGTAGTGGGATTTATGGAGAGGAGCCATAGAATCCACTAGGAAATTCAAACAAGGTTTGAAACACAGCATAACTGGATTATTCGTTTTGACGAGCTCATACGGACCATGACTCGGCCTTAAACAACGTAGGTGATCAGTGGGAGTAAAAATGGCGTTCCAAGTGTTTAAGTGTGTAATATCTTGATTCATGGATGAATTCAAGGCATTAGGAATCACTAAAACACAAACCGTAACTCACGAAAATTCTCCATGACATTTTAGGGTTCCCACATACATATCAGGAATTGAGCTTTTCAAAGACTCAGTCATGGTGGACTGATGAGAAAAACTCATATATGAAGGACAAGCAGATCCGCCCGGGAGCGCGAGCGGAAGCGAGAAAGCGAGAAAACGTGCACAAATTTAAATCAAATTCAAAATACGAATCCCAAGGGGTGTACCCTTGGGTGCTCAACCGGGCGTTCGATGTAGGATGTGTAAATATTAAAACATATATTTAAACACATAGGGCATAGATATATAAATGGAATCAATCAAAGCGTAATAAACCGTTACCTTTGATTGTTTAGCGTATGCTCCCGGCTACTAGCGTTGTTCCTTCTCCGGAATGCTCACGAAATCCAAACGTATGGATTCTCCAAAGGTGATCCACACCACACCGGAAGAAACACACGTTCTTCTTGCTAGAAAAGAACGGGTTTAGGAAGGAATCGGTTTAAGAGAAGAACACTATGAATTAGTGTTCTCTTAAACTTACTTTGTTCTTCTTCTTGATTCAAAAATCAAATGAAGAACACAAGTGTAAGAGAGGGAGGGAGCACGAAATTTTGAGAGAGAGGAGAGGATTTTTGTCTTCTCTTTTTCCTAGAAAAAGATGAATAATGAATCACTTATGCTAGGTGTTGTATATTCTAATATATATACATAATTAATATGATTATTGGAATGTGTCTAGGTTCATCCAAGGATGTCTAGATTCATTCCAATCAATCACCATCAATTCTTCAATCAAGCCTACCAAAATTCATGGTATGATCAAATCATACCAAAAGGGAAGAGCTTGATTGGAGTTGATTTTGTCTCTTTCCAAAAGAGACAAGTCAACATACCACCTAGCATGAAACATGGCTGATTTTGCTTCCTCCAAGGGAGCGTGTCGGCCATGTTTAATTAAGGGAAGAAGTCCAACTTCTTCCTATTCCAAATTAGGAATTATTTCTCCTCTCGGATATAATTTAACGGACCGGGATTTATCGTAATCCAATTACGACGAACCCAATATTAAATCCAATTTAATGTCCACCTAAATTATTCCCGTTGATCTTTTAATCCAATTAAAAGATCCAACGTCTCAACATCTTAACTTTCCATATTTAATCGAAAATCCAATTTACCGATTAAATGAAAGCCCGATACAATATCGGCCCGTCCATCCGATGGACTTTCCCTTAAGTAATCCAATTACTTATTTTATCCTTCGAGATTGACTCCAAGTCGATCTCTCAACCTCCTCGGTGATTTGTGTGTGACCCTTTCAGTTCACCCTCAGCTAGACTTGGGCCCGTGTCCCACAAGGGCCCGTTACCATGGGTGGCCGTCTAGCAACGGTCCATGGCACTAGAGACTAGGTGAATTGGCGTGAACATTTAGGCGCCGATTCCGTACGGGTACGATCCTTCCGTCTACCATCTCCCGGCCTTAGTCTAGGGTATGGAATTGGGCGTCGGTTCCCATCCTTGACTAGGCATCTATGCTTAATACTCGAGACTACGTATGCTTCATTGCATCGACACAGGAAACCATTCCCTGTTCGACCAACCACTGTGGCCACAACTTTAAACAGCAAGTACGTGTCTCCGACTGCATAGGAGATACCTCTGTCACATACTGACAGGGGACGGATCCTCTTCTTGGAATCCACCGTCCTCGCTACTCATTCTGACTGCACTGGACAAGGCTTATAATGATCATCTTACAGAATGATCACCTCTCGCCAGATCCAAGATACAGCCGTCCTGTGCACGTGACTGCCATGATTCCTCAAGTCTGAGGATTACTCCCGTACTATCGAAACCGGGGAAATCCAATCATACCGACCAAGCCTCCAAGGCTTCCATATGATGATCCCCGCGAGTCAGTCCAGTCGGCTCGATCCCAGTCGACCAACCCATCAAGATCGTGTAGGCGTCCCACGCCTGTCGCCGATGAAACACGGCACTCATCCAATGAACACGACTCTTGACGCAAGTCTCAATAGGACTCTCGATGCCCTGTCTCGAGGTCCTCGACTTGGAACGTTTCAGACCCAACTCTTAATCAGTTGGTTTCATGACCACCATCCAATGCGTGGCCCAACTGCACGAGTTGTTATCCATGGTCTGTGGGCTTTGTTGTGATATAAGTTAAAACACCGGCTTAACAAATGTAAGATGAGCGCAACAAAGAAGGTACCATTGGTGACGAACACTCATCTTATTCATCACATAATAATATTACATTCACATCAAGTTGTCGGATAGGTTACAAATTGCCAAACCTATTGGCTTTCTGGTCACCTATTCCAACAATATATGTAGAGGGACAAGTTGTTCGAGACTCAGTCATAGTAAGACTTATGAGAAAACTTGGATACTATGCATAAAGCATCAAGCCATTCAAGACTTAGTCACGGTGGACTAATAAGAAGGCTTGGATGTTGAGTATCCCCTACGTCTTAACCCTAGGCAAATATATGATATGTTTACTCGGTGCATAGGAACCGATATTGAGAGTGCTTCTAGCATGGCTCAACATAAATCGGTAATGCACTGAGGGGTTGAAGACAACAATCAAGAACGATCCTTAGTACCTGAATAAAGACTAAAGATGTGTTCATGATGCACCGTCTGTTGAGAGTTGTTTTGGAAGGCTAAAGCGATACTAGCTTCTAGAGCATAAGTGAAAACCAGTTAGCCTCAAAGGTATGCACAGTCAGGCCCAATGATGAATGCATCGGATAGTGGTCACTGATGAAGACCGCGTCCATAGGATGGACGTGGCGCCTAGCACGACCAAGCCACGTTCGCCTATATGGCAGGCAACATGACTATGGGAGTATTGGCACGAGATCTCATCACAAGATCCACGAAAATATTCTTAGACAATCACCATCTCTAAGAGGCAATGGTGGATAGAGGTAACACGGTTAGACCGTATTGCTTCGCAAGGAAATATAAGCGAACTCACAATACCTTAGTCGGTATCGTAGATTACTCATACTCAGAGGATTCTGAACAAAGTGGGTAATTGACTTATTGGTCAAGTGGGAGATTGTTAGAATAGGTGACCAGAAAGTCAATGGTATTGGCTGTTCTGAGAACCATTCGTCAATCTGTGAACAAGTAATATTATGTTAATGAATGTAGTAAGGATTTATAGGCATGAGTTTGTTGTACATATTGCTTGCATCGTTACGATGTCACAACAAACGCCCACAGACTGAAATAACATTTTGGGAAATTGGAACTACGCTTGGAGGTAGGTTCATGAAATCAGTTTCGCCGAATCAGTCTGAAATACTCCAAGTCAAAGGAATCTCGAGACAGGGCATCGAGAATCCATTTGAGACTTGCACTAAGCATCTGCTGTCGTATTTCATCGACGGGTGACGAGGATCGTCTAAGCAGTGTTAGTGGGTCGGCCTGCTGGGGAGCGGCCGACTGAGGTGACTCGCAGGAATCGTCATATGGAAGCTACTCGGGCTTGGTCGGTATGACTCGTATTCCCGGTTCCGATAGTACGGGATTAGTCCTCGGACTTGAGGATCACGGCAGTCCCCTACATACTAAGGTTGTATCTTGGATCTGGTGAAATTTGACCGATTATATCACATGGTCATCATAAGCCTCGTCCAGTGCAGTCGGAGTATGTAAGAACGGTGAATTTCAAGATAGGATCTGTCCCCTGTTAAAGGATATGACAGCAAGATCTCCTATGCGCTCGGAGATGGTTTAGACTCACAAAGTCTATGGCCATAGCACTTGATGTAGTGGGAAAGGATTTCTACGTCGAGTTAAACCTATCTCGAGCATTATGCATAGTTGCCTAGTCAAGGATGGGAACCGACCCCTAGACTAAAGGCCGGGAGACAGGCGACAGTAGGACCGTACCCGTACGTATCGAGCGTCGGTAAGACCGCACCTGCGTATAACTCGGAGCCTAAATGTTCACACCATAAATTCACCTAATCTCTAGTGCCATGGACCGTTGCTAGATGGCCACCCATGGTAACGGACTACTTTGGTTATGAAATAACAAGAAATAGGTCCAAGTCTAGCTGAAAGGTGAACCTAAAGAGTCACACCCGCTACACCAAATGAAAGGGAATTAATTTGGAATTAATTCCGGGAGAAGGTTTAATTTAATAGAATTAAATTATACTTCTTGGAGATTCAAGCCTCGATGGATTTTTTGGGATAATCGGGCTTGAGTTCATAAATTAGATTTATGAATTTTATAAAGCATGGGCTTTCCTTTTAATTAGATTAAAAGGGTGAATTAATTAATTAGTGGGCTTGGTATATTAAATAGGATTTAATATAAAGTCCATGGGACTATTTAATTTAGAATTAAATAATCCCATTGTATGGAATTAATTAATGGGCTTGATATATTAAATAGGATTTAATATAAAGTCCATGGGACCATTTAATTTAGAATTAAATAATCCCATTCTATGGAATTAATTAATGGGCTTGGTATATTAAATAGGATTTAATATAAAGTCCATGGGACTATTTAATTTAGAATTAAATAAGTCATTTCCATTAATTAATTAATGGGCTTAGTATATTAAATATGATTTAATATAAAGTCCATGGGAATATTTAATTTAGAATTAAATAGGCCCATTCCATAAAGCCCATCAAAATGGATGGACAAGATTTGATCTAGAGAATGATGAGATGAAGGGCCATGATTAATTTGACTAGGATTTGACTAGGTCAAAATCCTAGTCAAAGTGTGTCTCTTTGGAAGAGTTTGAGAAGGAATAGGAAATTCCATCTTCTATAAATACTCAAAAAAACACACACTCACACCTACTATTCTGTACAACTCTCATCTCTCATTTCCCTCAAATTTTCGTCCATCCTCTTTCTTCTCTCCAAGAATTATACTTTGTTCTTCTTGATTTTATTTCAAGTTAAGAACATAAGAGACATTGATTGCGTTAATTCATAGCGTGTATCGATGTCTCTTCTCCCCAAAATAATTTCTTGCTAGCACAAGGGTTGTTTGCTTTCCGGTGGAGCGAGTGAGATGATTTAGAGGGTCTCTTCTTTGAGATCTTGGTGCAAAACGGTGAACAATGCATGTAGCCGAAATGAAGACAAAACTACAACCGGGTAGGTTCTTTAATTTCGTTTTTTCGGTTTCAATTCTATGGCCTCCATGTTGTGTTTTATTGAACATGAGATACACCAAACGCCCGGGAGAATCAAGGGCACACCCCTTGATTCGTTTATGTATATTATGCATGATTTAAATTCCGTTTAATTATGCTTTGTAATTTTATTACGCAGTATATTTCGCGCTTTCGCTATTCGCGTTAATCTCCCGGGCCGATCCACACAATATTTCAGATTTAATATATATCTATGCCCTATGTGTTTAAATATATATTTCTAATATTTACACAACCTACATCGAACGCCCGGTTGAGCACCCAAGGGTACACCCCTTGGGATTCGTATTTTAAATTAGATTTGATTTAATTTACGCACTTTTCGCGCTTTCTCGCTTCCGCTCGTGCTCCCGGGCGGATCCGCTTGTCCTCCAAGTGGTATCAGAGCCCGGTTCGATGTAAGGGGCATAGATCTATGTGTTTGGCATAATCTAATTGCTTTTAAATGGCTTTATTGGCAGGTTAGATTGTATAAATATATGAGTAATATGATAATTCAATTGTTTGGATTTAATGGACTTTTGGCATGCTTTATTTTGTTAGATTGGATTTAAAATTGCATGCTTATTTTCAGAATAATATTACTGTTATTGTGCTAAAACAGTTTTAAAAAACAAAAAAAAAAAATTTGATCGGACCGGCAGTGGCCGCGCGCAGGCGGGCGCCAGCGCGCGCGCTGTGCGCAGCCGGCCGCTGCTGGCCGAGGCCAGCGCGCGCTCGCAGGGCACGCAGGCTTGCTGCCTGCGCGCGCGCGCTGCCCTGTGCGCGCGGCCGGCCGGCCAGCACAATGGCTGGGCCGTTTTGTGCCGTTTTTTCGACTTTTTTCGAAAAATTTGATTTTCTGTATTTTCTGCACAATATTCTGAAAATATATTAATTTTGCATTTTTGATTTTAGAATAATTGGATTATTCCTTGAATTAAATTTGCTTAATTAATTTGGGATTAATACATGCATTGGATGCATTGTTTAAAATGTCCATTAAATTTGAAATTTGAATTTTGCATATTATTTGTATGTTTATGGTTTTGTGATGTTGGAAATCACTTGGGTATTTGAATTATCCATTGGTTATTTATGCATGATTATTTGGAATAATTGTGTTATGTGAGTTGATGGAATCAACATGGGATGATCACAAGAGCCTTAAACCTTATGTATGGATGAATGTATGATCATTTATTTTCTGTTGGGTGGGGCCTGCGTGCCTCTTGTTTTTGGGACTATCATCTCCTGTATTATCAGCCTCATGATGTTAAGGCTTGTTTTCTTTATTACCAATGTATTACTTTCAGTTGTAATGAGAGTAGATAGGATTGGTGAGGTTTTAATTTTAACAAGAAATTGGAGTCGGAGACCCCAAGGAGAAGCATCGAGGCGTGAAACAAGAAGCACTTCAAGGCCCATTGGAATGACAATGGGTTTATTATTATTGTAATAATTTAGGACCACCCTAGACAAGCCATAGACTCACTGCGGGCTCAGTGGGTCGCATAGGTTTGGCTTGTGATCATCCTAACAGGGGTATGCTATGTTTTATGCATGCGGCGTTTTTTATTTATCGCTTTAAATATTGGATATTTGTGCATGCTAAAACACCATAATATGATGAGGTCTCGGTCACACTTAAACTCTCATTTGGTTGGACCAAATTAAATATTAGGCCCAGAACGGACTTGGATCAAAATGGTATTTATGATCTGTTCGAGCCTTCCATCCACAGCAATGTGGTGAGGAAGCTACCACTACCCAAGTGTGGTCTCACGAGTCGTGGCACACTTGGACTAGGGGAAAGCTGCACCATTGTTGTGAACAAAAAGACTGCGCTCGCTGTTTCCCTATCTCACGAGTCATGGGGGGCGACAGTTTGAGGCATGATTTGGTTGATGGGTCGGGCCTAACACTGAGTAATATGGTTCGCTTGGAGTCCTCGGAACCATGTGAATAGGTGAGGCAAATTATCCTGGGAATCTCATTAGATGAGAATGATATTGGATATCTCCCACGAGGTCTTCTTCATGTGAATCGTAAAAGCAGGGCATGGAGATTACGCTTGTGGATCCCAAGCCCACTAGGAAATGGTTTCCCGAAACTCCGCTTGAGAGTGGCGGACTTTTGTATAAATAGTGGGAGGGTTAAAGACTAAAAGACCAAGTCTTCAACTTGAACAATAATATTACCATCATTTGCTAATTTCTGCTTTACATTTTCATTAATGTAGATATGTCTAAGAACCCATTAACCATGATTCTCGAGACTAACAAATTCAACGGAATGAACTATTCAGACTGCCTGAGAAACCTGAGGATTGTCCTCGGTTTCGAGAACCAAGGCTACGTCTTGGACGAGCCGCCACCGAGCGACTTACCGAGGGGTCCACGCCTGAAGAACGTTTGACGTTCGAGAAATGGCATGAGGACAACCGGAAAGTACGTAGTATCATACTGGCTTCGATGTCTAACGACATCCAGAAGCAGTATGAGAGGCTGGACAACGTCTCCGCCATAATGCTCCGCATGAACGAGGTTTATGCGATTCCGGATAGGCATATTAGATATGCCGCCACAAAAGCAGTCTTTGGCACCAAGCTCGCTGAAGGAGCATTTGTACAAAGTCATGGGGTAAAGATGCTCTCCCTAGTGGAGAAACTCGAGGACCTTAAAGTTGGGCTTAACAATGACACGTACATCGACGTGATCCTCCAGTCGCTTCCTCCATCCTATGACCCGTTTGTTGTAAACTACAACATGAACGGACTTGAGAAGTCTATTCATGAGTTGATCAACATGTTGGTCCAATACGAGGCAACGACCCACAAGTCGGCGCCTGCAGTATTGATAGGAGAGGCTTCAACCTCCAAGGTGAATGGCAAGAGGGCCGGATGCTGGAAGAGGAAGAAGGGCAAAGAGAAGACGATTGCGGCCCCTGCTCGCGCTCCAGGCGTCCCTGTTGCTCCGGTTGGACCGAGCAAAAGGAAAGGAAGGGCCCATGGTTCTCAGCAGTCCAAGGCAAATGATGTCTGCATGCATTGCCAAGGGAAAGGGCATTGGAAGAGGGAGTGCCCACAACTCCTCTCCAACCCAGGTATGTTTGTGGTTGAAGTAAATATGATTACTAATTCTACTTAATGGGTATTGGATACCGGGTGTGGTGCTCACATCTGAAATGATTTGCAGGCACTGCAAAGAAGCAGAAGGCTAACCAAGGATGAGATGATCCTGAGGTTAGGCGATGGCAAGGCCGTTGCTGCGGAGGCCGTAGGATCACTAGAGTTAGCCATTAGGAGACATGTTAGGATTGTACTGAACGACCATTTCTATGTACCTAGCATGATTAAAAACATTGTTTTCATCCCGGTCCTTGATAAGGAGGGATATGAATTTACCATCAATAAAAATGATTTTTTCATTATCAAAGATGGTATTTCTCATCTGCTGGTACATTGGTCAACGGTCTGTACATACTTCAACAGTCTAATTGGATTATGACTGCAAACACAAACGAAAATGTGATGATCATAATAACGCACAGATATGGCATGCGAGGTTAGGTCATATCTCTAAAGATAGGATAAGAAGGTTGGTGGACTCAAAGAGTCTAGAAATAGACGATTTGGACAACCTACCGACCTGTGAATCCTGTCTAAAGGGAAAGATGACCAAGAAACCCTTTGTTGGACAAAGTACGCTAGCCAGTGGTCTATTGGATTTGATCCATACAGATGTCTGTGGTCCATTAAATACTCAGGCTAGATGTGGGTACTCGTACTTCATAACCTTTACCGATGATAACTCACGTATGGTTATGTTTACTTGATGAGGTACAAGTCTGAAGCCTTTGGAAGGTTTAAGGAATACAGACTTAAAGTAGAGCACCAAACCGGTTGAAAGATCAAAGCCCTTCGGTCGGACTGAGGTGGAGAGTATTTGAGTGGTGAGTTTACTGATTATCTAAAAGAGAATAGGATTCTCTCTCAGTGGACCCCTCCTGGAACACCGCAGCTTAATGGTGTGTTAGAAAGGAAGAATCGGACCTTGTTGGACATGGTCCGATCCATGATGAGTGTTACCGAACTACCCCTTTCCTTCTGGGGGTACGCTCTTGAGACGGCGGCCAAAGTTTTGAACTTAGCGCCATCTAAAAAGGTATCCCAGATGCCATATGAGAGGATTCCAAGAAGAGGATGTTAGAATAGGTGACCATGTAAGCTAATTTTGGCGGGAATATGTAACCTATGTCTAGACAATTTCAGGTGTTTGATAAATCATTTATGAATAAAGAAGTGAAAATTCATATGGTAACACTTTGTTTACGTTCACTTATATCTGCTATTACATATCTGTTCACTACGCAAACAAAGCCCACGGACTGAGAATCGATTTCGGGGACGGGAACTACGCTTGGAGGTAGGTCCATGAAATCAGTCTTACCGAATCAGTCCGGAAATCTCCAAGTCAAGGAATCTCGAAAATGGGTACCGAGATTCCCCTTGAGACTTGCACTAAGCATCTGCTGTCGTATTTCATCGACGGGCAACGAAGGTCGTCTAAGTAGTGTTAGTGGGTTAGCATGCTAGGAAGCAGCTGACTGAGGTGACTCGCGGGAACCATCTTACGGAGGACCTTGAGTATGGTCAGCAAGGTACGACGTGTATTTCCGATTCCAACGGTACAGGTCATGTCCTTTGACTTGAGGAACTACTGAGTTTACCTGTACATAAGGTTTGTATCTTAGATATGGTGAGAGATTGCCAAAATACTCTTGCGTAGTCATAAGCCATGTCTAGTGCAACTATGGTGTACAGTGTGACAGTAGTTTCCAAGAAAGGATATGTCTCCTGTCAAAAGGCATTGACAGTTGAGTTTCATGTATGCCTTGTGTCTTGTCCCTAAAATCTGTGGCCACAGTAACTGAACAGAAGTGAAGGTTTCCCTTGTGGTGTTTAGTAAGGACAGACCGACACTTAGGTCCAAAATGGGTACCTGCATTTTCCGTGCCCTAGACCCTAAGTGATGAGACCGAAGACAGAAGGACAAGTGTACTGTTAGAGCCTATATGTTCATCCCTGAATATTTCACCTAGTCTCTAGTGCCATGGACCGTTGCTAGATGTCCACCCATGGTAATGGACGGATTCTAGGAATCCGACCAAGTCTAGCTGAAAGGTGAACCTAAAGAGTCACACACTATCCACTCACACACTTAGTATTTAATTTGGAATTAAATATTGGAGTAAAGGAATGATTAAATTGGATTTAATCGGGTCCTATATTTTCTTGGGGAATTAATTACTTCTATTTGATAAAGAGAATTAAATTAATAAATTGGATTTATTAAGGGAATTAATTTAATGGGCCTAGAATAAATATTAATATTTATTTGGCCTTTTGGAATATTTAATAGGATTTTAAATATTCCATTAATTAAATTAATGGTTGATATTTAATGGGAGAGATGAAAGGCTAGGATTGAATTTGACAAGGGCAAATTCTACTTTGACTAGATCAAAATCCTAGTCAAATTAAGCTTCTAAAGAGTTGGAGTTTAAAGAGGATTAAACTCCTCCTCTATATAAACCCCTAGCCTTGCACCTTTTGAAGGATGATGAAATTCGAACACACACACAACTCTCTCCCTTTCCCCTCTCGTCCGCCCCCTCTCTCTCTTAGCAAGAAAATAATTCTTGTTCTTTTGTTCTTGGAACATTAGAACATTGATGAATCAATACCGTTAATTCATAACGTGTTGTTGATTCATCCACTTCAATAAATTACATACTTGTTCGTTGCTAGCACGACGTGCAAGATACGTGGGTGGATCGTGTGTCACGATTTGGAGGGTCTCAAGAATGAGATCTTGGTGCAAAACAGGGAACAACACGTGTAGCCGTTGAAGACGAAAACGGCAATGGGTAGGTCTCGGTTTACGTTTTCGCCTCATTTATTTTTCAACCCTATGGCCTCCATGATTGCTTACGTGTTATTTATTCATGAGATACACCGAACACCCGGAAATTTCAATGGCACACCCCTTGAAACGTGTTCTTTATTTTAAAAGCATGTTTTAAATTCCGCTATTTTATTTTATACTGCGCTTCTGCATTCGCACAATTTTCCCGGGATGATCCACGCATTCTTTCACTGGTATCAGAGACCGATTCGGTGTATAGGCCTAGGGTTTATGTGCGTTTTAAGCATGAAACGTGGTTTTGGCATGTTTTAATTAAATCTTGATTTTCTTGATTATTAAAAGCATGTCGTTTTATTGCTTTCAATTCGTGTGAATCTCTGCAAATTTGTATTTTTCTATTTTTTCTTGGGAAACGGGCTGGAAAAATTGAACAGAAAACAAGAAACACCGCAATCGGCCAGTCGGGAGGGCTGGCCGCGCGCAGCCATGCGCTGCCGGCAGAGTAGACGCGTGCAGGCAAGGGAAGCTTGCGCGCGCCCGCCCAGCCGGTCGCGCAGGGGCAGCGCGCACGCAAGGCGGCGCCTCCAGGCGCGCGCGCACGCAGACGAGCGCGCGTGCGGTTGCGCGGACGAGCACCAGGCGACGCCACCAGGCGCGCAAGCACGCAGACGAAGGTGTCTGCGCGCGCACTGCGCAAGCGCAGATGCACGACTGGCAACCAGCAGGCCAGCGCGAGCGCGAGGCAGGGGAGCCTGCGCGCGCGACGGCCTGCCGGAACACAAGGCCACGCAGCATGCTGCCGGCCAGGCGCGCGCACAGGGGCGGCAGGCTGACCCTCCTGCCCTGTGCGCACGCCGGTAGGCTGCTACCGGTGCCAGAAGCGGCGGCCGGTGCTGCTACTAGGGTTTTAAACCCTAGTATTGTTTTCTTTTTATTTTTTTAATTAATTCTGAAAAATTCGTTTTTGGGTTCAATTTTGCCTAATTTTCTAAAGGCATTATTGTAGTAGTAAAATATATTGGATTTGGAATCCTGGGGTTATTTTACTTAAAATAATGAGGAAAGGTTTTCCTAAAACGAGAAAATACTGTTACCAATATTTGTGTTTTATTTTTCACACGTTACGCACATGTTCATTTATTTCTTATCTTGAATGATTATGATTGGAAATCATGAATTGTTGGTATATTGTAATTATGTGATTAGATCATGTGATTATGTGTGTTGGATGGAAATGGATGATCACGAGCCCTAGACCGAATGTATGGTTTAATTTTCTGTTGGGCCTGTGTGCCTCTTTTAATGCTTTCTCCTTCTCACTTTCTAGTTGCCTTGGAATAATAAGGCATTCTACCTCCCTCCTTATGTACTCCCCCCGGGTTTTCGCTGGGGTTTCTATTTTTTAATATGTAATGAGAGTAGATTAGGAGTAAGGTTTCTATTTTTGTAATTGGTGGAGAAGAAGGAAGGACCACATGGAGAGCCCAGACGGGTGGTCCCTTGAAGTTTTCCATGAAGTGAAGAAAGAGAAAAGAGGCCAAGGCTCATCAGCATGATGATTGGGTTACTATTAATGTAATAGTATAGGACCAACCCTAAATTGACCATAGATCCACTGCGGGCTCAGTGGGTCGCAAAGGATTCGGGCTCGTGATCATCCAACAGGGGCGTGCTAGGCTTTAATTTTGCATGTGGTTATTATGATGGATGAATGGATTTTTTTATTTATCATATAACTGCTATGGATGGTTTAATTTACGCATTATGGATGAATGTGTGAATGTTTATTTATTATGAGATCTCGGTCATTTACTACTCTAACATTGGTTGGACCAATGTTGAAATATTAGACCCTAGATAAAATGGACATGAACTCTAGGAGTTTGTCCATGCCTTCCAATCCATGGGATAGTGAGGAAGATGTTTTAGGTCAATAGCGTGGTCTCACGAGTCGTGACACGTTATTGTACTTAGAAGAAGCTGCACTATGTCATGAATGAAAAATGGGCTGTTGTTACCTGTCTCATGAGTCGTGGGGGTACCAGTGGGTCTGTGGCTCGGTCGATTGGGTTGGGTCTAACGCCCAATTAGCATGATTCGCTTGGAGTCCTCGGGATCATGTGAAAGGGTGAGGTAGCAATCTTGGAAATCTCGTGGAACGAGAATGGTATGGAATACCTCCCACAGGATCTTTTCCATGCGAATCGTAAAAGCGGGGTATGGGAAAAATCGCTGTGGATCCCAAACCCACTAGGAAAGGATTTCCCGAAAATCACGTTTGAGAGTACCGTGTTTTTGTATAAATAGTGGGAGGATTAAATGACTATAGACCAAGCATTTAATTATTTTTATCAAACCACCGTATTTTATTTTCTGCTGATCGCGTGCTGTTTTCTAAATGTAAATTTAAAAATGTCTAAGAACCCACTTTCAACCATTCTTGAGACACACAAATTCAATGGAACAAATTACAACGAATGGTTGCGAAATCTAAGGATAGTCCTAGATTATGAGAACCAAGGCTACGTCATGGACGAGCCTCTCCCTAGGACCCTGCCGGAAGGATCCACGCCAGAAGAACGTGAGACGTTCGAGACTTGGCATAAGGATAACCGAAAGGTCCGTAGCATCATACTTCTTCGATGACGAATGAGATTCAGAAGCAATATGAAAGGCTAGACGACGTCCCTTCCATAATGGCTCGCCTTAAAGATTGCTATGCAGTCCCGGACCGGCATACTAGGTATGTCGCAACCAAGGCGTTCTTTGGAACTAAAATGACAGAAGGATCCTCTGTACAAGAGCACGGGGTTAAAATGCTTACCCTGGTGGAATAGCTCGAGGACCTAAAGGCAAGTCTCGATAATGAAACGTACATAGATGTGATCCTTCAGTCACTCCCACCCTCCTTTGACCAATTTATCATCAACTACAACATGATCGCACTTGAGAAGGGCATTCATGAGTTGATCAATATGTTCGTGCAATACGAGGCAATGACTAAGAAGTCCACGCCTCCGGTATTGTTTGGAGGTGCTTCAACTTCCAAGACGAAAGGCAAAGGTGCCGGATGTTGTAAAAAGAAGAAAGGGAAGGGAAAGGCCGTCAAAGCAGCTACAAACACTAAGAGTGTTCCCATTGCTGATGAGGGGAAAGGCAAAGGAAAGGGAAAGGTTGTCTCCAAGCAACAGTCGAAGGCACATGACATATGTATCAACTGCCGTGAGAAAGGGCATTGGAAGAGAGAGTGCCCCAAACTCTTCTCAAACCACGGTATCTATGTGATTGAGGTTAATATGGTCACTAATTATGCCTCTTGGGTATTAGATACCGGCTGTGGAGCTCATATTTGCAATGACTTGCAGGTGCTGAAAAGAAGAAGAAAACTGGGTAGCGGAGACATGATCCTAAAGCTTGGGAATGGCAAGGCCATCTCGGCAGATGCAGTAGGATCCGCCACTCTAGTGATTAGTGATAGCATTAGCATAGAATTAGAGCAAGTTTATTTTGTACCTAGTATGATTAAAAACATCATTTCCATTCCATTACTAGACAATAGTGGTTATGAGTTTAGAACCAATAAAAATTGCTTTTATTTGATGAGGTGTGGAATTGCTCATCTGCTTGGTACATTAAATAACGGGCTCTATATCTTGCAACAAACGAACTTCGTTCTTAACACTCAACACAAACGAAAATTAGATAATAACGGGAACGCACGACTGTGGCACGCTAGGCTAGGTCACATATCCCAAGATAGGATGAAAAGGTTGGTAGACTCAAAGAATCTAGAGGTAGGGGACTTGAGTGAGCTACCAACTTATGAATCCTGTCTAAGAGGGAAAATGACCAAGAAGCCCTTTGTAGGACAAAGCAGGCTTGCCACAGGTCTGTTGGACTTGGTCCATACAGACGTATGTGGACCACTAAGGACGCAGGCCCGAGGTGGGTTCTCCTACTTCATAACCTTTACCGATGATAATTCACGGTATGGTTATGTTTACCTAATGAGGTACAAGTGGAGAACCAGACCAATTGCAAAATTAAAGTCCTACGGTCAGACCGAGGCGGTGAATACCTTAGTACCGAGTTCCTAGATTATCTAAAAGAACATGGTATAATATCAGAATGGACACCTCCCGGAACACTGCAATTAAATGGTGTCTCTGAAAGGAGGAATCGAACCCTGTTGGACATGGTTCGGTCCATGATGAGTTTTACCGAATTGCCCTTATCCTTTTGGGGCTATGCACTAGAAACGGTAGCCAAATTGTTGAATTTGGAGCCTACCAGTGCATTGACCCAAACGCCATATGAGATATGGCACGGCAAGCTTGCATCCTACAACTACTTGAAAGTGTTGGGTAGCCCCGCATACGTCAAGAGGTTAGTGGGAGATAAGCTAGAATCCAGGTCTAGCTTATGCAGGTTCGTTGGATACCCTAAAGAAACTGCGGGTTATTATTTTTGTGGCCCCTTGGAACAAAAGGCATTTGTTTCAAGGAATGCAGTATTCTTGGAGCAAGGCTTCCCGGAGGATATCCAACCAGATGAGCTGATCCTTGAGGAATCAACTGATGGAATCCAGCCATCAGAGGTAGCCGCGGAACCCTCACTTAGAGGATTCAGGATAGACAGCCGAAGGGCTGACCAACCTCGAGGAGTCCGACATGCTAGGCATGAAAGACAACCTCAGGAACGGCCAGCCCCGGTCCCTGAACCGCCGGCTCCGATACAGTCAGTGCCCACAGTCACCACTGACGTTCCCGTTCTCCGTAGGTCCACTAGAGAGTCCAGACCTCCAGTGAGATATGGCTTTCTAGGAGCGACCGATCTTTTGGATAACGATCCTAAGACATACGGAGAAGCGATGTCTGACATCGACTCCGGGAAATAGCTTGAGGCCATGAAAGCCGAAATGGACTCCATGAGCGAGAACCAAGTCTGGAGTCTTGAAGATCCACCGAAAGGTGTTAAGCCAGTGGGCTGTAAGTGGGTCTACAAGCGCAAACTTGGCGTTGATGGAGAAGTCACAACCTTTAAGGCTAGGCTTGTAGCTAAGGGATACACTCAACGACCGGGGGTCGATTTTGAGGATACCTACTCGCAAGTAGCCATGGCTAAGTCCATTTGGATCCTGCTCGCCATAGCAGCATGGTATGACTATGAGATATGGCAGATGGATGTGAAAACGGCCTTCCTCAATGGTTTCGTTGAAGAAGAGATCTATATGGATCGGCCAGAGGGTTTCACGGTCACTGGAGAAGAACAGAAAGTCTATCGTCTCCAGAAGTCCATCTATGGCCTCAAACAAGCATCCCGAAGTTGGAACATTCGATTTGATGAAGTAATACGGGGTTATGACTTCATCAAGAACGAATCCGACCCTTGTGTATACAAGATGGTCAGTGGGAGCTCAATAGTGTTCCTAGTGCTTTATGTGGATGACATTCTACTCATTGGTAATGACGTTAGAATGTTAGGAAACACAAAAGCATGGTTGTCAACCCAGTTTTCGTTGAAGGACTTGGGTGAAGCCTTCTACATCCTAGGCATCCAGATTGTCAGGGACATATCTAAAAGGATGTTAGGACTCACCCAAAACTCGTACATGGAGAAAGTCCTAAAGAGATATCGAATGGACAACTCGGAATGAGGATTCCTTCCCATGAGGCATGGGATCAAGTTGTCCAAGAAACAGTCCCCACAGACTGATGAGGAACTTGAAAGCATGAAAGTCATCCCCTATGCTTCTGCCGTAGGTAGCATCCAATATGTGGTCGACTGCACTAGGCCTGATATTGCGTACGCTTTGAGCGTAACAAGCAGATATCAGTCCTGCGCAGGAGAGGCACATTGGAATGCTGTTAAGGGCATCCGTAAGTACCTAAGGAGGACTAAGGAAATGTTCTTAGTCTATGGCAATGGAGAGCTGATCTTGGAGGGCTTTAGCGACGCTAGCTTGCAGTCTGATGACGATGATGCCAAGTCTCAATCGGGTTACGTATTCAAGCTCAATGGAGGAGTAGTGGCTTGGAAAAGTTCCAAGCAAGCAACCACTGCTGACTCCACTACAGAGGCTGGATACATAGCAGCTTCAGAAGCTGCTAAGGAAGCGGTTTGGATGAGAAACTACATCCAAGAGTTGGGTGTGGTGCCTAGCATCGCCGAGCCTGTTTTCATCTTCTGTGATAACAACGGTACAATAGCGCAAGCAAAGGAACCGAGATCTCATCACCGTTCCAAACACATTCTTAGACGCTACCATCTTCTTAGAGAAATGGTAGGAAGATGTGACGTAAGGATGGACCGAGTCAACTCAGCAGACAACACAGCAGATCCGTTGACAAAGCCTATGTCGCAGAGCGCTCAGACGCAACATCTTGGGAAGATGGGGATTAGACATATGGGCGAATGGCTTTAAAGGTCAAGTGGGAGATTGTAAGAATAGGTGACCATGTAAGCCAATTTAGGCGGGAATATGTAACCTATGTCTAGACAATTTCAGGTGTTTTATAAATCATTTATGAATAAAGAAGTGAAAATTCATATAGCAACACTTTGTTTATGTTCACTTATACCTGCTATTACATATCTGTTCACTACGCAAACAAAGCCCACGGACTGAGAATTGATTTCGGGGACTGGGACTACGCTTGGAGGTAGGTCCATGAAATCAGTCTTACCGAATCAGTCCGAAAATCTCCAAGTCAAAGAATCTCGAAAATGGGTACCGAGATTCCCCTTGAGACTTGCACTAAGCATCTGTTGTCGTATTTCATCGATGGGTGACGAAGGTCGTCTAAGCAATGTTAGTGGGTTAGCATGCTAGGAAGCAGCTGACTGAGGTGACTCGCGGGAACCGTCTTACGGAGGACCTTGAGTATGGTCAGCAAGGTACGACGTGTATTCCCGGTTCCAACGGTACAGGTCAAGTCCTTTGACTTGAGGAACTACTGAGTTTACCTGTACATCAGGTCTGTATCTTAGATATGGTGAGAGATTGCCAATATACTCTTGAGTAGTCATAAGCCATGTCTAGTGCAACTCTGGTGTACAACGTGACAGTAGTTTCCAAGAAAGGATCTGTCTCCTGTCAAAAGGCATTGACAGTTGAGTCTCATGTATGCTCTGTGTCTTGTCCCTAAAATCTGTGGCCACAGTAACTGAACAGAAGGGAAGGTTTCGCTTGCGGCGTTTAGTAAGGACAGACCGACACTTAGGTCCAAAATGGGTACCTGCATTTTCCGTGCCCTAGACCCCAAGTGATGAGACCGAAGTCAGAAGGACAAGTGTACTGTTAGAGCCTATATGTTCATCCCTGAATATTTCACCTAGTCTCTAGTGCCATGGACCGTTGCTAGATGGCCACCCATGGTAACGGACGGATTCTAGGAATCCGACCAAGTCTAGCTGAAAGGTGAACCTAAAGAGTCACACACTATCCACACACACACACTTAGTATTTAATTTAGAATTAAATATTGGAGTAAAGGAATGATTAAATTGGATTTAATCGGGTCCTATATTTTCTTGGGGAATTAATTCCTTCTATTTGATAAAGGGAATTAAATTAATAAATTGGATTTATTAAGGGAATTAATTTAATGGGCCTAGAAGAAATATTAATATTTATTTGGCCTTTTGGAATATTTAATAGGATTTAAATATTCCATTAAATTAAATTAATGGTTGAGATTTAATGGGAGAGATGAAAGGCTAGGATTGAATTTGACAAGGTCAAATTCTACTTTGACTAGGTCAAAATCCTAGTTAAATTAAGCTTCTAAAGAGTTGGAGTTTAAAGAGGATTAAACTCCTCCTCTATATAAACCCCTAGCCTTGCACCTTTTGAAGGATGATGAAATTCGAACACACACACAACTCTCTCCCTCTCCCCTCTCGTCCGTCCCCTCTCTCTCTTAGCAAGAAAATAATTCTTGTTCTTTTGTTATTGGAACATTAGAACATTGATGAATCAATACCGTTAATTCATAACGTGTTGTTGATTCATCCACTCCAATAAATTACATACTCATTCGTTGCTAGCACGACGTGCAAGATACGTGGGTGGATCGTGTGTCACGATTTGGAGGGTCTCAAGAACGAGATCTTGGTGCAAAATGGGGAACAACGCGTGTAGCCGTTGAAGACGAAAACGACAATGGGTAGGTCTCGGTTTACGTTTTCGCCTCTTTTATTTTTCAACCCTATGGCCTCCATGATTGCTTACGTGTTATTTATTCATGAGACACACCGAACACCCGGGAAATTTCAAGGGCACACCCCTTGAAACGTGTTCTTTATTTTAAAAGCATATTTTAAATTCCGCTACTTTATTTTATACCGCGCTTTCGCATTCGCGCAATTTTCCCGGGATGATCCACGCATTCTTTCAGAGGATCCGTCCCCTGTCAGTATGTGACAGAGGTATCTCCTATGCACTCGGAGACACGTTCATGCTATTTAAAGTTGTGTCCACAGTGGTTGGTCGAATAGGGAATAGTTTCCTGTGTCGACGCAATGAAGCATACGTGGTCTCGAGTATTAAGCATAGATGCCTAGTCAAGGATGGGAACCGACGCCCAATTCCATACCCTAGACTAAGGCCGGGAGACGGTAGACAGAAGGATCGTACCCGTCTGGAATTGGCGCCTAAATGTTCACGCCAATTCACCTAGTCTCTAGTGCTACGGACCATTGCTAGACGACCACCCATGGTAACGGGCCCTTGTTGGACACAGGCCCAAGTCTAGCTGAGGGTGAACCTAAACGGTCACACACAAATCACCGAGTAGGTTGAGAGAGCGACTTGGAGTCAATCTCAACGGATAAATAAGTAATTGGTTTACTTAAGGGAAAGTCCATTGGATGGACGGGCCGATAAGTATCGGACCTTCGTTTAATCGGTAAATTGGATTTTTGATTTGAATAGGAAGAAGTTGGACTTCTTCCCTTATTTAAACATGGCCGACATGCTCCCTTGGAGGAAGCAAAATCAGCCATGTTTCATGCTAGGTGGTATGTTGACTTATCTCTTTTGGAAAGAGACAAATCAACTCCAATCAAGCTCTTCCCTTTTGGTATGATTTGATCATACCATAAATTTTGGTAGGGTTGATTGAAGAATTGATGGTGATTGATTGGAATGAATCTAGACATCCTTGGATGAACCTAGACACATTCCAATAATCACATTAATTATGTATATATATGAGAATATACAACACCAAGCATAAGTGATTCATCATTCATCTTTTTCTAGGAAAAAGAGAAGACAAAAATCCCTCTCCTCTCTCTAAACTCTCGGCCTCTCTCCCTCTCTTACACTTGTGTTCTTCACTTGATTTTAAATCAAGAAGAAGAACAAAGTAAGTTTAAGAGAGCACTAATTCATAGTGTTCTTCTCTTAAACCGATTCCTTCTTAAACCCGTTCTTTTCTAGCAAGAAGAACGTGTGTTTCTTCCGGTGTGGTGTGGATCACCTTTGGAGAATCCATACGTTTGGATTTCGTGAGCATTCCGGAGAAGGAACAACGCAAGTAGCCGGGAGCATACGCTAAATAATCAAAGGTAACGGTTTATTACGCTTTGATTGATTTAATATACATCTATGCCCTATGTGTTTAAATATATGTTTCTAATATTCACACATCCTACATCGAACGCCCGGTTGAGCACCCAAGGGTACACCCCTTGGGATTCGTATTTTAAATTAGATTTGATTTAATTTACGCACTTTTCGCGCTTTCTCGCTTCCGCTCGCGCTCCCGGGCGGATCCGCTTGTCCTTCACCGAGGACGGTGGATTCCAAGAAGAGGATCCGTCCCCTGTCAGTATGTGACAGAGGTATCTCCTATGCACTTGGAGACACGTTCATGCTGTTTGAAGTTGTGGCCACAGTGGTTGGTCGAACAGGGAATGGTTTCCTGTGTCGATGCAATGAAGCATACGTGGTCTCGACTATTAAGCATAGATTCCCAGTCAAGGATGGGAACCGACGCCCAATTCCATACCCTAGACTAAGGCCGGGAGATGGTATACGGAAGGATCGTACCCGTACGAAAATGGCGCCTAAATGTGTTGGAATAGGTGACCAGAAAGCCAATAGGTTTGGCAATTTGTAACCTATCCGACAACTTGATGTGAATGTAATATTATTATGTGATGAATAAGATGAGTGTTCGTCACCAATGGTACCTTCTTTGTTGCGCTCATCTTACATTTGTTAAAATGGTGTTTAACTTATATCGCAACAAAGCCCACAGACCATGGATAACAACTCGTGCAGTTGGGCCACGCATTGGATGGTGGTCATGAAACCAACTGATTAAGAGTTGGGTCTGAAACGTTCCAAGCCGAGGACCTCGAGACAGGACATCGAGAGTCCTATTGAGACTTGCGTCAAGAGTCGTGTTCATTGGATGAGTGCCGTGTTTCATCGGCGACAGGCGTGGGACGCCTACACGATCTTGATGGGTTGGTCGACTGGGGTCGAGCCGACTGGACTGACTCGCGGGGATCATCATATGGAAGCCTTGGAGGCTTGGTCGGTATGATTGGATTCCCCGGTTCCGATAGTACGGGAGTAATCCTCAGACTTAAGGAATCATGGCAGTCGCGTGCACAGGACGGCTGTATCTTGGATCTGGCGAGAGGTAATCATTTTGTAAGATGATTATCATAAGCCTTGTCCAGTGCAGTCAGAATGTGTAGCGAGGACGGTGGATTCCAAGAAGAGGATCCGTCCCTGTCAGTATGTGACAGAGGTATCTCCTATGCACTCGGAGACACGTTCATGCTGTTTGAAGCTGTGGCCACAGTGGTTGGTCGAACAGGGAATGGTTTCCTGTGTCGACACAATGAAGCATACGTGGTCTCGAGTATTAAGCATAGATGCCTAGTCAAGGATGGGAACCGACGCCTAATTCCATACCCTAGACTAAGGCCGGGAGACGGTAGACGGAAGGATCGTACCCGTACGGAATCGGCGCCTAAATGTTCACGCCAATTCACCTAGTCTTTAGTGCCATGGACCGTTGCTAGACGGCCACCCATGGTAACGGGCCCTTGTGGGACACGGGCCCAAGTCTAGCTGAGGGTGAACCTAAAGGGTCACACACAAATCACCGAGGAGGTTGAGAGATCGACTTGGAGTCAATCTCGAAGGATAAAATAAGTAATTGGATTACTTAAGGGAAAGTCCATTGGATGGACGGGCCGATATTGTATCGGGCTTTCATTTAATCGGTAAATTGGATTTTCGATTAAATATGGAAAGTTGAGATGTTGAGACGTTGGATCTTTTAATTGGATTAAAAGTTCACTGGAATAATTTAAGTGGACATTAAATTAGATTTAATATTGGGTTCGTCGTAACTGGATTACGATAAAATCCGGTCCGTTATATTATACCCGAGAGGAGAAATAATTCCTAATTTGGAATAGGAAGAAGTTGGACTTCTTGCCTTAATTAAACATAGCCGACATGCTCCCTTGGAGGAAGCAAAATCAGCCATGTTGCATGCTAGGTGGTATGTTGACTTGTCTCTTTTGGAAAGAGACAAATCAACTCCAATCAAACTCTTCCCTTTTGGTATGATTTGATCATACCATAAATTTTGGTAGGCTTGATTGAAGAATTGATGGTGATTGATTGGAATGAATCTAGACATCCTTGGATGAACCTAGACACATTCCAATAATCACATTAATTATGTATATATATTAGAATATACAACACCTAGCATAAGTGATTCATTATTCATCTTTTTCTAGGAAAAAGAGAAGACAAAAATCCTCTCCTCTCTCTCAAAATTTCATGCTCCCTCCCTCTCTTACACTTGTGTTCTTCACTTGATTTTGAATCAAGAAGAAGAACAAAGTAGGTTTAAGAGAACACTAATTCATAGTGTTCTTCTCTTAAACCGATTCCTTCTAAACCCGTTCTTTTCTAGCAAGAAGAACGTGTGTTTCTTCCGGTGTGGTGTGGATCACCTTTGGAGAATCCATACGTTTGGATTTCGTGGGCATTCCGGAGAAGGAACAACGCAAATAGCCAGGAGCGTACGCTAAACAATCAAAGTTAACGGTTTATTACGTTTTGATTGATTTCCTTTATATAGCTATGCTCTATGTGCTTAAATATATGTTTTAATATTTACACATCCTACATCGAACGCCCGGTTGAGCACCCAAGGGTACACCCCTTGGGATTCGCGTATTTTGACATTGATTTAAATTTACGCAATTTCTCGCTTTTCTCGCTTCCGCTCGCGCTCCCGGGCGGATCCGCTTGTCCTTCAAGTGGTATCAGAGCCCGGTTCGATGTAAGGGGCATAGATCTATGTGTTTGGCATGATCTACTTGCTTTTAAATGGCTTTATTAGCATGTTAGATTACATGAATATATGAATAATATGCTGATTCAATTGTTTGGATTTAATACATTTTTGGCATGCTTAATTTTGTTAGATTGGATCTAAAATTGCATGCTTATTTTCAGAATAATATTAATTTTATTGTGCTGAAACAGTTTAAAAAAAAAAAAAAATTGATCAGGCCGGCAGTGGCCGCGCGCAGGCGGTCGCAAGCCCAGCGCGCGCAGGGGCGCGCGCGCGCGCTGTGCGCAGCCGGTCGCTGCTGGCCGAGGGCCAGCGCGCGGCACAGCGCCCGCGCGCGCGCGCTACCCTGTCCGCGCGGTCGGCCGGCCAGCACAACGGCTGGGCCGTTTTGTGCCGTTTTTTCGGCTTTTTCCGGAAAATTCAATTTTCTGTATTTTCTGCACAATATCCTTGAATTAAATTTGCTTAATTAATTTGGGATTAATACATGCATTGGATGCATTGTTTAAAATGTCCATTAAATTTAAAATTTGAATTTTGCATATTATTTTCATATTTATGCTTTTGTGATGTTGGACATCACTTGGGTATTTGGAATATCCATTGGTTATTTTTGCATGATTATTTGGAATAATTATGTTATATGTGAGTTGATGGAATCAACATGGGATGATCACAAAGCCCTAGACCTTGTGTATGGATGAATGAATGTTTATTTATTTTCTGTTGGGTGGGGCCTGCGTGCCTCTTGTTTTTGGGACTATCATCTCCCGTATTTTCAGCCTCATAATGTTAAGGCTTGTTTTCTTTATTACCGATGTATTACTTTCAGTTGTAATGAGAGTAGATAGGATTGGTGAGGTTTCAATTTTAACAAGCAATTGGAGTCGGAGACCCCAAGGAGGAGCATCAAGGCGTGAAACAAGAAGCACTTCAAGGCCCATTGGAATGACAATGGGTTTATTATTATTGTAATAATTTAGGACCACCCTAGACAGACCATAGACTCACTGCGGGTTCAGTGGGTCGCATAGGTTGGGCTTGTGATCATCCTAACAGGGGTATGCTTTATTTTCTGCATGCGGCGTATTTATTTATCGCTTTAAATATTGGATATTTATGCATGCTAAAACACAATAATGTGATGAGGTCTCGGTCATACACAAACTCTCATTTGGTTGGACCAAATTAAATATTAGGCCCAGAACGGACTTGCATCAAAATGGTATTTTGGTCTGTCCAAGCCTTCCATCCACAGCAATGTGGTGAGGAAGCTACCACTACCCAAGTGTGGTCTCACGAGTCGTGGCACACTTGGACTAGGGGAAAGCTGCACTATTGTTGTGAACAAAAAGACTGCGTCCGCTGTTTTCCTGTCTCACGAGTCGTGGGGGGCGACAGTTTGAGGCATGATTTGGTTGATGGGTCGGGCCCAACACTGAGTAACATGGTTCGCTTGGAGTCCTCAGGACCATGTGAATAGGTGAGGCAAAATATCTTGGGAATCTCATTGGATGAGAATGATATTGGATATCTCCCACAAGGTCTTCTTCATGTGAATCGTAAAAGCGGGGCATGGAGATTACGCTTGTGGATCCCAAGCCCACTAGGAAATGGTTTCCCGAAACTCCGCTTGAGAGTGGCGGACTTTCGTATAAATAGTGGGAGGGTTAAAGACTAAAAGACCAAGTCTCCAACTTGAACAATAATATTACCATCATCTGCTAATTTCTGCTTTACATTTTTTAATAATGTAGATATGTCTAAGAACCCGTTAACCATGATTCTTGAGACTAAAAAATTTAACGGAACGAACTACTCGGACTGGCTGAGAAACCTGAGGATTGTCCTCGGTTTCGAGAACCAAGGGTACGTCTTGGACGAGCCGCCACCGAGCGACTTACCGGAGGGGTCCACGCCTGAAGAACGTTTGACGTTCGAGAAATGGCATGAGGACAACCGGAAAGTACGTAGTATCATACTGGCTTCGATGTCTAACGACATCCAGAAGCAGTATGAGAGGCTGGACAACGTCTCCGCCATAATGCTCCGCATGAACGAGGTTTATGCGATTCCAGATAGGCATATTAGATATGCCGCCACAAAAGCATTCTTTGGCACCAAGCTCGCTGAAGGAGCGTCTGTACAGAGTCATGGGGTCAAGATGCTCTCCCTTGTGGAGAAACTCGAGGACCTTAAAGCTGGGCTTAACAATGACACGTACATTGACGAGATCCTCCAGTCGCTTCCTCCATCCTATGACCCGTTTGTTGTAAACTACAACATGAATGGACTTGAGAAGTCTATTCATGAGTTGATCAACATGCTGGTCCAATACGAGGCAACGACCCACAAGTCGGCGCCGGCGGTATTGATAGGAGAGGCTTCGACCTCCAAGGCGAATGGCAAGAGGGCCGGATGCTGGAAGAGGAAGAAGGGCAAAGGGAAGACGGATGTGGCCCCTGCTCACGCTCCGGGCGTCCCTGTTGCTCCGGTTGGACCGAGCAAAGGGAAAGGGAAGGCCCGTGGTTCTCAGCGGTCCAAGGTAAATAATGTCTGCATGCATTGCCAAGGGAAAGGGCATTGGAAGAGGGAGTGCCCAGAACTCCTCTCCAACCCAGGTGTGTTTGTGGTTGAAGTTAATATGATTACTAATTCTGCTTCATGGGTATTGGATACCGGGTGTGGTGCTCACATCTGCAGTGATCTGCAGGCACTGCAAAGAAGTAGAAGGCTAACCAAGGATGAGATGATCCTGAGGCTAGGCGATGACAAGGCCGTTGCTGCGGAGGCCATAGGATCACTAGAGTTAGCCATTAATAGTCATGTTAGGATTGTACTGAACGACTGTTTCAATGTACCTAGCATAATTAAAAACATTGTTTCCATCCCGGTCCTTGATAAGGAGGGATATGAATTTACCATCAATAAAAACGGGTTTTTCATTATCAAAGATGGTATTTTCTCATCTGCTTGGTACATTGGTCAACGGTCTGTACATACTTCAACAGTCTAATTGGATTATGACTGCAGAACACAAACGAAAAATGTGATGATCATAATAACGCACAGATATGGCATGCGAGGATAGGTCATATCTCTAAAAATAGGATAAGAAGGTTGGTGGACTCAAAGAGTCTAGAAATAGACGATTTGGACAACCTACCGACCTGCGAATCCTGTCTAAAGGGAAAGATGACCAAGAAACCCTTTGTTGGACAAAGTACGCTAGCCAGTGGTCTGTTGGATTTGATCCATACAGATGTCTGTGGTCCACTAAATACTCAGGCTAGAGGTGGGTACTCGTACTTCATAACCTTTACCGACGATCACTCACGGTATGGTTATGTTTACCTAATGAGGTACAAGTCTGAAGCCTTTGGAAGGTTTAAAGAATACAGACTTGAAGTAGAGAACCAAACCGGTCGAAAGATCAAAGCCCTTCGGTCGGACCGAGGTGGAGAGTATTTGAGTGGTGAGTTTACTGATTATCTAAAAGAGAATGGGATTCTCTCTCAGTGGACCCCTCCTGGAACACCGCAGCTTAATGGTGTGTCTGTAAGGAGGAATCTGACCTTGTTGGACATGGTCCGATCCATGATGAGTTTTACCGAACTACCCCTTTCCTTCTGGGGATACGCTCTTGAGACGGTGGCCAAAGTTTTGAACTTGGCGCCATCTAAAAGGGTATCCCAGATGCCATATGAGATATGGCATGGCAAACCTGCCCCCTAAAAATACTTGAAAGTGTGGGGTTGCCCCGCATATGTCAAGAGATTAGTGGGAGATAAACTGGACTCGAGGTCTAGTTTATGCAGGTTCATCGGCTATCCGAAAGAAACTGCAGGGTGTTATTTCTATGATCCCTCCGAGCAAAAGGTTTTTTGTCTCGCGAAACGCAGTGTTCTTGGAAAAACGTTTTCCATCGGATAGTCGACGCGATGAGGTGCTCCTTGAGGAATCAAGTGAGGAACCCCAAGAGGCGGCAGTGACATGTGAGCCTGAAGTTCCCACTGATATTGTTCCAGTCCTCCGTAGGTCGGCCAGAGTATCCCATGCACCTGATAGGTATGGATTTCTGGGCCTGACCAGTCAGTTGGATAATGATCCAAAGACGTACGGAGAAGCGATGTCGGACATCGATTCGGACAAGTGGCTTGAGGCCATGAAATCCGAGATGGACTCGATGGGTACAAACAAGGTTTGGACCCTAGCAGATCCACCAAAAGGGGTTAAACCCGAAGCTGGAACATACGTTTTGATGAAGTCATACGGGGATATGATTTCATCAAGAACGAGTCCGATCCTTGTGTGTACAAGAAGATCAGTGGGAGCTCAGTTGCGTTTCTGGTGCTTTACGTGGATGACATTTTGCTCATTGGGAATGATGCTAAGATGTTGGGTACCACTAAAGCTTGGCTGTCAATGCAATTCTCC
This sequence comes from Sesamum alatum, assembly GCA_034509735.1. NCBI lineage: Eukaryota > Viridiplantae > Streptophyta > Magnoliopsida > Lamiales > Pedaliaceae > Sesamum > Sesamum alatum. The sequence continues at coordinate 3,891,539 of JACGWO010000013.1, forward strand.
ATGAAGGATATGGGCGAGGCATCCTACATCCTTGGCATCAAGATCTACAGGGATAGATCTAGAAGGATGTTAGGAATGGCCCAGTCCTCGTACATTGAGAAAGTCTTGAAGAGATTCAAGATGGAGAACTCAAAACGAGGATTCCTTCCTATGAGGCATGGAATTAAGATATCTAAGAAGCAGTCTCCTAAGACTGATGAGGAGCTTAAAAGGATGTTGGACATCCCCTATACTTCAGCCGTAGGCAGCACACAGTATGCTGTTCAGTGCACTAGACCTGATGTGGCTTTCGCTTTGAGCGTAACTAGCCGATATCACTGGAGTGCAGTCAAGACTATCCAAAAGTACCTGAAAAGGACTAAGGACATGTTCTTGATCTACGGCGGTGGAGGGTTGATACTGGAAGGCTATAGCGACGCTAGCTTCCAGTCGAATGACGATGATGCCAAGTCTCAGTATGGTTTTGTATTCAGACTTAATGGTGGCGTGGTTACTTGGAAGGGTTCCAAGTAGGCTACCACGACGGACTCCACCATAGAGTTTTGAATACATAGCGGCTTTGGAAGCTGCTAAGGAGTGGTTTGGTTTATGAGCTACATCCAAGGGTTGGATGTAGTAGCTAGCATTGCTAAGCCTGTAATTATCTTTCATGATAACAACGGGGCGATAGCGCTAGCAAAGGAACCGAGATCTCATCACGATCCAAGCATATTCTTAGACGCTACCATCTACTTAGAGAGATGGATAGCAGGACTGACGTTCGGTTGGACCGAGTCAGCTCCGCAGAAAACATAGCAGATCCACTTGCTAAGCCCATGTCGCAAGTTGCCCATACTCACCATCTGAATAAGAGGTTCGAGGTCAATGGGTGATTGGCTTTAGGTCAAGTGGGAGATTGTTGGAATAGGTGACCAGAAAGCCAATAGGTTTGGCAATTTGTAACCTATCCGACAACTTGATGTGAATGTAATATTATTATGTGATGAATAAGATGAGTGTTCGTCATCAATGGTACCTTCTTTGTTGCGCTCATCTTACATTTGTTAAAATGGTGTTTAACTTATATCGCAACAAAGCCCAAAGACCATGGATAACAACTCGTGCAGTTGGGCCACGCATTGGATGGTGGTCATGAAACCAACTGATTAAGAGTTGGGTCTGAAACGTTCCAAATCGAGGACCTCGAGACAGGGCATCGAGAGTCCTATTGAGACTTGCGTCAAGAGTCGTGTTCATTGGATGAGTGTCGTGTTTCATCGGCCACAGGCGTGGGACGCCTACACGATCTTGATAGGTTGGTCGACTGGGGTCGAGCCGACTGGACTGACTCGCGGGGATCATCATATGGAAGCCTTGGAGGCTTGGTCGGTATGATTGGATTCCCCGATTTCGATAGTACGGGAGTAATCCTCAGACTTGAGGAATCATGGCAGTCGCGTGCACAGGACGGCTGTATCTTGGATCTGGCGAGAGGTAATCATTCTGTAAGATGATTATCATAAGCCTTGTCCAGTGCAGTCATAATGTGTAGCGAGGATGGTGGATTCCAAGAAGAGGATCCGTCCCCTGTCAGTATGTGAGAGAGGTATCTCCTATGCACTTGGAGACACGTTCATGCTGTTTGAAGCTGTGGCCACAGTGATTGGTCGAACAGGGAATGGTTTTCTGTGTCGACACAATGAAGCATACGTGGTCTCGAGTATTAAGCATAGATGCCTAGTCAAGGATGGGAACCGACGCCTAATTCCATACCCTAGACTAAGGCCGGGAGACGGTAGACGGAAGGATCGTACCCGTACGGAATCGGCGCCTAAATGTTCACGCCAATTCACCTAGTCTCTAGTGCCATGGACCGTTGCTAGACGGCCACCCATGGTAACGGGCCCTTGTGGGACACAGGCCCAAGTCTAGCTGAGGGTGAACCTAAAGGGTCACACACAAATCACCGAGGAGGTTGAGAGATCGACTTGGAGTCAATCTCGAAGGATAAAATAAGTAATTGGATTACTTAAGGGAAAGTCCATTGGATGGACGGGCGATATTGTATCGGGCTTTCATTTAATCGGTAAATTGAATTTTCGATTAAATATGGAAAGTTGAGAAGTTGAGACGTTGGATCTTTTAATTGGATTAAAAGATCAATGGGAATAATTTAAGTGGACATTAAATTAGATTTAATGTTGGGTTCATCGTAATTGGATTACGATAAAACCCGGTCCGTTAAATTATACCCGAGAGGAGAAATAATTCCTAATTTGGAATAGGAAGAAGTTGGACTTCTTCCCTTAATTAAACATAGCCGACATGCTCCCTTGGAGGAAGCAAAATAGCCATATTGCATGCTAGGTGGTATGTTGACTTGTCTCTTTTGGAAAGAGACAAATCAACTCCAATCAAGCTCTTCCCTTTCGGTATGATTTGATCATACCATAAATTTTGGTAGGCTTGATTGAAGAATTGATGGTGATTGATTGAATGAATCTAGACATCCTTGGATGAACCTAGACACATTCCAATAATCACATTAATTATGTATATATATTAGAATATACAACACCTAGCATAAGTGATTCATTATTCATCTTTTTCTAAGAAAAAGAGAAGACAAAAATCCTCTCCTGTCTCTCAAAATTTCGTGCTCCCTCCCTCTCTTACACTTGTGTTCTTCACTTGATTTTGAATCAAGAAGAAGAACAAAGTAGGTTTAAGAGAACACTAATTCATAGTGTTCTTCTCTTAAACCGATTCCTTCTAAACCCGTTCTTTTCTAGCAAGAAGAACGTGTGTTTCTTCCGGTGTGGTGTGGATCACCTTTGGAGAATCCATACGTTTGGATTTCGTGGGCATTCCGGAGAAGGAACAACGCAAGTAGCCGGGAGCATACGCTAAACAATCAAAGGTAACGGTTTATTACGCTTTGATTGATTTCCTTTATATATCTATGCCCTATGTGCTTAAATATATGTTTTAATATTTACACATCCTACATCGAATGCCCGGTTGAGCACCCAAGGGTACACCCCTTGGGATTCGCGTATTTTGACATTGATTTAAATTTATGCAATTTCTCGCTTTTCTCGCTTCCGCTCGCGCTCCCGGGCGGATCCGCTTGTCCTTCAAAATGTTCACGCCAATTCACCTAGTCTCTAGTGCCATGGACCGTTGCTAGATGACCACCCATGGTAATGGGCCCTTGTGGGACACGGGCCCAAGTCTAGCTGAGGGTGAACCTAAAGGGTCACACACAAATCACCGAGGAGGTTGAGAGATCGACTTGGAGTTAATCTCGGATAAATAAGTAATTGGATTACTTAAGGGAAAGTCCATTGGATGGACGAGCCGAAATTGTATCGGGCTTTCATTTAATCGGTAAAATGGATTTTCGATTAAATATGGAAAGTTGAGACATTGAGACGTTGGATCTTTTAATTGGATTAAAAGATTAGCGGGAATAATTTAAATGGACATTAAATTGGATTTAATGTTGGGTTCGTTGTAATTGGATTACGATAAAACCCGGTCCGTTAAATTATACCCGAGAGGAGAAATAATTTCTATTTTGGAATAGGAAGAAGTTGGACTTCTTCCCTTAACTAAACATGGCCGACATGCTCCCTTGGAGGAAGCAAAATCAGTCATGTTTTATGCTAGGTGGTATGTTGACTTATCTCTTTTGGAAAGAGACAAATCAACTCCAATCAAGCGCTTCCCTTTTGGTATGATTTGATCATATCATAAATTTTGGTAGGCTTGATTGAAGAATTGATGGTGATTGATTGGAATGAATCTAGACATTCTTGGATGACAGACACATTCCAATAATCACATTAATTATGTATATATATTAGAATATACAACACCAAGCATAAGTGATTCATTATTCATATTTTTCTAGGGAAAAGAGAAGACAAAAATCCTCTCCTTTCTCTCAAAATTTCGTGCTCCCTCCCTCTCTTACACTTGTGTTCTTCACTTGATTTTGAATCAAGAAGAAGAACAAAGTAAGTTTAAGAGAGCACTAATTCATAGTGTTCTTCTCTTAAACCGATTCCTTCTTAAACCCATTCTTTTCTAGCAAGAGGAACGTGTGTTTCTTCCGGTGTGGTGTGGATCACCTTTGGAGAATCCATACATTTGGATTTCGTGAGAATTCCGGAGAAGGAACAACGCAAGTAGCCAGGAGCATATGCTAAACAATCAAAGGTAACGGTTTATTACGCTTTGATTGATTATATGTATTTATCTATGCCCTATGTGTTGAATATGAAGGACAAGCGGATCCGCCCGGGAGCGCGAGCGGAAGCGAGAAAGTCGAGAAAGTGCGCAAATTTAAATCAAATTCAAAATACGCAAATCCCAAGGGGTGTACCCTTGGGTGCTCAACCGGGCGTTCGATGTAGGATGTGTAAATATTAAAACATATATTTAAACACATAGGGCATAGATATACAAATGAAATCAATCAAAGCGTAATAAACCGTTACCTTTGATTGTTTAGCGTATGCTCCCGGCTACTAGCGTTGTTCCTTCTCCGGAATGCTCACGAAATCCAAACGTATGGATTCTCCAAAGGTGATCCACACCACACCGGAAGAAACACACGTTCTTCTTGCTAGAAAAGAACGGGTTTAGGAAGGAATCGGTTTAAGAGAAGAACACTATGAATTAGTGTTCTCTTAAACTTACTTTGTTCTTCTTCTTGATTCAAAATCAAGTGAAGAACACAAGTGTAAGAGAGGGAGGGAGCACGAAATTTTGAGAGAAAGGAGAGGATTTTTGTCTTCTCTTTTTCCTAGAAAAAGATGAATAATGAATCACTTATACTAGGTGTTGTATATTCTAATATATATACATAATTAATGTGATTATTGGAATGTGTCTAGGTTCATCCAAGGATGTCTAGATTCATTCCAATCAATCACCATCAATTCTTCAATCAAGCCTACCAAAATTTATGGTATGATCAAATCATACCAAAAGGGAAGAGCTTGATTGGAGTTGATTTGTCTCTTTCCAAAAGAGACAAGTCAACATACCACCTAGCATGAAACATGGCTGATTTTGCTTCCTCCAAGGGAGCATGTCGGCCATATTTAATTAAGGGAAGAAGTCCAACTTCTTCCTATTCCAAATTAGGAATTATTTCTCCTCTCGGGTATAATTTAACGGACCGGGTTTTATCGTAATCCAATTACGACGATCCCAATATTAAATCCAATTTAATGTCCACTTAAATTATTCCCGTTGATCTTTTAATCCAATTAAAAGATCCAACGTCTCAACATCTCAACTTTCCATATTTAATCGAAAATCCAATTTTACCGATTAAATGAAAGCCCGATACAATATCGGCCCGTCCATCCAATGGACTTTCCCTTAAGTAATCCAATTACTTATTTTATCCTTCGAGATTGACTCCAAGTTGATCTCTCAACCTCCTCGGTGATTTGTGTGTGACCCTTTAGGTTCACCCTCAGCTAGACTTGGGCCCGTGTCCCACAAGGGCCCGTTACCATGGGTGGCCGTCTAGCAACGGTCCATGGCACTAGAGACTAGGTGAATTGGCGTGAACATTTAGGCGCCGATTCCGTACGGGTACGATCCTTCCGTCTACCGTCTCCCGGCCTTAGTCTAGGGTATGGAATTGGGCGTCGGTTCCCATCCTTGACTAGGCATCTATGCTTAATACTCGAGACCACGTATGCTTCATTGCGTCGACACAGGAAACCATTCCCTGTTCGACCAACCACTGTGGCCACAGCTTCAAACAGCATGAACGTGTCTCCGAGTGCATAGGAGATACCTCTGTCACATACTGACAGGGGACGGATCCTCTTCTTGGAATCCACCGTCCTCGCTACACATTCCGACTGCACTGGACAAGGCTTATAATGATCATCTTACAGAATGATCACCTCTCGCCAGATCCAAGATACAGCCGTCCTGTGCACGTGACTGCCATGATTCCTCAAGTCTGAGGATTACTCCCGTACTATCGGAACCGGGGAATCCAATCATACCGACCAAGCCTCCAAGGCTTCCATATGATGATCCCCGCGAGTCAGTCCAGTCGGCTCGACCCCAGTCGACCAACCCATCAAGACCGTGTAGGCGTCCCACGCCTGTCGCCGATGAAACACGGCACTCATCCAATGAACACGACTCTTGATGCAAGTCTCAATAGGACTCTCGATGCCCTGTCTCGAGGTCCTCGACTTGGAACGTTTCAGACCCAACTCTTAATCAGTTGGTTTCATGACCACCATCCAATGCGTGGCCCAACTGCACGAGTTGTTATCCATGGTCTGTGGGCTTTGTTGCGATATAAGTTAAAACACCGGTTTAACAAATGTAAGATGAGCGCAACAAAGAAGGTACCATTGGTGATGAACACTCATCTTATTCATCACATAATAATATTACATTCACATCAAGTTGTCGGATAGGTTACAAATTGCCAAACCTATTGGCTTTCTGGTCACCTATTCCAACAATCTCCCACTTGACCTAAAGCCAATCACCCATTGACCTCGAACCTCTTATTCAGATGGTGAGTATGGGCAACTTGCGACATGGGCTTAGCAAGTGGATCTGCTATGTTTTCTGCGGAGCTGACTCGGTCCAACCGAACGTCACTCCTGCTATCCATCTCTCTACGTAGATGGTAGCGTCTAAGAATATGCTTGGATCGTGATGAGATCTCGGTTCCTTTGCTAGCGCTATCGCCCCGTTGTTATCATAAAAGATAATTACAGGCTTAGCAATGCTAGGTACTACATCCAACCCTTGGATGTAGCTCATCAACCAAACCACTCCTTAGCAGCTTCCAAAGCCGCTATGTATTCAAAACTCTATGGTGGAGTCCGCCGTGGTAGCCTGCTTGGAACCCTTCCAAGTAACCACGCCACCATTTAGTCTAAATACAAAACCAAATTGAGACTTGGCATCCTCGTCATCCGACTGGGAGCTAGTGTCGCTATTAGCCTTCCAGTATCAACTCTCTACCGCCGTAGATCAAGAACATGTCCTTAGTCCTTTTCAGGTACTTCAAGATAGTCTTGACTGCACTCCAGTGTGCCTCCCCGGCACACGACTGATATCGACTTGTTACGCTCAAAGCGAAAGCCACATCAGGTCTAGTGCATTGAACAGCATACTGTATGCTGCCTACGGCTGAAGCATAGGGGATGTCCAACATCCGTTTAAGCTCCTCATCAGTCTTAGGAGATTGCTTCTTGGATAACTTAATTCCATGCCTCATTGGAAGGAATCCTCGTTTTGAGTTCTCCATCTTGAATCTCTTCAAGACTTTCTCAATGTACGAGGACTGGGCCATTCCTAACATCCTTTTAGATCTATCCCTGTAGATCTTGATGCCAAGGATGTAGGATGCCTCGCCCATATCCTTCATGGAGAATTGCGTTGACAACCAAGCTTTAGTGGTACCCAACATCTTAGCATCATTCCAATGAGCAAGATGTCATCCACGTAAAGCACCAAAAACGCAACTGAGCTCCCACTGATCTTCTTGTATACACAAGGATCGGACTCGTTCTTGATGAAATCATATCCCCGTATGACTTCATCCAAACGTATGTTCCAGCTTCGGGTTTAACCCCTTTTGGTGGATCTGCTAGGGTCCAAACCTTGTTTGTACCCATCGAGTTCATCTCGGATTTCATGGCCTCAAGCCACTTGTCCGAATCGATGTCCGACATCGCTTCTCCGTACGTCTTTGGATCATTATCCAACTGACCGGTCAGGCCCAGAAATCCATACCTATCAGGTGCATGGGATACTCTGGCCGACCTACGGAGGACTGGAACAATATCAGTGGGAACCACTGGCTCAGATGTCACTGCCGCCTCATGGGGTACCTCACTTGATTCCTCAAGGAGTACCTCATCGCGTCGACTATCCGATGGAAAACCTTTTTCCAAGAACACTGCGTTTCGCGAGACAAAAACCTTTTTGCTCGGCAGGGATCATAAGAAATAATACCCCGCAGTTTCTTTCGGATAGCCGATAAACCTGCATAAACTAGACCTCGAGTCCAGTTTATCTCCCACTAATCTCTTGACATATGCGGGGCAACCCCACACTTTCAATTATTTGTAGGAGGCAGGCTTGCCATGCCATATCTCATATGGCGTCTGGGATACCCTTTTAGATGGCGCCAAGTTCAAAACTTTGGCCGCCGTCTCAAGAGCGTATCCCAGAAGGAAAGGGGTAGTTCGGTAAAAACTCATCATGTATCGGACCATGTCCAACAAGGTCCGATTTCCTCCTTTTAGACACACCGTTAAGTTGCGGTGTTCCAGGAGGGGTCCACTGAGAGAGAATCCCATTCTCTTTTAGATAATCAGTAAACTCACCACTCAAATACTCTCCACCTCGGTCCGACCGAAGGGCTTTGATCTTTCGACCGGTTTGGTTCTCTACTTCAAGTCTGTATTCCTTAAACCTTCCAAAGACTTCAGACTTGTACCTCATCAGGTAAACATAACCATACCGTGAGTGATCATCGGTAAAGGTTATGAAGTACGAGTACCCACCTCTAGCCTGAGTACTTAGTGGACCACAGACATCTGTATGGATCAAATCCAACAGACCACTGGCCAGCGTACTTGGTCATCTTTCCCTTTAGACAGGATTCGCAGGTCGGTAGGTTGTCCAAATCGTCTATTTCTAGACTCTTTGAGTCCACCAACCTTCTTATCCTATCTTTAGAGATATGACCTAACCTCGCATGCCATATCTGTGCGTTATTATGATCATCACGTTTTCGTTTGTGTTCTGCAGTCATAATCCAATTAGACTGTTGAAGTATGTACAGACCGTTGACCAATGTACCAAGCAAATGAGAAATACCATCTTTGATAATGAAAAAACCGTTTTTATTGATGGTAAATTCATATCCCTCCTTATCAAGGACCGGGATGGAAACAATGTTTTTAATCATGCTAGGTACATAGAAACAGTCGTTCAGTACAATCCTAACATGACTACTAATGGCTAACTCTAGTGATCCTACGGCCTCCGCAGCAACGGCCTTGCCATCGCCTAGCCTTAGGATCATCTCATCCTTGGTTAGCCTTCTGCTTCTTTGCAGTGCCTGCAAATCATTGCAGATGTGAGCACCACACCCGGTATCCAATACCCATGAAGCAGAATTAGTAATCATATTAACTTCAACCACAAACACACCTGGGTTGGAGAGGAGTTGTGGGCACTCCCTTTTCCAATGCCCTTTCCCTTGGCAATGCATGCAGACATCATTTGCCTTGGACCGCTGAGAACCACGGGCCTTTCCTTTCCCTTTGCTCGGTCCAACCGGAGCAACAGGGACGCCCGGAGCGTGAGCAGGGGCCGCAACCGTCTTCCCTTTGCCCTTCTTCCTCTTCCAGCGTCCGGCCCTCTTGCCATTCACCTTGGAGGTCGAAGCCTCTCCTATCAATACCGCCGGCGCCGACTTGTGGGTCATTGCCTCGTATTGGACCAGCATGTTGATCAACTCATGAATAGACTTCTCAAGTCCGTTCATGTTGTAGTTTACAACAAACGGGTCATAGGATGGAGGGAGCGACTGGAGGATCACGTCAATGTACATGTCATTGTTAAGCCCAGCTTTAAGGTCCTCGAGTTTCTCCACTAGGGAGAGCATCTTGACCCCATGACTCTGTACAGACGCTCCTTCAGCGAGCTTGGTGCCAAAGAATGCTTTTGTGGCGGCATATCTAATATGCCTATCCGGAACCGCATAAACCTCGTTCATGCGGAGCATTATGGCGGAGACGTTGTCCAGCCTCTCATACTGCTTCTGGATGTCATTTAGACATTGAAGCCAGTATGATACTGCGTACTTTCCGGTTGTCCTCATGCCATTTCTCGAACGTCAAACGTTCTTCAGGCGTGGACCCCTCCGGTAAGTTGCTCGGTGGCGGCTCGTCCAAGACGTAGCCTTGGTTCTCGAAACCGAGGACAATCCTCAGGTTTCTCAGCCAGTCCGAGTAGTTCGTTCCGTTGAATTTGTTAGTCTCAAGAATCATGGTTAACGGGTTCTTAGACATATCTACATTAATGAAAATGTAAAGCAGAAATTAGCAGATGATTGGTAATATCATTGTTCAAGTTGAAGACTTGGTCTTTTAGTCTTTAACCCTCCCACTATTTATACGAAAGTCCGCCACTCTCAAGCGGAGTTTCGGGAAACCATTTCCTAGTGGGCTTGGGATCCACAAGCGTAATCTCCATGCCCCGCTTTTACGATTCACATGAAGAAGACCTCGTGGGAGATATCCAATATCATTCTTATCCAATGAGATTCCCAAGATATTTTGCCTCACCTATTCGCATGGTTCCGAGGACTCCAAGCGAACCATGTTTACTCAGTGTTAGGCCCGACCCATCAACCAAATCATGCCTCAAACTGTCGCCCCCCACGACTCGTGAGACAGGGAAACAGCGAGCGCAGTCTTTTTGTTCACAACAATAGTGCAGCTTTCCCCTAGTCCAAGTGTGCCACGACTCGTGAGACCACACTTGGGTAGTGGTAGCTTCCTCACCACATTGCTGTGGATGGAAGGCTCGGACAGACCAAAATACCATTTTGATCCAAGTCCGTTATGGGCCTAATATTTAATTTGGTCCAACCAAATGAGAGTTTGTGTGTGACCGAGACCTCATCACATTATTGTGTTTTAGCATGCATAAATATCCAATATTTAAAGCGATAAATAAATACGCCGCATGCAGAAAACATAACATACCCCTGTTAGGATGATCACAAGCCCAACCTATGCGACCCACTGAGCCCGCAGTGAGTCTATGGTCTGTCTAGGGTGGTCCTAAATTATTACAATAATAATAAACCCATTGTCATTCCAATGGGCCTTGAAGTGCTTCTTGTTTCATGCCTTGATGCTCCTCCTTGGGGTCTCCGACTCCAATTGCTTGTTAAAATTGAAACCTCACCAATCCTATCTACTCTCATTACAACTGAAAGTAATACATTGGTAATAAGGAAAACAAGCCTTAACATCATGAGGCTGAAATACGGGAGATGATAGTCCCAAAAACAAGAGGCACGCAGGCCCACCCAACAGAAAATAAATAAACATTCATTCATCCATACACAAGGTCTAGGGCTTTGTGATCATCCCATGTTGATTCCATCAACTCACATATAACATAATTATTCCAAATAATCATGCATAAATAACCAATGGATATTCCAAATACCCAAGTGATGTCCAACATCACAAAAGCATAAATATATAAATAATATGCAAAATTCAAATTTTAAATTTAATGGACATTTTACACAATGCAATCCAATGCATGTATTAATCCCAAATTAATTAAGCAAATTTAATTCAAGGAATAATCCAATTATCCCAAAATCAAAAATGCAAAATTAATATATTTTCAGAATATTGTGCAGAAAATACAGAAAATCGAATTTTCCGGAAAAAGTCGAAAAACGGCACAAAACGGCCCAGCCGTTGTGCTGGCCTGCCGCCCGCGCGCACAGGGCAGCGCGCGCTGGCCCTCGGCCAGCAGCGGCCGGCTACGCACAGCGCTCGCGCGCGCGCCTGTGCGCAGCGTCCGCGCGCATGGCGCGCGCGCGCAGGCGCCCGCCTGCGCGCGGCCACTGCCGGCCCGACAAATTTTTTTTTTTTTTTTTTTTTTGTTTTTCAAAACTGTTTCAGCACAATAAAATTAATATTATTCTGAAAATAAGCATGCAATTTTAGATCCAATCTAAAAAATTAAGCATGCCAAAAGTCCATTAAATCCAAACAATTGAATCATCATATTATTCATATATTTATGTAATCTAACATGCCAATAAAGCCGTTTAAAAGCAAGTAGATCATGCCAAACACATAGATCTATGCCCCTTACATCGAACCGGGCTCTGATACCACTTGAAGGACAAGCGGATCCGCACGGGAGCGCGAGCGGAAGCGAGGAATGCGAGGAAGTGCGCAAATTTAAATCAAATTCAAAATACGCAAATCCAAGGGGTGTACCCTTGGGTGCTCAACCGGGCGTTCGATGTAGGATGTGTAAATATTAAAACATATATTTAAACTCATAGGGCATAGATATACAAATGAAATCAATCAAAGCGTAATAAACCGTTACCTTTGATTGTTTAGCGTATGCTCCCGGCTACTAGCGTTGTTCCTTCTCCGGAATGCTCACGAAATCCAAACGTATGGATTCTCCAAAGGTGATCCACACCACACCGGAAGAAACACACGTTCTTCTTGCTAGAAAAAGAACGGGTTTAGGAAGGAATCGGTTTAAGAGAAGAACACTATGAATTAGTGTTCTCTTAAACTTACTTTGTTCTTCTTCTTGATTCAAAATCAAGTGAAGAACACAAGTGTAAGAGAGGGAGGGAGCACGAAATTTTGAGAGAAAGGAGAGGATTTTTGTCTTCTCTTTTTCCTAGAAAAAGATGAATAATGAATCACTTATGCTAGGTGTTGTATATTCTAATATATATACATAATTAATGTGATTATTGGAATGTGTCTAGGTTCATCCAAGGATGTCTAGATTCATTCCAATCAATCACCATCAATTCTTCAATCAAGCCTACCAAAATTTATGGTATGATCAAATCATACCAAAAGGGAAGAGCTTGATTGGAGTTGATTTGTCTCTTTCCAAAAGAGACAAGTCAACATACCACCTAGCATGAAACATGGCTGATTTTGCTTCCTCCAAGGGAGCATGTCGGCCATATTTAATTAAGGGAAGAAGTCCAACTTCTTCCTATTCCAAATTAGGAATTATTTCTCCTCTCGGGTATAATTTAACGGACCGGGTTTTATCGTAATCCAATTACGACGATCCCAATATTAAATCCAATTTAATGTCCACTTAAATTATTCCCGTTGATCTTTTAATCCAATTAAAAGATCCAACGTCTCAACATCTCAACTTTCCATATTTAATCGAAAATCCAATTTACCGATTAAATTGAAAGCCCGATACAATATCGGCCCGTCCATCCAATGGACTTTCCCTTAAGTAATCCAATTACTTATTTTATCCTTCGAGATTGACTCCAAGTTGATCTCTCAACCTCCTCGGTGATTTGTGTGTGACCCTTTAGGTTCACCCTCAGCTAGACTTGGGCCCGTGTCCCAAAAGGGCCCGTTACCATGGGTGGCCGTCTAGCAACGGTCCATGGCACTAGAGACTAGGTGAATTGGCGTGAACATTTAGGCGCCGATTCCGTACGGGTACGATCCTTCCGTCTACCGTCTCCCGGCCTTAGTCTAGGGTATGGAATTGGGCGTCGGTTCCCATCCTTGACTAGGCATCTATGCTTAATACTCGAGACCACGTATGCTTCATTGCGTCGACACAGGAAACCATTCCCTGTTCGACCAACCACTGTGGCCACAGCTTCAAACAGCATGAACGTGTCTCCGAGTGCATAGGAGATACCTCTGTCACATACTGACAGGGGACGGATCCACTTCTTGGAATCCACCGTCCTCGCTACACATTCCGACTGCACTGGACAAGGCTTATAATGATCATCTTACAGAATGATCACCTCTCGCCAGATCCAAGATACAGCCGTCCTGTGCACGTGACTGCCATGATTCCTCAAGTCTGAGGATTACTCCCGTACTATCGGAACCGGGGAATCCAATCATACCGACCAAGCCTCCAAGGCTTCCATATGATGATCCCCGCGAGTCAGTCCAGTCGGCTCGACCCCAGTCGACCAACCCATCAAGACCGTGTAGGCGTCCCACGCCTGTCGCCGATGAAACACGGCACTCATCCAATGAACACGACTCTTGATGCAAGTCTCAATAGGACTCTCGATGCCCTGTCTCGAGGTCCTCGACTTGGAACGTTTCAGACCCAACTCTTAATCAGTTGGTTTCATGACCACCATCCAATGCGTGGCCCAACTGCACGAGTTGTTATCCATGGTCTGTGGGCTTTGTTGCGATATAAGTTAAAACACCGGTTTAACAAATGTAAGATGAGCGCAACAAAGAAGGTACCATTGGTGATGAACACTCATCTTATTCATCACATAATAATATTACATTCACATCAAGTTGTCGGATAGGTTACAAATTGCCAAACCTGTTGGCTTTCTGGTCACCTATTCCAACAGAATATTCATTTCCAATATTTACACATCCTACATCGAACGCCCGGTTGAGCACCCAAGGGCACAACCCTTGGGATTCGTATTTTAAATTAGGTTTGATTTAATTTACGCACTTTTCGCGATTTCTCGCTTCCGCTCGCGCTCCCGTGCGGATCCGCTTGTCCTTCAACCCCAACGGTTCAATACTAGCATGCACACGTGATGCAAAATCATGTGATATAAATGAACAAGTAGATCCTGGATCAATTAACACATGCGCACCAGAATTTCAAATAGAAAAGGAACCAGTAATAACCTCAGGTGCAGTAGGAGCTTGTTCCCTGGTGATGGAATACACCCTTGCTTGTGGCTGAGATTGACTACTCTGTCCATTCGATGTTGTAGAAATAGTTCCGCTACCTCGACCACCTCTGCCTCGCCCTCTACTTGTACTAACCCGTTGCAAATTTTCCCCCACACTACTTGGTCCTGAAATCTGGGATCCACTGGCGTCAACTCTCCACGTAGGACAATCCTTGACAATATGTCTCGGTTGGTGACAACGATAACACACGATTGGCTGGACTCCCCAACACACAATTCGTGCACGAGGGAATAAACCTTCCACTAAACGATCTGGTTGGACCTTGTCTTCCCCCAAATCTGACTGAAGTAGACCCGCCTCTACTCAAGGACACTGATGGTGACCTATTAGTTTGACTCATTCGTCGGCCTCTGTACCTGCCTCTTTGAAAACTAGAACCGTTAAAGGAAATGCACCGCTTGATCCACCTATAAAGTTAGGATTACCTGTCCACTTCTTCCATTTAGATTCAACGGAATTCCTCTCTATGGATATCTCTTCAGTTCTCAACGCTGCTTCCAAAAGTGCACTGTAACTCGGAGGTTTAATGGCTATCTTCTCTCGTATCTCAAGCCTCAGGCCTCTCTCAAATCTGTCTCGCCTCAATTTATCAGTACTTACCTTTTCTGGAGCATATTTTGACAGCCTCACAAATTGCAGCTCATACTCAGCGACAGACAAATCATTTTGCTTTAACTCAAAAAATTCAACTTTCTTACGGTTTCTGTAGACCGGTGGAGTGTATTTCTAGCAAAATCTCTCAAGTCATTCCATGTTAAAGTGATTGGTCGATTCCTACTCCTTGGAACAGTTTCCCACCAATCCAACGCATCTTTCTCTAATAAAGACACCGCATACCTCAATTTTTGTTCAGAAGTGCATTCAATTCGATCTAGAACTCTTTCCGTATTTCTCAACCACTCTTCTGCTTCTGTAGGATCAGTTGTACCACCAAATACCTTCGCACCCTGCCTTCTAACTATCTCATAGTTTTTATCAATAAGTACCTCTTGTGGTTGGGGTTGGGGTTGTGCTTGTGGAGCCATCCTCTACATAAACTCTAGGAATTGTTGCATAAAAGGATTTACTTCTAGTTGGGGAACGTTTCTATTCTGGGCTTCTAACCCCTGATGTTCAGATGCATAATCATGACCCTGTACAGACTCTAATGACTCAGTTGGGCCAGCAGCGTTTTCACCTGACGCTTCCATCCTATATGAAATGCATATGCATAATTAGACTCATAATATATATGTTAAGTATAATACCACATATTATCAAATAACCCCAGAGAATCTAATCTCTGCTCTGATATCACAAAATGTAGCACCCTCTAACGGCACTACGACTATATATTCTGTAAATATCATACTTAATGTAAACCTTGATTATATATGTAATTATGCACATAATCTAGTCCCTGCTGAGTATAATTACACGTAGCCTCATCATCACAACAAGCATATCTATCAACTCATCCACAAAATCTCATATACATATATATCTAGTACGTCAAAATGGAACTGTTATAAATTGTTCACATGTTATTCTCGCTTTTAATTCAAAATGAGACGGCTATTTCTATTTACGATGAGGAGAAAACTGCATACTGGCCCGACCTGACTGGAATGCAAGACGTGGACTTAGTTGTCGTGAATAGACCCAGCCAAAACTACGACTGAAAAATATTAGCAGAGAGATGAGCCTGCAACTCAATAAGTAAATAATCGGCACCAACTATATACACACCTCAATATAGTTTCAACAAGACAAAATAAGCAACGTATATAATATATAACCATTTTGATCAAGCACATTTTATTTCATTATTCCATGTAATCATCTCATAATTAGATAATCAATCAAACCCGTATTATCCTATTTGGCTTGCCAGAAAGGTGATATAGTGTTTTTCTCCACCAACTCAATCTCACCATGTATCATACACATATACATGAATCCCCTTGCCACGCCACACAGGCTCATCAATCTCATTTCGCATCAAAGCTCTTTCATTTCGCATCATAGCTCTTTTCATTTCGCATTATAGCTCTTTTCATTTCATTTCGCCACATAGGCTATTCAACAACATCAAGGGGTATTCATATCATAATAACATTTAATTTCCATCACTCCCTCGATTCCACATATCACCATTCTTGTAAGCTAACTAGCCACATAAAACCACATAACAGCATTTTTCACATACAAGCACATAACACTGGTATCAAACAGCCAATGACATATCTCAATGGGTTTCCTCATTTCACTTTCACGACATAATCACTTCAAAGTAATCATCAACAACTCATGCAGTTCAAAATAGATTAGTCAAGCACGAATCATAAGCTCACATAAAAATAATATCACTAAGAAGTGAAACATATATAGATAATACTAATTATTTACGTACACACTAATAGAAATAAAGAACATATATAAGTAGCCCTAATTATTTACTTACCTCGATCTTATACAGATTTAGTTAGCAGATATAAAACCGTTCGATCCTCTACTTTATCTCCAGGTCCTGTTTTTGAAGAAACTGGAACCTTCTTAATGTAAATTAAGGATAACCTCTTCCATTCTTTTTGTTTATTTAATATACATCACTATTATATATATAATATTTAATACTCAAGTCACTTACTAGCCAAAAAGAAGGTTAGTGGTAGCCACGTGTGCTGCCACTTGATTTTGTGTATATATATATATAATTATTTTTATTTCTTTTATTAAACTTTTTTTTAAAATACCCATTACGTCCTTTCTAATTTCTTAATTAATATAATTTGCTCCCAAATATTGTATAAAGCTCCAATTCACTCCGTTCAAGTCTTAATTGTTGGAATAGGTGACCAGAAAGCCAATAGGTTTGGCAATTTGTAACCTATCCGACAACTTGATGTGAATGTAATATTATTATGTGATGAATAAGATGAGTATTCGTCACCAATGGTACCTTCTTTGTTGCGCTCATCTTACATTTGTTAAAATGGTGTTTAACTTATATCGCAACAAAGCCCACAGACCATAGATAACAACTCGTGCAGTTGGGCCACGCATTGGATGGTGGTCATGAAACCAACTGATTAAGAGTTGGGTCTGAAACGTTCCAAGTCGAGGACCTCGAGACAGGGCATCGAGAGTCCTATTGAGACTTGCGTCAAGAGTCGTGTTCATTGGATGAGTGCCGTGTTTCATCGGCGACAGGCGTGGGAACGCCTACACGATCTTGATGGGTTGGTCGACTGGGGTCGAGCCGACTGGACTGACTCGCGGGGATCATCATATGGAAGCCTTGGAGGCTTGGTCGGTATGATTGGATTCCCCGGTTCCGATAGTACGGGAGTAATCCTCAGACTTGAGGAATCATGGCAGTCACGTGCACAGGACGGCTGTATCTTGGATCTGGCGAGAGGTGATCATTCTGTAAGATGATCATTATAAGCCTTGTCCAGTGCAGTCGGAATGTGTAGCGAGGACGGTGGATTCCAAGAAGAGGATCCGTCCCCTGTCAGTATGTGACAGAGGTATCTCCTATGCACTCGGAGACACGTTCATGCTGTTTGAAGCTGTGGCCACAGTGGTTGGTCGAATAGGGAATGGTTTCCTGTGTCGACGCAATGAAGCATACGTGGTCTCGAGTATTAAGCATAGATGCCTAGTCAAGGATGGGAACCGACGCCCAATTCCATACCCTAGACTAAGGCCGGGAGACGGTAGACGGAAGGATCGTACCCGTACGGAATCGGGGCCTAAATGTTCACGCCAATTCACCTAGTCTCTAGTGCCATGGGCCGTTGCTAGACGGCCACCCATGGTAACGGGCCCTTGTGGGACACGGGCCCAAGTCTAGCTGAGGGTGAACCTAAAGGGTCACACACAAATCACCGAGGAGGTTGAGAGATCGACTTGGAGTCAATCTCGAAGGATAAAATAAGTAATTGGATTACATAAGGGAAAGTCCATTGGGTGGACAGGCCGATATTGTATCGGGCTTTCATTTAATCGGTAAATTGGATTTTCGATTAAATATGGAAAGTTGAGATGTTGAGACGTTGGATCTTTTAATTGGATTAAAAGATCAACAGGAATAATTTAAATGGACATTAAATTGGATTTAATATTGGGTTCGTCGTAATTGGATTACGATAAAACCTGATCCGTTAAATTATACCCGAGAGGAGAAATAATTCCTAATTTGGAATAGGAAGAAGTTAGACTTCTTCCCTTAATTAAACATAGCCGACATGCTCCCTTGGAGGAAGCAAAATCAGCCATGTTTCATGCTAGGTGGTATGTTGACTTGTCTCTTTTGGAAAGAGACAAATCAACTCCAATCAAGCTCTTCCCTTTTGGTATGATTTGATCATACCATAAATTTTGGTAGGCTTGATTGAAGAATTGATGGTGATTAATTGGAATGAATCTAGACATCCTTGGATGAACCTAGACACATTCCAATAATCACATTAATTATGTATATATATTAGAATATACAACACCTAGCATAAGTGATTCATTATTCATCTTTTTCTAGGAAAAAGAGAAGACAAAAATCCTCTCCTCTCTCTCAATTTTCGTGCTCCCTCTCTCTCTTACACTTGTGTTCTTCACTTGATTTTGAATCAAGAAGAAGAACAAAGTAAGTTTAAGAGAACACTAATTCATAGTGTTCTTCTCTTAAACCGATTCCTTCCTAAACCCGTTCTTTTCTAGCAAGAAGAACGTGTGTTTCTTCCGGTGTGGTGTGGATCACCTTTGGAGAATCCATACGTTTGGATTTCGTGAGCAATCCGGAGAAGGAACAACGCTAGTAGCCGGGAGCATACGCTAAACAATCAAAGGTAACGGTTTATTACGCTTTGATTGATTTCATTTGTATATCTATGCCCTATGTGTTTAAATATATGTTTTAATATTTACACATCCTACATCGAACGCCCGGTTGAGCACCCAAGGGTACACCCCTTGGGATTTGCGTATTTTGAATTTGATTTAAATTTACGCACTTTCTCGACTTTCTCGCTTCCGCTCGCGCTCCCGGGCGGATCCGCTTGTCCTTCAAGTGGTATCAGAGCCCGGTTCGATGTAAGGGGCATAGATCTATGTGTTTGGCATGATCTACTTGCTTTTAAACGGCTTTATTGGCATGTTAGATTACATAAATATATGAATAATATGATGATTCAATTGTTTGGATTTAATGGACTTTTGGCATGCTTAATTTTGTTAGATTGGATCTAAAATTACATGCTTATTTTCAGAATAATATTAATTTTATTGTGCTGAAACAGTTTTGAAAAACAAAAAAAAAAAAAAAAATTTGGTCAGGCCGGCAGTGGCCGCGCGCGGACGCTGCGCATAGGCGCGCGCGCTGTGCGCAGCCGGCCGCTGCTGGCCGAGGGCCAGCGCGCGGCACAGCGCGCGCGCGCTGCCCTGTGCGCGCGGGCGGCCGGCCAGCACAACGGCTGGGCCGTTTTGTGCCGTTTTTTCGACTTTTTCCGGAAAATTCGATTTTTCTGTATTTTCTGCACAATATTCTGAAAATATGTTAATTTTGCATTTTTGATTTTGGAATAATTGGATTATTCCTTGGATTAAATTTGCTTAATTAATTTGTGATTAATACATGCATTGGATGCATTGTTTAAAAATGTCCATTAAATTTAAAATTTGAATTTTGCATATTATTTGTATATTTATGCTTTTGTGATGTTGGACATCACTTGGGTATTTGGAATATCCATTGGTTATTTATGCATGATTATTTGGAATAATTATGTTATATGTGAGTTGATGGAATCAACATGGGATGATCACAAAGCCCTAGACCTTGTGTATGGATGAATGAATGTTTATTTATTTTCTGTTGGGTGGGGCCTGCGTGCCTCTTGTTTTTGGGACTATCATCTCCCGTATTTTCAGCCTCATGATGTTAAGGCTTGTTTTCCTTATTACCAATGTATTACTTAAAGTTGTAATGAGAGTAGATAGGATTGGTGAGGTTTCAATTTTAACAAGCAATTGGAGTCGGTGACCCCAAGGAGGAGCATCAAGGCGTGAAACAAGAGCACTACAAGGCCCATTGGAATGACAATGGGTATATTACTATTGTAATAATTTAGGACCACCCTAGACAGACCATAGACTCACTGCGGGCTCAGTGGGTCGCATAGGTTGGGCTTGTGATCATCCTAACAGGGGTATGCTATGTTTTCTGCATGCGGCGTATTTATTTATCGCTTTAAATATTGGATATTTATGCATGCTAAAACACAATAATGTGATGAGGTCTCGGTCACACACAAACTCTCATTTGGTTGGACCAAATTAAATATTAGGCCCATAACGGACTTGGATCAAAATGGTATTTTGGTCTGTCCGAGCCTTCCATCCACAGCAATGTGGTGAGGAAGCTACCACTACCCAAGTGTGGTCTCACGAGTCGTGGCACACTTGGACTAGGGGAAAGCTGCACTATTGTTGTGAACAAAAAGACTGCGCTCGCTGTTTCCCTGTCTCACGAGTCGTGGGGGGCGACAGTTTGAGGCATGATTTGGTTGATGGGTCGGGCCTAACACTGAGTAACATGGTTCGCTTGGAGTCCTCGGAACCATGCGAATAGGTGAGGCAAAATATCTTGGGAATCTCATTGGATGAGAATGATATTGGATATCTCCCACGAGGTCTTCTTCATGTGAATCGTAAAAGCGGGGCATGGAGATTACGCTTGTGGATCCCAAGCCCACTAGGAAATGGTTTCCCGAAACTCCGCTTGAGAGTGGCGGACTTTCGTATAAATAGTGGGAGGGTTAAAGACTAAAAGACCAAGTCTTCAACTTGAACAATGATATTACCATCATCTGCCAATTTCTGCTTTACATTTTCATTAATGTAGATATGTCTAAGAACCCGTTAACCATGATTCTTGAGACTAACAAATTCAACGGAACGAACTACTCGGACTGGCTGAGAAACCTGAGGATTGTCCTCGGTTTCGAGAACCAAGGCTACGTCTTGGACGAGCCGCCACCGAGCAACTTACCGGAGGGGTCCACGCCTGAAGAACGTTTGACGTTCGAGAAATGGCATGAGGACAACCGGAAAGTACGCAGTATCATACTGGCTTCAATGTCTAACGACATCCAGAAGCAGTATGAGAGGCTGGACAACGTCTCCGCCATAATGCTTCGCATGAACGAGGTTTATGCGGTTCCGGATAGGCATATTAGATATGCCGCCACAAAAGCATTCTTTGGCACCAAGCTCGCTGAAGGAGCGTCTGTACAGAGTCATGGGGTCAAGATGCTCTCCCTAGTGGAGAAACTCGAGGACCTTAAAGCTGGGCTTAACAATGACACGTACATTGACGTGATCCTCCAGTTGCTCCCTCCATCCTATGACCCGTTTGTTGTAAACTACAACATGAACGGACTTGAGAAGTCTATTCATGAGTTGATCAACATGCTGGTCCAATACGAGGCAACGACCCACAAGTCGGCGCCGGCGGTATTGATAGGAGAGGCTTCGACCTCCAAGGTGAATGGCAAGAGGGCCGGACGCTGGAAGAGGAAGAAGGGCAAAGGAAAGACGGTTGCGGCCCCTGTTCGCGCTCCGGGCGTCCCTGTTGCTCCGGTTGGACCGAGCAAAGGGAAAGGGAAGGCCCATGGTTCTCAGCGGTCCAAGGTAAATGATGTCTGCATGCATTGCCAAGGGAAAGGGCATTGGAAGATGGAGTGCCCACAACTCCTCTCCAACCCAGGTGTGTTTGTGGTTGAAGTTAATATGATTACTAATTCTGGTTCATGGGTATTGGATACCGGGTGTGGTGTTCACATCTGCAATGATTTGCAGGCACTGCAAAGAAGCAGAAGGCTAACCAAGGATGAGATGATCCTGAGGCTAGGCGATGGCAAGGCCGTTGCTGCGGAGGCCGTAGGATCACTAGAGTTAGCCATTAGTAGTCATGTTAGGATTATACTGAACGCCTTTTTCTATGTACCTAGCATGATTAAAAACATTGTTTCCATCCCGGTCCTTGATAAGGAGGGATATGAATTTACCATCAATAAAAACGGTTTTTTCATTATCAAAGATGGTATTTCTCATTTGCTTGGTACATTGGTCAACGGTTTGTACATACTTCAACAGTCTAATTGGATTATGACTTCAGAACACAAACGAAAACTTGATGATCATAATAACGCACAGATATGGCATGCAAGGTTAGGTCATATCTCTAAAGATAGGATAAGAAGGTTGGTGGACTCAAAGAGTCTAGAAATAGACGATTTGGACAACCTACCGACCTGCGAATCCTGTCTAAAGGGAAAGATGACCAAGAAACCCTTTGTTGGACAAAGTACGCTAGCCAGTGGTCTGTTGGATTTGATCCATACAGATGTCTGTGGTCCACTAAATACTCAGGCTAGAGGTGGGTACTCGTACTTCATAACCTTTACCGATGATCACTAACGGTATGGTTATGTTTACTTGATGAGGTACAAGTCTGAAGCCTTTGGAAGGTTTAAGGAATACAGACTTGAAATAGAGAACCAAACCGGTCGAAAGATCAAAGCCCTTCGGTCGGACCGAGGTGGAGAGTATTTGAGTGGTGAGTTTACTGATTATCTAAAAGAGAATGGGATTCTCTCTCAGTGGACCCCTCCTGGAACACCGCAGCTTAACGGTGTGTCTGAAAGGAGGAATCGGACCTTGTTGGACATGGTCCGATCCATGATGAGTTTTACCGAACTACCCCTTTCCTTCTGGGGATACGCTCTTGAGACGGCGGCCAAAGTTTTGAACTTGGCGCCATCTAAAAGGGTATCCGAGACGCCATATGAGATATGGCATGGCAAGCCTGCCTCCTACAAATACTTGAAAGTGTGGGGTTGCCCCGCATATGTCAAGAGATTAGTGGGAGATAAACTGGACTCGAGGTCTAGTTTATGCAGGTTTATCGGCTATCCGAAAGAAACTGCGGGGTATTATTTCTATGATCCCTCCGAGCAAAAGGTTTTTGTCTCGCGAAACGCAGTGTTCTTGGAAAAAGGTTTTCCATCGGATAGTCGACGCGATGAGGTACTCCTTGAGGAATCAAGTGAGGTACCCCATGAGGCGGCAGTGACATCTGAGCCAACGGTTCCCACTGATATTGTTCCAGTCATCCGTAGGTCGGCCAGAGTATCCCATGCACCTGATAGGTATGGATTTCTGGGCCTGACCGGTCAGTTGGATAATGATCCAAAGACGTACGGAGAAGCGATGTCAGACATCGATTCGGACAAGTGGCTTGAGGCCATGAAATCCGAGATGGACTCGATGGGTACAAACAAGGTTTGGACCCTAGCAGATCCACCAAAAGGGGTTAAACCCGAAGCTGGAACATACGTTCTGATGAAGTCATACGGGGATATGATTTCATCAAGAACGAGTCCGATCCTTGTGTATACAAGAAGATCAGTGGGAGCTCAGTTGCGTTTTTGGTGCTTTACGTGGATGACATCTTGCTCATTGGGAATGATGCTAAGATGTTGGGTACCACTAAAGCTTGGTTGTCAACGCAACTCTCCATGAAGGATATGGGCGAGGCATCCTACATCCTTGGCATCAAGATCTACAGGGATAGATCTAAAAGGATGTTAGGAATGGCCCAGTCCTCGTACATTGAGAAAGTCTTGAAGAGATTCAAGATGGAGAACTCAAAACGAGGATTCCTTCCAATGAGGCATGGAATTAAGTTATCCAAGAAGCAGTCTCCTAAGACTGATGAGGAGCTTAAACGGATGTTGGACATCCCCTATGCTTCAGCCGTAGGCAGCATACAGTATGCTGTTCAATGCACTAGACCTGATGTGGCTTTCGCTTGAGTGCAGTCAAGACTATCCTGAAGTACCTGAAAAGGACTAAGGACATGTTCTTAATCTACGGTGGTGGAGAGTTGATACTGGAAGGCTAATAGCGACACTAGCTTCCAGTCGGATGACGAAGATGCCAAGTCTCAATTCGGTTTTTGTATTTAGACTATATGGTGGCGTGGTTACTTGGAAGGGTTCCAAGTAGGCTACCACGGCGGACTCCACGATAGAGTTTTGAATACATAGCGGCTTTGGAAGCTGCTAAGGAGTGGTTTGGTTGATGAGCTGCATCCAAGGGTTGGATGTAGTACCTAGCATTGCTAAGCCTGTAATTATCTTTTATGATAAACAACGGGGCGATAGCGCTAGGAAAGGAACCGAGATCTCATCACGATCCAAGCATATTCTTAGACGCTACCATCTCTTAGAGAGATGGATAGCAGGAGTGACGTTCGGTTGGACCGAGTCAGCTCCGCTGAAAACATAGCAGATCCACTTGCTAAGCCCATGTCGCAAGTTGCCCATACTCACCATCTGAATAAGAGGTTCGAGGTCAATGGGTGATTGGCTTTAGGTCAAGTGGGAGATTGTTGGAATAGGTGACCAGAAAGCCAATAGGTTTGGCAATTTGTAACCTATCCGACAACTTGATGTGAATGTAATATTATTATGTGATGAATAAGATGAGTATTCGTCACCAATGGTACCTTCTTTGTTGCGCTCATCTTACATTTGTTTAAAATGGTGTTTAACTTATATCGCAACAAAGCCCACAGACCATAGATAACAACTCGTGCAGTTGGGCCACGCATTGGATGGTGGTCATGAAACCAACTGATTAAGAGTTGGGTCTGAAACGTTCCAAGTCGAGGACCTCGAGACAGGGCATCGAGAGTCCTATTGAGACTTGCGTCAAGAGTCGTGTTCATTGGATGAGTGCCGTGTTTCATCGGCGACAGGCGTGGGACGCCTACACGATCTTGATGGGTTGGTCGACTGGGGTCGAGCCGACTGGACTGACTCGCGGGGATCATCATATGGAAGCCTTGGAGGCTTGGTCGGTATGATTGGATTCCCCGGTTCCGATAGTACGGGAGTAATCCTCAGACTTGAGGAATCATGGCAGTCACGTGCACAGGACGGCTGTATCTTGGATCTGGCGAGAGGTGATCATTCTGTAAGATGATCATTATAAGCCTTGTCCAGTGCAGTCGGAATGTGTAGCGAGGACGGTGGATTCCAAGAAGAGGATCCGTCCCCTGTCAATATGTGACAGAGGTATCTCCTATGCACTCGGAGACACGTTCATGCTGTTTGAAGCTGTGGCCACAGTGGTTGGTCGAATAGGGAATGGTTTCCTGTGTCGACGCAATGAAGCATACGTGGTCTCGAGTATTAAGCATAGATGCCTAGTCAAGGATGGGAACCGACGCCCAATTCCATACCCTAGACTAAGGCCGGGAGACGGTAGACGGAAGGATCGTACCCGTACGGAATCGGCGCCTAAATGTTCACGCCAATTCACCTAGTCTCTAGTGCCATGGACCGTTGCTAGACGGCCACCCATGGTAACGGGCCCTTGTGGGACACGGGCCCAAGTCTAGCTGAGGGTGAACCTAAAGGGTCACACACAAATCACCGAGGAGGTTGAGAGATCGACTTGGAGTCAATCTCGAAGGATAAAATAAGTAATTGGATTACTTAAGGGAAAGTCCATTGGGTGGACGGGCCGATATTGTATCGGGCTTTCATTTAATCGGTAAATTGGATTTTCGATTAAATATGGAAAGTTGAGATGTTGAGACGTTGGATCTTTTAATTGGATTAAAAGATCAACAGGAATAATTTAAATGGACATTAAATTGGATTTAATATTGGGTTCGTCGTAATTGGATTACGATAAAACCCGATCCGTTAAATTATACCCGAGAGGAGAAATAATTCCTAATTTGGAATAGGAAGAAGTTGGACTTCTTCCCTTAATTAAACATAGCCGACATGCTCCCTTGGAGGAAGCAAAATCAGCCATGTTTCATGCTAGGTGGTATGTTGACTTGTCTCTTTTGGAAAGAGACAAATCAACTCCAATCAAGCTCTTCCCTTTTGGTATGATTTGATCATACCATAAATTTTGGTAGGCTTGATTGAAGAATTGATGGTGATTGATTGGAATGAATCTAGATATCCTTGGATGAACCTAGACACATTCCAATAATCACATTAATTATGTGTATATATTAGAATATACAACACCTAGCATAAGTGATTCATTATTCATCTTTTTCTAGGAAAAAGAGAAGACAAAAATTCTCTCCTCTCTCTCAATTTTCGTGCTCCCTCTCTCTCTTACACTTGTGTTCTTCACTTGATTTTGAATCAAGAAGAAGAACAAAGTAAGTTTAAGAGAACACTAATTCATAGTGTTCTTCTCTTAAACCGATTCCTTCCTAAACCCGTTCTTTTCTAGCAAGAAGAACGTGTGTTTCTTCCGGTGTGGTGTGGATCACCTTTGGAGAATCCATACGTTTGGATTTCGTGAGCATTCCGGAGAAGGAACAACGCTAGTAGCCGGGAGCTTACGCTAAACAATCAAAGGTAACGGTTTATTACGCTTTGATTGATTTCATTTGTATATCTATGCCCTATGTGTTTAAATATATGTTTTAATATTTACACATCCTACATCGAACGCCCGGTTGAGCACCCAAGGGTACACCCCTTGGGATTTGCGTATTTTGAATTTGATTTAAATTTACGCACTTTCTCGACTTTCTCGCTTCCGCTCGCGCTCCCAGGCGGATCCGCTTGTCCTTCATTAATATGATCACAATTTAATCTATAATATATCTACTAATTAACTAAATTTTCTTAAATAATTAGCAATTAACCCCATAATTATGTATAAAAATTTATGGGCGTCACACTTATGCACTCGGAGACACGTGCATGCTGCTTCAACCTGAGGCCACAGTGGTTGGTCGAACAGGAAATGGTCTCCTGTGTCGATGCAATGAGGCATGCGTAGTCTCGAGTAGTAAGCATAGATGCCTAGTCAAGGATGGGAACCGACGCCCAATTACATACCCTAGAGTAAGGCCGGGAGACGGTAGATGGAAGGACCGTACCCGTACGTAATCGGCGCCTAAATGTTCATGCCAACATTCACCTAGTCTCTAGTGCTATAGACCGTTGCTAGACGGCCACCCTTGGTAACGGGCCCTTGTTGGACAAAGGCCCAAGTCTAGCTGGGAGTGAACCTAAAGGGTCACACACAAATCACCGAGAAGGTGGAGAGTTTGACTTGGAGTCAATTTCGGAGGATAATTAAGTAATTGGAATACTTAAAGGATTTTCCATTGGATGGAGGGGTCGATATTGTATCGGGCCCTCATTTAATCGGTAAATGAAATTTATCGGTTAATGAAGAGAGTCGAAAGATTGGATCTTTTAATTAGATTAAAAGGTAAATGAGATTACTTAAGTGGATCTTGAATTAAATGGGATTTAATTTTGGGTTCATTGTAATTGAATTACAGTGGAACCCGGTCCGTTAAATTTTGGCCCAAGAGATGTGTTAATTCCACTTTTGGAATACGAAGAAGTTGGACTTCTTCCCTAATGTGGTATGGCCGAAAATTACCACTTTTGAAGGGGTAAAAATCGGCCATACATGCTTGATGTATTGACTTGTCTCCTTTTGATAAGGGACAAATCAATTCCAATCAAGCCCCTCTCTTTTGGTATGATTATATCATACCTTAAGAGATGGTCGACTTGATTAATGTATTAGTGGGATTGATTGGGATGTATCTAGACATACTTGGATGAACCTAGACACATTCCAATAATCACATTAATTTTGTATATATATGAGTATATACAAAACATCAAAGGAAGAGAATCATTATTCATCTTTTTCTAGGAAAAAGAAGAAGAAAAATTACACTCCTCTCTCTCTAATTTTCGGTCTCTCTCTCTCACACAAAAATCCCCTTTGTGCTTCATTTGATCTTGGATCATTTGGAAGAACAAAGTGTTTAAGAAAAACACTAATCAATAGTGTTCAATTTTCCTTAAACCGAATCCTCCAAGATCCCTTTTCTTCAAGCAAAGAAAACAAGCATCTCTTCCGGTGTGGTGTGGATCACCTCTAGAGAGTTCATACACTTTGAACATTGTGAGCATTTCTGGAGAGGAACAAAGCAAGTAGCCGTGCAACAAATTAAACTACAAAGGTAATCTTGCTTTTACGTTATTGTAGTTTATTATTTTATTTCTATGCCCTATGTATAATTTATGCTTTTAATATTGATACATCCTACATCGAACGCCCGGTTGAACACCCAAGGGTACACCCCTTGGGATTTTGTGATTATGTTTAATTTATGCAATTAAATTCCGCATTTTCACGCTTCCGCTCAAGAGGTATCAGTGCCCGGTTCGATGTAAGGGGCATAGATCTATGTGCTTGGCATGTAAAACTTGCTTTTATGGCTTTATGAGCATGTGTAATTGTATGAATATATGAATGAATATGCTTGTTCATTTGTTTGAATTTGATGGACATTGTACATGAAATTTTATGGATTAGATCTTAAAAGTTGTATGTTTATTTTCAGTTTATATTATGTATTAATGGGTTGAAACGAGAGATCAAAAATGCTTAAATACGGACAGCAGCGGCAGCATTTGGCTGCCGCCCCTGCCGGCCGACCATTGGCTGGAGAGCGCGAGGGGCGCGCGGTCGGGCGCATGCACGCTCACGCTAGTGCGCAGCCTGGCCGGTGTGCCTGCCAACGTGCGTGCTGGCAGGGGCGGCCGCGCATACTGAGCGGCCCGCGCGCGCTGTGCGCAGGCGCGTAGCTGCTGGCCACCAGGCTAGTGCTACAAAGGGCACGCGCGCGCAAAGTGCACAGGCTGGCTGCCTACGTGTGCACACAACCCTGTGTGGGCGGGTGGCCAGTAGGCACAACGGCTGGGCCGTTTCGTGTCGTTTTTCGAGGTTTTATGAAAAATTGGATTTTCTGGGATTTCTGCACATTTTTTCTTAAAATGAATTAGTTTTGCATATTTGATTTCGGAATTATTGATTTTTTTTCTCAGATCAAATTTGCATAATTAATTTGGGTTTAATGCATGCATTGGATGCATTGTATGTAATGTCTATTAAATATAAAATTTGAATTTTTCATATTATTTGTATATCTGTACCTTGTGATGTTGGACATCACTTGAATATTTTGAATATCCATGATTAAGCATGATTATTTGGTATAATTGTGTTATGTGCGTTGATGGGATCAACATAGGATGCTCACAAGAGCCCTAGACCTTATGTATGGATGAATTTTGTTTATTTACAATTCTGTTGGGTGGGGCCTGCGTACTTCTTGTTTTCGGACTATCATCTCCCGATTTTCTAGCCTCATGATGTTAAGGCTTATTCATTTATTTCCATGAACTGCGTTCACATGTAATGAGAGTAGATAGCTTTGGTCAAGTTTTATTTTGACAAGCCTATGAAGTCGGAGACCTAAGGTGTAACATCAAGGCGTGAAACAAGAAGAGCCACAAGGCCCATTGGAATGTCAATGGGTTTATTACTTATGTAATAGTGTAGGACCACCCTAGACAGACCATAGACTCGTTGCAGGCTCAATGGGTCGCATAGGTTGGGCTAGTGATCATCCTAACAGGGGTATGCTATGTTTTCTGCATGGGGCGTATTTATTTAAACGCTTTAATGAATATTGGATATTTATGCATGCTAAAACACTTAATGTGATGAGGTGTCGGTCATCACCAAACTCTCATTTGGTTGGACCAAATTAAATATTAGGCCTAGAACGAACTTGGATCAAAATGGTATTTTGATCTGTCCGATCCTTCCATCCACAGCAATGTGGTGAGGAAGCTACCACTACCCAAGTGTGGTCTCACGAGTCGTGGCACACTTTGACTAGGGGAAAGCTGCACCATTGTTGTGAACAAAGAGATTGCACTCGTTGTTTCCCTGTCTCACGAGTCGTAGGGGGCGATAGTTGAGGCATGATGTGGTTGATGGGTCGGGCCCAACACTGAGTAACATGGTTCTCTTGGAGTCCTCAGAACCATGCGAAGAGGTGAGGCAAAATATCTTGGGAATCTCACTGGATGAGAATGATATTGGATATCCCCATAACGTTTTCTTCATGTGATTCGTAAAAGCAGGGCATGGAGATCACGCTTGTGGATCCCAAGCCCACAAGGAAATCGTTTCCTGAAACTCCGCTTGAGAGTGGTGGACTTTCGTATAAATAGTGAGAGGGTTAAAGACTAAAAGACCATGTCTTCAACTTAAATAATAATATTACCATCATCTGCTAATTTCTGCTTTACATTTTATAAATGTAGATATGTCTAAGAATCCTTTGATCATGGTACTTGAAACTAATAAGTTTAACAGAATGAACTACTCGGACTGGGTAAGAAACCTGAGGATTGTCCTCGGTTTCGAGATCCAAGGCTACGTCTTGGACGAGCCGCCATCGAGTGACTTACCGGAGGATTCCACGCTAGAAGAACGTTTGACATTCAAGAAATGACATGAGGACAATCGTAAACTACGCAGTATCATATTGGCTTCCATGTCTAACGACATCCAGAAGCAATATGAGAGGCTGGACAACGTCTCCGCCATAATGCTCCGCATGAACGAGGTTTATGCGGTTCCGGACAGGCATATTTGATATGCTGCCACAAAAGCATTCTTTGGCACCAAGCTGGCCGAAGGATCGTTATACAGAGTCAAGGGTCAAGATGCTTTCCCTAGTGGAGAAGCTCGAGGACCTTAAAGCTGGGCTTAACAATGACACGTACATTGATGTGATCCTCCAGTCGCTTCCTCCATTCTATGACATGTTTGTTGTAAACTACAACATGAACGGACTTGAGAAGTCTATTCATGAGTTGATCAACATGCTGGTGCAATACGAGGCGACGACACACAAGTCGGCAGCAGCGGTATTGAAAGGAAAGGCTTCGACCTCCAAGGCAAATGGCAAGAGGGTCGGACGCTGAAAGAGGAAGAAGGAATATGAAGGATTCGGTACGGCCCGGGAACGCGGCGGAAGCGTAAAATAAAAGAAATTTAAAACGATTTCAAAGGGGTGTTCCCTTTGAATTCCCGGGCGTTCTGTGTATTCAAAAGCATAATAACATACATAAAAAATATGCTTGAACATGTGGCTAGAGGAGGAAACAAAAAGGTACAATAATTTAAATAGAAACATACCTTTTTCGTTTCACATGTAAAACGGCAACAAGCTTTGATTCTCTTTTCGTTCCTTTTCCGTTCACCTTAGGATTCAAATTAGAACCCCTCTAATTTTTCCACACCACAGCAATGGAAGTAAATCTAGATCTACTGCTAGGTAAAAGCTAGATCAAGGAAGAAACGAAAAACGTATTACACTATTGATTAGTGTATACGTATTTCTCATGTTCTCATTTTGAATCCAATTCAAAGAGAACTCAAAAGAAGGAGAAAATGTTAGAATAGGTGACCAGAAAGTCAATGGTATTGGCTGTTCTGAGAACCATTCGTCAATCTGTGAACAAGTAATATTATGTTAATGAATGTAGTGAGGGTTCATATAGCCTTAGTTTGTTGTACTTACTGCTTGCATCGCTACGATGTCACAACAAACGCCCACAGACTGAAATAACGTTTCGGGAAATTGGAACTACGCTTGGAGGTAGGTTCATGAAATCAGTTTCGCCGAATCAGTCTGAAATACTCCAAGTCAAAGGAATCTCGAGACAGGGCATCGAGAATCCATTTGAGACTTGCACTAAGCATCTGCTGTCGTGTTTCATCGACGGGTGACGAGGATCGTCTAAGCAGTGTTAGTGGGTCGGCCTGCTGGGGAGCGGCCGACTGAGGTGACTCGCGGGAATCGTCATATGGAAGCCACTCGGGCTTGGTCGGTATGACTCGCATTCCCGGTTCTGATAGTACGGGATTAGTCCTCGGACTTGAGGATCACGGCAGTCCCCTACATACTAAGGCTATATCTTGGATCTGGTGAAATTTGACCGATTATATCACATGGTCATCATAAGCCTTGTCCAGTGCAGTTGGAGTATGTAAGAACGGTGAATTCCAAGATAGGATCTGTCCCCTGTCAAAGGATATGACAGCAAGATCTCCTATGCGCTCGGAGATGGTTTAGACTCACAAAGTCTATGGCCATAGCACTTGATGTAGTGGGAAAGGATTTCCTACGTCGAGTTAAACCTATCTCGAGCATTATGCATAGTTGCCTAGTCAAGAATGGGAACCGACCCCTAGACTAAAGGCCGGGAGACAGGCGACAGTAGGACCGTACCCGTACGTATCGAGCGTCGGTAGGACCGCACCTGCATATAACTCGGAGCCTAAATGTTCACACCATAAATTCACCTAGTCTCTAGTGCCATGGACCGTTGCTAGATGGCCACCCATGGTAACGGACTACTTTGGTTATGAAATAACAAAAGGTAGGTCCAAGTCTAGCTGAAAGGTGAACCTAAAGAGTCACACCCGCTACACCAAATGAAAGGGAATTAATTTGGAATTAATTCCGGGAGAAGGTTTAATTTAATGGAATTAAATTATACTTCTTGGAGATTCAAGCTTCGATGAATTATTTGGAATAATCGGGCTTGAGTTCATAAATTAGATTTATGAATTTTACAAAGCATGGGCTTTCCTTTTAATTAGATTAAAAGGGTGAATTAATTAATTAGTGGGCTTGGTATTAAATAGGATTTAATATAAAGTCCATGGACTATTTAATTTGGAATTAAATAAAGTCCATTCCATTAATTAATTAATGGGCTTAGTATATTAAATAGGATTTTAATATAAAGTCCATGGGACTATTTAATTTAGAATTAAATAATCCCATTCTATGGAATTAATTAATGGGCTTGGTATTTAATAGGATTTAATATAAAGTCCATGGACTATTTAATTTGGAATTAAATAAAGTCCATTCCATTAATTAATTAATGGGCTTAGTATATTAAATAGGATTTTAATATAAGGTCCATGGGATCATTTAATTTAGAATTAAATAAAGCCCATTTCATAAAGCCCATCAAAATGGATGGACAAGATTTGATCTAGAGAATGATGAGATGAATGGCCATGATTAATTTGACTTAATCAAAGCCTAATTTGACTAGGATTTGACTAGGTCAAAGTCCTAGTCAAAGTGTGTCTCTTTGGAAGAGTTTGAGAAGGAATAGGAATTCCATCTTCTATAAATACTTAAAAAACACACACTTACACCTACTATTCTCTACAACTCTCATCTCTCATCTCTCTCAAGATTTTCGTCCATCCTCTTATTTTCTCTCCAAGAATTATACTTTGTTCTTCTTGATTTATTCAAGTTAAGAACATAAGAGACATTAATTGCGTTAATTCATAGCGTGTATCGATGTCTCTTCTCCCCAAATAATTTCTTGCTAGCACAAGGGTTGTTTGCTTTCCGGTGGAGCGAGTGAGATGATTTAGAGGGTCTCTTATTTGAGATCTTGGTGCAAAACGGGGAACAATGCGTGTAGCCGAAACGAAGACAAAACTACAACCGGGTAGGTTCTTTAATTTCATTTTTCGGTTTCAATTCTATGGCCTCCATGTTGTGTTTTATTGAACATGAGATACACCGAACGCCCGGGAGAATCAAGGGCACACCCCTTGATTCGTTTATGTACGTTATGCATGATTTAAATTTCATTTAATTATGCTTTGTAATTTTTTATTACGCACTATTTCGCGCTTCCGCTATTCGCGTTAATCTCCCGGGACGATCCACCGATTTCTTTCAGAAAAGGCTGGAAATTTTGGTGGCTAGTGTTCTAGGGAGTGCAAGTTAGGAAGATGAAAAGTGTATGCATGTGTTGTGTAGTTGTAGGTAGTTTCCAAAACCACCTACACACTAATGCACAACTTATGCTCAACCTCCAACCATGTTAGCACAATATGTGGACCACCTAGCCATCATGGCAAGCAACATCATTGCTTACATGGACCCACATCATTTCTTACATGGAGGACTTTCAACTCCTCTTAAACTTGCATCAAACCTTTGAGCTTTGATTTCAAGTCATGGACCGGTTTTGACCGGTCTTGATTTAATCAAATTAAATCATGTGATCCATAGGTTTTAAATTAATCCAATTAATTTTAAACCTTATTGAAATCCAAAAGTTCATTTAATCCAATTAAATAAACATAAGCTCAAACACTAATTAATTGATCCAATCAATTAATTAAACGAAACCCAATAAATTAATCCAATTAATTTAAAGGTATTGAGCCCAAAATTAATTAGTCCAATTAATTAATTCTTGGGCCATCCATCCAATGGATTTTTCCAATAAATGATCCCATCATTTATATTCTCCTTGAATTAATTTAATCCAATTAAATTATTCACTTCTTCCAGAATTAATTCCAAATTAATTTCACTACTTCCATAGTGATTTGTGTGTGACTCTTTAGGTTCACCCTCAGCTAGACTTGGGCTTGTGTCCAACACAATTGATTAATTAAATCCAATTTAATTAATTATTTCTAATTTACCATTAATCAGAAATGCCCGTTACCATGGGTGGCCGTCTAGCAACGGTCCATGGCACTAGAGACTAGGTGAATGTTGGCGTGAACATTTAGGCTCCGAATTCCATACAGGTACAGTCCTTTGTCAACCATCTCCCGCCCTTAGTCTAGGGCATGGAATTGGGTGTCGGTTCCCATCCTGGACAAGGCAACTATGCTACAAACTCGAGACGCGTTTACTCTATTGATCGACCTAGGGAACCATTCCCTACTCGACCAATCGCTACGGCCGTAGACTTAATGAGTCGAAACCATCTCAGAGCGCATAGGAGACATAGCTGTCAAATACTGACAGGGGACAGATTCTATCTTGGAATCCACCGTCCTCACTACATACTCCGACTGCCCTGGACAAGGCTTATAATGACCATATCAAAGACATGGTCACCTCTCGCCAAATCCAAGATACAACCTTCATATGCAAGTGACTGCCATGATTCCTCAAGTCCGAGGACTAATCCCGTACTATCGGAACCGATAATTCCAGTCATACCGACCAAGCCTCCAAGGCTTCCATATGACGATTCTCGCGAGTCAGTTCAGTCAGTCGACTACTTTGCCAACTAACCCACTAAAATTGCATAGACGATCCACGTCTTGCACCGATGAAACTCGGCACTCACCCAGTGAATGAAATACTTAGTGCAAGTCTCTATAGGACACTCGAGGCCCAGTCTCGAGGTCCTCGACTTGGAACGTTTCAGATCGACCCTCAAGGAGTTGGTTTCATAGCCGCCAACCTATGCGAAGCTCAACTCAATGGATTTTACCAATCAGTCTGTGGGCATTTGTTGTGACATTGAAACACCATTCAAATGTAAGTAGTAAGCACAACAAACACATTTTGCCAATGATGAATACTTACTTTATCCATCAGTATAATATTACTTTGATAAAGATCGACGAATAGTTTCCAGAACAACCAATCCAATTGACTTTCTGGTCACTTATTCTAACAATCTCCCACTTGACCACAAAGCCAATTACCCATGTTGCTCAGAGCCTTCTGAGTATGAGCAATCTACGATACCGGCTCGATCTCGTGGGTCTACTATATTTCTTTGCGGAAGTGACACGGTCCAACCGTGTCACCGCTTCCTACCATTGCTGCCTGCAAAATGGTGGTTGTCTAAGAATTTTCCGTGGATCTGTGATGAGATCTCGAGCCCAAAAGCTTTTGCCAAAGCCTAGTTGTTGGCCTCCAAGGCAACTACTGGCTCGGCCGTGCTAGGCACCACATCCATCCTATGGATGCAGTTTTCAATCCAAACCACTTTCCAGAAATGACTTCCTAAGTCGCCATACATTCGACTTTCATAATGACATGTCATGGTATCCTGCTTGAGACCTTTCCAAGCTACCACACTCACCATTAAGTCCAAATGTATATACATATTGAGACTAAACATTATTCACATGATTCTGGAAGCTAGTATCGCTATAGCCTTCTAGAATCCACCCTCCACAAAATGTTCATCAAGAACACTTCTTTAATCCTTATTCAGGTATTAAAGATATTCTCAACAGTTGTCTACTGCCTTCTCGGCACAAGCCCAATGACCATTGTTATGCACAAAGCATACACAACATCAGGCCCAATGCACGAACAACATTCATGCTACCTAAAGCAAAGACGTAGGGGATGTCAAACATCTAAGCTTTCTCATCAGTCTAGCGTGACTGATTCTTGAACAGCTTAACCCTGTATAAAGGAATCCAATTCCTATCATGGAGAATTGCATGAACAACGCTCGTGTTTTAGTGTTTTCTAACATCTTAAATTCATTCCAAATGAATAAGACGTTACACACTAAACACTTGGAATAAAACTATCCTCCCACTGACCCTAAAGCCTGTTACTGATCGATTCATACTCCGTATGAACTCGTCAAAACGAATATTCCAGTTATACAAAATTTCAAACCCAGTTTGAATTTCCATGATGGATCAAATAGCTCTAAGCCATTGATCCAAACCCGATGTCCAACATCGCTTCTCCTTGTATCTTTTGGATGATAATCCAATTGACCGAACAGGCCCAGAAACCTTTACCTCTCAAGTAACTAAGGTATTCTGGTTCTCCCTAGGAGGACTGGAATATAGTCAGTGAAATAATATAATTACAAATGATGTTTGCATTATTCTGCATTAAGCCTGCACAAATCAGACACCTAGTCTAATTTGTCTCCCACTAGTCCCTTGACGTATGTGGGACCATCCCATGTACTCAAGAACTTTGTAGGATGCAGACTTGCCAAACCATAACCTATATGGCAACTAGATCATGACTATTAGAAAATGCCATGTTTCTCAACCTAGCAACCTTTCAAGCCCATGTCTAGAAGGTTTAAGGTAATCCAGTGAAACCCCGATCGAACCAAGTCTAACAAGGTTCAATTTCTCCCTTATCAGAGACCGTTCAACCATGGTCCTTACAGGAAGAATTCCACTGAGTGAGAATTCCATTCTCATCTGGATATTCAAGAACTCCTACTAAATACACGCCCCTTCGATCTAATCGAGAGGTTTAATTTTGCAATCAACTTGGTTCACCACTCCGAGTCTAATTCCCCGAACCTATCCAATGTCCTTAGACTTGTGAACCCTCTTCTGGTGCTATGTACTCAGTAATCTACGAATGTCTAAATGGATCCAATCCGATAGACTTTTGGCAAGCCCACTTTGTCCAACAAAGAAGCCTTACAGTCTTTCCATCTCAGAGAGGACTTGTAAGCTAGTCGACTCAAATTGTCTATCGCTAGACTCTTTGAATCTTCCAACTTCCTCGTCCTTAACTAAAGGAAAAACCATCCTAGCCTATGGATGCCAAATTCGTAAGTTTATCTTGATTATCCATTTTAATCATTTGATTTGAGTACTCATAATCCAATTATGGGATAATGTTTAAGGATAATTATGTATCCCACCTAGCAGACAAGAATAATCATTCTTTGTCAAATAAAGTAATTTTATTGATCAAACGTATGTAATTAAAATCTGTCCAACAGTATATAAAAACATACTTCGATCATGCTAGGTTACATATTTCCTTTCAAACTCTATCCTAACATGATCACTGCTATGCTATGCCTAACTAGTCCCTAGTCTTTGCAGCAATGGCCCTGCCATCGCTAAGCCTTAGGACCTGTCTAGGCTTTCTACTCATAACCATCTATAAACCATTCGCAGATTATGATTAACTGGTATCCAATACCAAAGAGTAGAACAATAATCATGTTGGTACTCAATTCAAATGTACCTTCATTGGAGAGGAGCTTGGGACACTCCCTCTTCCAATGTCCCTTTTTGCGGTAGTTAATGCACACATCGTTTGGAATCTATGACTTTGACTGCCGAACCCTCTTCCTCTTTCCTTTACCTCCGCCAAGCGGTGTAACAGGATCACTCGAAGTGCTAGCAGCGGCTGATGTTGTCTTAGCTTTCTTCCTCTTCCAGCGTCCGACACCCTTGCCTTTCGCTTCTGAGGTCAAAGACTCTCCCACTAGTACCGCTGGCGCAGATTTTTCAATCATTGCCTCGTACCGGACCAACATATTTATCAAGTCATCAATAAATTGGTCGAAAGAGGTAGAAACAGACTGAAGGATCACATCGATGTACGTCTCTTTTTCAAGATTAGCTTGGAGGTCTTTGAGCATTTCCACAAGGGATAGCATCATGACTCCATGCTCTCGTACAGACGACCTTTCTGTCATCATAGCTCCAAAGAATGCCTTCGTTGCAGCGTATCTAACATACCGGTCCGAGACCGCATAGATATCTTGCAAACGAAGCATAATCTAGCC
Source organism: Sesamum alatum (assembly GCA_034509735.1). Lineage (NCBI taxonomy): Eukaryota > Viridiplantae > Streptophyta > Magnoliopsida > Lamiales > Pedaliaceae > Sesamum > Sesamum alatum. Next base: position 3,930,363 of record JACGWO010000013.1, read on the forward strand.
AACATCATCTAGCCTATCGTACTGCTTCTGGATCTCGTTAGTCATCAAGGCCAGTACGATGCTGCGGACCTGCCGGTGGTCAACATGCATCTTCTCGAACACCAAGCGTTCTTGAGGCATTAACCCATCCGGCAAGGCCTGAGGAAGATCCTTATCCAGAATGTAAGTCTGGTTCTCGAAATCTAAGACTATCTTAAGATTTCACAGCCAGTCGTTGTAGTTTGTTCCATTAAACATATTAGCCTCTAGTATTGGCGTTAGTGGATTCTTAGACATATACATTCAAAATGTAAACAGAAAAACATTAAGTAGATTATAGTAATATTATGTTCAAGTTAAGACTTGGTCTTTAGTCATTAACCCCTCCCACTATTTTTGCGAAAGCCCATCACTCTCAAATGAGGTTTCGGGAAATCATTTCCGAGTGGGCTTGAGGTCCACAAACGTAATTCTCCATGCCCCGCTTTTACGATTCACACGGAAAAAGGCTTTGTGGGAGGTAACATATACCATTCTCATCCAATGAGATCCCCAAGTTATTTTGCCTCGCCTCTTCACATGATCCCGAGGACTCCAAGCGAATCATGTTACTCAGCGTTAGGCCCGACCCATCAACCAAATGAATATCTCAACTATCGCCCCCCACGACTCGTGAGACAGGGAAATAGGAGCATATTCCTTTGTTCATAACAATAGCGCAGCTTTCTTCCATTCCAAACGTGCCACGACTCGTGAGACCACGAATGGGTGAAAGTAGCTTCCTCACTACATTGCTATGGATGGAAGGCTTGGATTTAAATCAAACCATTTGACTTTTTAATCCATTAATGGGCCTAATATTTACTTGGACCATCCAAGTGAGAGTTAAGTTTATTAGTGACCGAGACCTCATCATTAAGAAAGTTTTGCATGCTCCAGTTTTAACATTGAATATAAAGGATGCATTCAAAACACATCATACATCAAATATTAAAACATACACCACATGCAAAATAAGAATGAGAGAGAGAAAGAGAATAATAAAACAAAGATGCACGCAGGCCTCACCCAACAAAAATTAAACCATACATAAGGGCCATGGGCTTTGTGATCATCCCCATTGTTTATCCAATAAACATTTAATACACATTTATATCAACTATAAATATGCCCATTAAATAAATACATCCATTGCATTTATAAAAATGATATCCAATATCATAAACAACAACATAATTATATGCAGAAATATATATATATATTAATAATGCAATTAAAAAATGGATATCAAGTATCATACATCCAATGCACCAAAATTTTATTTTTTTTTTTGTTTGGAAACCATTTCCAAATTAATCTAAGGCACAATTAAATTTTAGAAAAATCCAATTTAACTAAAATTCAAATTAGACAAAATTAATCATTTCAGAAAATATGCAGAAATGTGGAAAATCCAATTTTCCGGGTAAAAATAGCAAAAAACGGCCCAGCCGTTCGAAACCGGCCGGCCAGCAGCGCGCGGCCGGCCACAGCGCAGCGCGCGCGCGCCCTGCACGCCCGCCTGCGCGTGCCTGGCTCCCTGCCGGCCGGCAGCTACTATGCTGCCGGTTTTTTTTAACCCAATTTTTTTTTTTAAAATATCTGCATTAAAACTGAAACTAAAACATGCATTTACAGAAAATCCAATTTTCAAAAAATGCATGGATATCCATAATTAAAAGCAAAATTAACACATATTCTTCTAAACATATAATCATGCTTAAAACCGTAAAACATGCTTTCCAAAAGCAAATTAAACATGTTGAACATGCTCTTCACATAAAAACATGTTATTCCTAAAGCCACAACACCGAACCGGGCTCTGATACCACTGAAGGATTCTGTACGGCCCGGGAACGCGGCGGAAGCGTAAAATAAAAGAAATTTAAAACGATTTCAAAGGGGTGTTCCCTTTGAATTCCCAGGCGTTCGGTGTATTCAAAAGCATAATAACATACATAAAAATATGCTTGAACATGTGGCTAGAGGAGGAAACAAAAAGGTACAATAATTTAAATAGAAACATACCTTTTTCGTTTCATATGTACAACGGCAACAAGCTTTGATTCTCTTTTCGTTCCTTTCCCATTCACCTTAGGATTCAAATTAGAACCCCTCTAATTTGTCCACACCACAGCAATGGAAGTAAATCTAGATCTACTGCTAGGTAGAAGCTAGATCAAGGAAGAAACGAAAAACGTATTACACTATTGATTAGTGTATACGTATTTCTCATGTTCTCATTTTGAATCCAATTCAAAGAGAACTCAAAAGAAGGAGAAAAGGCTGGAAATTTTGGTGGCTAGTGTGCTAGGGAGTGCAAGTTAGGAAGATGAAAAGTGTATGTATGTGTTGTGTAGTTGTAGGTAGTTTCCAAAACCACCTACACACTAATGCACAACTTATGCTCAACCTCCAACCATGTTAGCACAATATGTGGACCACCTAGCCATCATGGCAAGCAACATCATTGCTTACATGGACCCACATCATTGCTTACATGGAGGACTTTCAACTCCTCTTAAACTTGCATCAAACCTTTGAGCTTTGATTTCAAGTCATGGACCGGTTTTGACCGGTCTTGATTTAATCAAATTAAATCAAGTGATCCATAGGTTTTAAATTAATCCAATCAATCTTAAACCTTATTGAAATCCAAAAGTTCATTTAATCCAATTAAATAAACATAAGCTCAAACACTAATTAATTGATCCAATCAATTAATTAAACGAAACCCAATAAATTAATTCAATTAATTTAAAGGTATTGAGCCCAAAATTAATTAATCCAATTAAATAATTCTTGGGCCATCCATCCAATGGATTTTTCCAATAAATGATCCCATCATTTATATTCTCCTTGAATTAATTTAATCCAATTAAATTAATTCACTTCTTCCAGAATTAATTCCAAATTAATTCCACTACTTCCATAGTGATTTGTGTGTGACTCTTTAGGTTCACCCTCAGCTAGACTTGGGCTTGTGTCCAACACAATTGATTAATTAAATCCAATTTAATTAATTATTTCTAATTTACCATTAATCAGAAATGCCCGTTACCATGGGTGGCCGTCTAGCAACGGTCCATGGCACTAGAGACTAGGTGAATATTGGCGTGAACATTTAGGCTCCGAATTCCATACAGGTACAGTCCTTTGTCAACCATCTCCCGCCCTTAGTCTAGGGCATGGAATTGGGTGTCGGTTCCCATCCTGGACTAGGCAACTATGCTACAAACTCGAGACGCGTTTACTCTATTGATCGACCTAGGGAACCATTCCCTACTCGACCAATCGCTACGGCCGTAGACTTAATGAGTCGAAACCATCTCAGAGCGCATAGGAGACATAGCTGTCAAATACTGACAGGGGACAGATTCTATCTTGGAATCCACCGTCCTCACTACATACTTCGACTGCCCTGGACAAGGCTTATAATGACCATATCAAAGACATGGTCACCTCTCGCCAAATCCAAGATACAACCTTCATATGCAAGCGACTGCCATGATTCCTCAAGTCCGAGGACTAATCCCGTACTATCGGAACCGAGAATTCGAGTCATACCGACCAAGCCTCCAAGGCTTCCATATGACGATTATCGCGAGTCAGTTCAGTTAGTCGACTACTTTGCCAACTAACCCACTAAAATTGCATAGACGACCCACGTCTTGCACCGATGAAACTCGGCACTCACCCAGTGAATGCAATACTTAGTGCAAGTCTCTATAGGACACTCGAGGCCCAGTCTCGAGGTCCTCGACTTGGAACGTTTCAGACCGACCCTCAAGGAGTTGGTTTCATAGCCGCCAACCTATGCGAAGCTCAACTCAATGGGTTTTACCAATCAGTCTGTGGGCATTTGTTGTGACATTGAAACACCATTCAAATGTAAGTAGTAAGCACAACAAACACATTTTGCCAATGATGAATACTTACTTTATCAATCAGTATAATATTACTTTGATAAAGATCGACGAATAGTTTCCAGAACAACCAATCCAATTGACTTTCTGGTCACTTATTCTAACAGAATAGGGGAAGACGATTGTGGCCCCTGCTCGCGCTCCTGGCGCCCTTGTTGCCGCAGTGGGAATGGGAAAAGGGAAAGGGAAGGCCCGTGGTTCTCAGCGGTCCAAGGCAAATGATGTCTGCATGCATCGCTAAGGAAAGGGGCATTGGAAGAGGGAGTGCCCACAACTCCTCTCCAATCCAGGTACGTTTGTGGTTGACTTAAACATGACAACTAATTCTGCTTCATGGGTATTGGATACCGGGTGTGGTGCTCACATGTGCAATGATTTGCAGGCACTGCAAAGAAGCAGAAGGCTAACCAAGAATGAGATGATCTTGAGGTTAGGCGATGGCAAGGCCGTTGCTGCGGAAGCCGTAGGATCCATGGCGTTAGCCATTTGTAGTCATGTTAGGATTGTACTGAACGACTGTTACTATGTACCTAGCATGATTTAGAATATTGTATCCATACCCGTCCTGGATAAGGAGGGTTATTCTTTCACCATCAATAAAAATAGTTTTTATATTATAAATGATGGTGTGTCTCATTTGCTTGGTACATTGATGAACGGTTTGTACATACTTCAATAATCTAATTGGATTATGACTGCGGAACACAAACGGAAAGGTGATAATCAAGATAATGCACAGATTTGGCATGGGAGGTTTGGTCATATTTCTAAGGATAGGATACGAAGGTTGGAGGACTCAAAGAGTCTAGAAATAGATGATTTGCGCAACCTATCGACCTGCGAATCCTGTCTAAAGGGAAAGATGACCAATAAACCCTTCGTTTGACAAAGAATGCTAGCCAACGGTCTGTTGGATTTGATCTATACGGATGTTTGTGACCCATTAAATACTCAGGCTAGGGGTGGGTACTCCTACTTCATAACCTTTACTATGATCACTCACGGTATAGTTATGTTTACCTGATGAGGTACAAGTCTGAAACCTTTGGAAGGTTTAAGAAATACAGACGTGAAGTAGAGAACCAAACCGGTCATAAGATCAAAGCCCTTCAGTCGGATCGAGGTGGAGAGTATTTAAGTGGCGAATTCATTGATTATCTAAAAGAGAATGGAATTCTCTCTCAGTGGACTTCTTCTGGAACACCATAGTTAAATGGTGTGTCTGAAAGGAGGAATTCGACCTTGTCCATGATGAGTTTTACCAAATTCCCTTATCCTGTTGGGATATGCTCTTGAGACGGCGACCAAACTTTTGAACTTGGCGCCATCTAAGAAGATATCCCAGACGCTACATGAGATATGGCATGGCACCTGCCTCCTACAAATACTTGAAAGTGTGGGGTTGCCCCGCATATGTTAAGAGATTAGTGGGAGATAAACTGGACTCTAGGTCTAGTTTATGCAGGTTCGTCGAATATCCAAAAGAAACTGCACGATATTTTTTCAATGATCCCTCCGAGCAAAAGGTGTTTGTCTCACGAAACGCAGTGTTGATGGAAAAAGGTTTTTCATCGGATAGTCGACATGATGAGGTTCTCCTTGAGGAATCAAGTGAGGTACCCCATGAGGCGGTAGTGACATCTGAGCTAGTAGTTCTCGCTAATAATGTTCCAGACCTTCGTAGGTTGGCCAGAGTATCCCAACCACCTGATAGGTACGGATTTCTGGGCCTGACCGGTTAGTTGGATAATAATCCAAAGACATACGGAGAAGCGATGTCGGACATCGATCCTGATAAGTGGCTTGAGGCCATGAAATCAAAAATGGACTCGATGGGTGCAAACCAAGTTTGGACCCTAGTGAACCTATCCAAAGGGGTAAAACCCATAGGGTGTAAATGGGTCTACAACCGTAAGCTTGGAGCTGACGCGGAGGTTACAACCTTTAAAGCCATACTAGTGGCGAAAGGTTACACTCAACGACCCGAGGTCGATTTTGAGGAAACCTACTCACCTGTAGCATTCGGATACTATTTGCGATAGCAACATGGTGTGACTATGAAATATGGTATATGGACGTGAAAACCGCCTTCTTCAACGGTTTGGTAGAGGAAAAGATCTATATGGATCAACCGAAAGGTTTCACATTTGTTGGAGAGGAGCTAAAGGTCTGCCGTCTCCAAAGGTCCATCTATGGCCTCAAACAAGCTTCCCGAAGTTGTAACATACGTTTTGATGAAGTCATACGGGGATATGATTTCATTAAGAACGAGTCCAATCCTTGTGTATACAAGAAGATCAGTGGGAGCTCTGTTGCGTTCCTAGTGCTTTACGTGGATGACATCTTGCTGATTGGGAATGATGCTAAGATGTTAGGAACTACTAAACCTTGATTGTCAACACAATTTTCTATGAAGGATATGGGCGAGGAATCCTACATCCTTGGCATCAAGATCTACAAAGATAGATCTAAAAGGATGTTAGGAATGGCCCAGTCCTCGTATATTCAGAAAGTCTTCAAGAGATTCAAGATGGAGAACTCAAAAGGAGGGTTCCTTCCAATGAGGCATGGAATTAAGTTGTCCAAGAAACAGTCTCCTAAGACTGATGAGGAACTTAAACGGATATTGGACATCCCTTATGCTTAAGCCGTAGGCAGCTTTACGTACGTTGTCTAGTGCACTAGACCTGATGTGGCTTTCGCTTTGAGCGTGACCAGTCGGTATCAGTCGTGTGCCGGGGAGGCATACTGGAGTGTGGTCAAGACTATCCTGAAGTACTTGAAAATGACTAAGGACATGTTCTTGATCTACAGTGGTGGAGAATTATAGCAACACTAGCTTTCAGTCAGATGACGATGATGCATAGTCTCAGTCTGGTTTTGTATTCAGACTAAATAGTGGCGTGATTGCTTGGAAGAGTTCCAAGCAGGCTACCACGGCAGACTCCATCACAGAGTCTGAATACATAGCAGCTTTGGAAGCTGCTAAGGAAGCGGTTTGGATTAAGAGCTACATCCAAGAGTTGGGTGTAGTGCCTAGCATCCTTGTGCCAGTTCTGCGATAACAACGGGGCCATAGCGCAAGAAAAGGAACCGAGATCCCATCACCAATCCAAGCATATTCTTAGACGCTACTATTTGCTCAAAGAGATGGTTAGTAGAGATGACGTTCGGATGGACCGAGTCAGCTCCGCAGAAAACATAGCAGATCCACTTACTAAGCCCATGTCGCAAGTTGCCCATACTCAGCATCTGGATAAGATGGGTTTGAGGTCAATAGGTGATTAGCTTTAAGTCAAGTGGGAGGTTGTTAGAATAGGTGACCAGAAAGCCAATAGGTTTGGTGTTTTGTAACCTATTTGACAACTTGATGTAATGTAATATTATCTAATGAATAAAATGAGTATTCATTACCATTGGTACCTTCTTTGTTGTGCTCATTTTTCATATGCTAAAATGGTATTTTACACAACAAAGCCCACAGACCACGATTAACAACTCATGCAGTTGGGCCACGCATTGAATGGTGGTCATGAAACCAACTGATAAAGAGTTGGGTCTGAAATGTTCCAAGTCGAGGACCTTGCGACAAGGCATCAAGAGTCCTATAGAGACTTGCACCAGGAGTCGTATTCCTTGGATGAGTGTCGTGTTTCATCGGCGACAGGTGTGGGACGCCTATACGATCTTGGTGGGTTGGTCGACTGGGGTCGAGCCGACTGAACTGACTCGCAGGGATCATCATATGGAAGCCTTGGAGAGTTGGTTGGTATGATTGAATTTTCCCGATTCTGATAGTACGGGAGTAGTCCTCGGACTCGAGGAACCATGGCAGTCACATACATAGGATGGTTGTATCTAAGATCTGGCGAGAGGTGATCACTCTGTAAGATGATCATTATAAGCCTTGCCCAATGCAGTAGGAATATGAAGCGAAGATAGTCGGTTCCATGAAGAGGATCCGTGCCCCGTCTGTATGTCACAGAGGTATCTCGTATGCACTCGGAGACACGTTCATGCTGCTTAAACCTGTTGCCACAGTGGTTGGTCGAACAGAAAATGATTTCCTGTGTTGATGCAATAAGGTATGCGTAGTCTCGAGTATTAAACATAGATGCCTAGTCAAGGATGGGAACCGACGCTCAATTCCATACCCTCGACTAAGATCGGGAGACAATAGACGGAAGGACCGTACCTGTACGAAATCGGCGCCTAAATATTCACGCCAACATTCACCTAGTCTCTAGTGCCATGGATCGGTTCTAGACGGCCACCATGGTAACGGGCCCCTATTGGACACGGGCCCAAGTTTAGTTGAGGGTGAACCTAAAGGGTCACACACAAATCACCAAGAAGGTGGAGAAATTGACATGGAGTCAATTACAGAGGATAATTAAGTAATTGGATTACTTAAGGGTTTGTCCAATAGATGGACGAGCCGATATTGTATCGGGCCCTCATTTAATCAGTAAATGGGATTTATCGGTTAATGTAGAGAGTCGAAAGATTGGATCTTTTAATTGGATTAAAAGATCAATGGGAATTATTTAAGTGGATCTTGAATTAAATAGGATTTAATTTTGGGTTCGTTTTAATTGGATTACAGTGGAACCTGTGAAGGACAAGCGGATCCGCCCGGGAGCGCGAGCGGAAGCGAGAAAAGCGAGGAAAGTGCGTAAATTTAAATCAAATTCAAAATACGCAAATCCCAAGGGGTGTACCCTTGGGTGCTCAACCGGGCGTTCGATGTAGGATGTGTAAATATTAAAACATATATTTAAACACATAGGGCATAGATATACAAATGAAATCAATCAAAGCGTAATAAACCGTTACCTTTGATTGTTTAGCGTATGCTCCCGGCTACTAGCGTTGTTCCTTCTCCGGAATGCTCACGAAATCCAAACGTATGGATTCTCCAAAGGTGATCCACACCACACCGGAAGAAACACACGTTCTTCTTGCTAGAAAAGAACGGGTTTAGGAAGGAATCGGTTTAAGAGAAGAACACTATGAATTAGTGTTCTCTTAAACTTACTTTGTTCTTCTTCTTGATTCAAAATCAAGTGAAGAACACAAGTGTAAGAGAGAGAGGGAGCACGAAAATTGAGAGAGAGGAGAGGATTTTTGTCTTCTCTTTTTCCTAGAAAAAGATGAATAATGAATCACTTATGCTAGGTGTTGTATATTCTAATATATATACATAATTAATGTGATTATTGGAATGTGTCTAGGTTCATCCAAGGATGTCTAGATTCATTCCAATCAATCACCATCAATTCTTCAATCAAGCCTACCAAAATTTATGGTATGATCAAATCATACCAAAAGGGAAGAGCTTGATTGGAGTTGATTTGTCTCTTTCCAAAAGAGACAAGTCAACATACCACCTAGCATGAAACATGGCTGATTTTGCTTCCTCCAAGGGAGCATGTCGGCCATATTTAATTAAGGGAAGAAGTCCAACTTCTTCCTATTCCAAATTAGGAATTATTTCTCCTCTCGGGTATAATTTAACGGACCGGGTTTTATCGTAATCCAATTACGACGATCCCAATATTAAATCCAATTTAATGTCCACTTAAATTATTCCCGTTGATCTTTTAATCCAATTAAAAGATCCAACGTCTCAACATCTCAACTTTCCATATTTAATCGAAAATCCAATTTACCGATTAAATGAAAGCCCGATACAATATCGGCCCGTCCATCCAATGGACTTTCCCTTAAGTAATCCAATTACTTATTTTATCCTTCGAGATTGACTCCAAGTTGATCTCTCAACCTCCTCGGTGATTTGTGTGTGACCCTTTAGGTTCACCCTCAGCTAGACTTGGGCCCGTGTCCCACAAGGGCCCGTTACCATGGGTGGCCGTCTAGCAACGGTCCATGGCACTAGAGACTAGGTGAATTGGCGTGAACATTTAGGCGCCGATTCCGTACGGGTACGATCCTTCCGTCTACCGTCTCCCGGCCTTAGTCTAGGGTATGGAATTGGGCGTCGGTTCCCATCCTTGACTAGGCATCTATGCTTAATACTCGAGACCACGTATGCTTCATTGCGTCGACACAGGAAACCATTCCCTGTTCGACCAACCACTGTGGCCACAGCTTCAAACAGCATGAACGTGTCTCCGAGTGCATAGGAGATACCTCTGTCACATACTGACAGGGGACGGATCCTCTTCTTGGAATCCACCGTCCTCGCTACACATTCCGACTGCACTGGACAAGGCTTATAATGATCATCTTACAGAATGATCACCTCTCGCCAGATCCAAGATACAGCCGTCCTGTGCACGTGACTGCCATGATTCCTCAAGTCTGAGGATTACTCCCGTACTATCGGAACCGGGGAATCCAATCATACCGACCAAGCCTCCAAGGCTTCCATATGATGATCCCCGTGAGTCAGTCCAGTCGGCTCGACCCCAGTCGACCAACCCATCAAGACCGTGTAGGCGTCCCACGCCTGTCGCCGATGAAACACGGCACTCATCCAATGAACACGACTCTTGATGCAAGTCTCAATAGGACTCTCGATGCCCTGTCTCGAGGTCCTCGACTTGGAACGTTTCAGACCCAACTCTTAATCAGTTGGTTTCATGACCACCATCCAATGCGTGGCCCAACTGCACGAGTTGTTATCCATGGTCTGTGGGCTTTGTCGCGATATAAGTTAAAAACCGTTTTAACAAATGTAAAGTGAGCACAACAAAGTAGGTACCAATAGTGACGAACACTCACTTTATTCATCACATAATAATATTACAATTACATCGAGTTGTATAATAGGTTACAAATCGCCAAACCTATTGGCTTTCTGGTCACCTATTCTAACAATCTCCCACTTGACCTAAAGCCAATCACCCATTGACCTCGAACCTCTTATTCAGATGGTGAGTATGGGCAACTTGCGACATGGGCTTAGCAAGTGGATCCGCTATGTTTTCTGCGGAGCTGACTCGGTCCAACCGAACGTCACTCCTGCTATCCATCTCTCTAAGTAGATGGTAGCGTCTAAGAATATGCTTGGATCGTGATGAGATCTCGGTTCCTTTGCTAGCGCTATCGCCCCGTTGTTATCAAGAAAGATAATTACAGGCTTAGCAATGCTAGCTACTACATCCAACCTTTGGATGTAGCTCATCAACCAAACCACTCCTTAGCAGCTTCCGAAGCTGCTATGTATTCAGACTCTGTGGTGGAGTCCGCCGTGGTAGCCTGCTTGGAACTCTTCCAAGCAACCACGCCACCATTAAGTTTGAATACATAACCAGACTGAGACTTGGCATCATCGTCATCCGACTGGAAGCTAGCGTCGCTATAGCCTTCCAGTATCAACTCTCCACTGCCGTAGATCAAGAACATGTCCTTAGTCCTTTTCAGGTACTTCAAGATAGTCTTGACTGCACTCCAGTGTGCCTCCCCGGCACACGACTGATATCGACTTGTTACGCTCAAAGCGAAAGCCACATCAGGTCTAGTGCATTGAACAGCATACTGTATGCTGCCTACGGCTGAAGCATAGGGGATGTCCAACATCCGTTTAAGCTCCTCATCAGTCTTAGGAGACTGCTTCTTGGATAACTTAATTCCATGCCTCATTGGAAGGAATCCTCGTTTTGAGTTCTCCATCTTGAATCTCTTCAAGACTTTCTCAATGTACGAGGACTGGGCCATTCCTAACATCCTTTTAGATCTATCCCTGTAGATCTTGATGCCAAGGATGTAGGATGCCTCGCCCATATCCTTCGTGGAGAATTGCGTTGACAACAAAGCTTTAGTGGTACCCAACATCTTAGCATTATTCCCAATGAGCAAGATGTCATCCATGTAAAGCACCAAAAACGCAACTGAGCTCCTACTGATCTTCTTGTATACACAAGGATCGGACTCGTTCTTGATGAAATCATATCCCCGTATGACTTCATCCAAACGTATGTTCCAGCTTCGGGTTTAACCCCTTTTGGTGGATCTGCTAGGGTCCAAACCTTGTTTGTACCCATCGAGTTCATCTCGGATTTCATGGCCTCAAGCCACTTGTCCGAATCGATGTCCGACATCGCTTCTCCGTACGTCTTTGGATCATTATCCAACTGACCGGTCAGGCCCAGAAATCCATACCTATCAGGTGCATGGGATACTCTGGCCGACCTACGGAGGACTGGAACAATATCAGTGGGAACCACTGGCTCAGATGTCACTGCCGCCTCATGGGGTACCTCACTTGATTCCTCAAGGAGTACCTCATCGCGTCGACTATCCGATGGAAAACCTTTTTCCAAGAACACTGCGTTTCGCGAGACAAAAACCTTTTGCTCGGAGGGATCATAGAAATAATACCCCGCAGTTTCTTTCGGATAGCCGATAAACCTGCATAAACTAGACCTCGAGTCCAGTTTATCTCCCACTAATCTCTTGACATATGCGGGGCAACCTCACACTTTCAAGTATTTGTAGGAGGCAGGCTTGCCATGCCATATCTCATATGGCGTCTGGGATACCCTTTTAGATGGCGCCAAGTTCAAAACTTTGGCCGCCGTCTCAAGAGCGTATCCCCAGAAGGAAAGGGGTAGTTCGGTAAAACTCATCATGGATCGGACCATGTCCAACAAGGTCCGATTCCTCCTTTCAGACACACCGTTAAGTTGCGGTGTTCCAGGAGGGGTCCACTGAGAGAGAATCCCATTCTCTTTTAGATAATCAGTAAACTCACCACTCAAATACTCTCCACCTCGGTCCGACCGAAGGGCTTTGATCTTTCGACCGGTTTGGTTCTCTACTTCAAGTCTGTATTCCTTAAACCTTCCAAAGGCTTCAGACTTGTACCTCATCAGGTAAACATAACCATACCGTGAGTGATCATCGGTAAAGGTTATGAAGTACGAGTACCCACCTCTAGCCTGAGTACTTAGTGGACCACAGACATCTGTATGGATCAAATCCAACAGACCACTGGCCAGCGTACTTTGTCCAACAAAGGGTTTCTTGGTCATCTTTCCCTTTAGACAGGATTCGCAGGTCGGTAGGTTGTCCAAATCGTCTATTTCTAGACTCTTTGAGTCCACCAACCTTCTTATCCTATCTTTAGAGATATGACCTAACCTCGCATGCCATATCTGTGCGTTATTATGATCATCACGTTTTCGTTTGTGTTCTGCAGTCATAATCCAATTAGACTGTTGAAGTATGTACAGACCGTTGACCAATGTACCAAGCAAATGAGAAATACCATCTTTGATAATGAAAAAACCGTTTTTATTGATGGTAAATTCATATCCCTCCTTATCAAGGACCGGGATGGAAACAATGTTTTTAATCATGCTAGGTACATAGAAACAGTCGTTCAGTACAATCCTAACATGACTACTAATGGCTAACTCTAGTGATCCTACGGCCTCCGCAGCAACGGCCTTGCCATCGCCTAGCCTTAGGATCATCTCATCCTTGGTTAGCCTTCTGCTTCTTTGCAGTGCCTGCAAATCATTGCAGATGTGAGCACCACACCCGGTATCCAATACCCATGAAGCAGAATTAGTAATCATATTAACTTCAACCACAAACACACCTGGGTTGGAGAGGAGTTGTGGGCACTCCCTCTTCCAATGCCCTTTCCCTTGGCAATGCATGCAGACATCATTTGCCTTGGACCGCTGAGAACCACGGGCCTTTCCTTTCCCTTTGCTCGGTCCAACCGGAGCAACAGGGACGCCCGGAGCGTGAGCAGGGGCCGCAACCGTCTTCCCTTTGCCCTTCTTCCTCTTCCAGCGTCCGGCCCTCTTGCCATTCACCTTGGAGGTCGAAGCCTCTCCTATCAATACCGCCGGCGCCGACTTGTGGGTCGTTGCCTCGTATTGGACCAGCATGTTGATCAACTCATGAATAGACTTCTCAAGTCCGTTCATGTTGTAGTTTACAACAAACGGGTCATAGGATGGAGGGAGCGACTGGAGGATCACGTCAATGTACGTGTCATTGTTAAGCCCAGCTTTAAGGTCCTCGAGTTTCTCCACTAGGGAGAGCATCTTGACCCCATGACCCCATGACTCTGTACAGACGCTCCTTCAGCCAGCTTGGTGCCAAAGAATGCTTTTGTGGCGGCATATCTAATATGCCTATCCGGAACCGCATAAACCTCGTTCATGCGGAGCATTATGGCGGAGACGTTGTCCAGCCTCTCATACTGCTTCTGGATGTCGTTAGACATTGAAGCCAGTATGATACTGCGTACTTTCCGGTTGTCCTCATGCCATTTCTCGAACGTCAAACGTTCTTCAGGCGTGGACCCCTCCGGTAAGTTGCTCGGTGGCGGCTCGTCCAAGACGTAGCCTTGGTTCTCGAAACCGAGGACAATCCTCAGGTTTCTCAGCCAGTCCGAGTAGTTCGTTCTGTTGAATTTGTTAGTCTCAAGAATCATGGTTAACGGGTTCTTAGACATATCTACATTAATGAAAATGTAAAGCAGAAATTAGCAGATGATGGTAATATTATTGTTCAAGTTGAAGACTTGGTCTTTTAGTCTTTAACCCTCCCACTATTTATACGAAAGTCCGCCACTCTCAAGCGGAGTTTCGGGAAACCATTTCCTAGTGGGCTTGGGATCCACAAGCGTAATCTCCATGCCCCGCTTTTACGATTCACATGAAGAAGACCTCGTGGGAGATATCCAATATCATTCTCATCCAATGAGATTCCCAAGATATTTTGCCTCACCTATTCGCATGGCTCCGAGGACTCCAAGCGAACCATGTTACTCAGTGTTGGGCCCGACCCATCAACCAAATCATGCCTCAAACTGTCGCCCCCACGACTCGTGAGACAGGGAAACAGCGAGCGCAGTCTTTTTGTTCACAACAATAGTGCAGCTTTCCCCTAGTCCAAGTGTGCCACGACTCGTGAGACCACACTTGGGTAGTGGTAGCTTCCTCACCACATTGCTGTGGATGGAAGGCTCGGACAGACCAAAATACCATTTTGATCCAAGTCCGTTATGGGCCTAATATTTAATTTGGTCCAACCAAATGAGAGTTTGTGTGTGACCGAGACCTCATCACATTATTGTGTTTTAGCATGCATAAATATCCAATATTTAAAGCGATAAATAAATACGCCGCATGCAGAAAACATAACATACCCCTGTTAGGATGATCACAAGCCCAACCTATGCGACCCACTGAGCCCGCAGTGAGTCTATGGTCTGTCTAGGGTGGTCCTAAATTATTACAATAGTAATATACCCATTGTCATTCCAATGGGCCTTGTAGTGCTCTTGTTTCACGCCTTGATGCTCCTCCTTGGGGTCTCCGACTCCAATTGCTTGTTAAAATTGAAACCTCACCAATCCTATCTACTCTCATTACAACTGAAATTAATACATTGGTAATAAGGAAAACAAGCCTTAACATCATGAGGCTGAAAATACGGGAGATGTTAGTCCCAAAAACAAGAGGCACGCAGGCCCCACCCAACAGAAAATAAATAAACATTCATTCATCCATACACAAGGTCTAGGGCTTTGTGATCATCCCATGTTGATTCCATCAACTCACATAACATAATTATTCCAAATAATCATGCATAAATAACCAATGGATATTCCAAATATCCAAGTGATGTCCAACATCACAAAAGCATAAATATACAAATAATATGCAAAATTCAAATTTTAAATTTAATGGACATTTTAAACAATGCATCCAATGCATGTATTAATCACAAATTAATTAAGCAAATTTAATCCAAGGAATAATCCAATTATTCCAAAATCAAAAATGCAAAATTAACATATTTTCAGAATATTGTGCAGAAAATACAGAAAATCGAATTTTCCGGAAAAAGTCGAAAAACGGCACAAAACGGCCCAGCCGTTGTGCTGGCCGGCCGCCCGCGCGCACAGGGCAGCGCGCGCGCGCTGTGCCGAGCGCTGGCCCTCGGCCAGCAGCGGCCGGCTGCGCACAGCGCGCGCGGCCGACTGCACTGGACAAGGCTTATAATGATCATCTTACAGAATCCAATCATACCGACCAAGCCTCCAAGGCTTCCATATGATGATCCCCGCGAGTCAGTCCAGTCGGCTCGACCCCAGTCGACCAACCCATCAAGACCGTGTAGGCGTCCCACACCTGTCGCCGATGAAACACGGCACTCATCCAATGAACACGACTCTTGATGCAAGTCTCAATAGGACTCTCGATGCCCTGTCTCGAGGTCCTCGACTTGGAACGTTTCAGACCCAACTCTTAATCAGTTGGTTTCATGACCACCATCCAATGCGTGGCCCAACTGCACGAGTTGTTATCCATGGTCTGTGGGCTTTGTTGCGATATAAGTTAAAAACCGTTTTAACAAATGTAAAGTGAGCACAACAAAGTAGGTACCAATAGTGACGAACACTCACTTTATTCATCACATAATAATATTACAATTACATCGAGTTGTATAATAGGTTACAAATCGCCAAACCTATTGGCTTTCTAGTCACCTATTCTAACAACCTGAAGGACAAGCGGATCCGCCCGGGAGCGCGAGCAGAAGCGTGAAAGCGAGGAAATAGTGCGTAAATTTAAATCTAATTTAAATAAATGAATCCCAAGGGGTGTACCGTCTACCGTCTACCGTCTCCCGGCCTTAGTCTAGGGTATGGAATTAGGCGTCGGTTCCCATCCTTGACTAGGCATCTATGTTTATGTTGGAATAGGTGACCAGAAAGCCAATAGGTTTGGCAATTTGTAACCTATCCGACAACTTGATGTGAATGTAATATTATTATGTGATGAATAAGATGAGTGTTCGTCACCAATGGTACCTTCTTTGTTGCGCTCATCTTACATTTGTTAAGCCGGTGTTTTAACTTATATCGCAACAAAGCCCACAGACCATGGATAACAACTCGTGCAGTTGGGCCACGCATTGGATGGTGGTCATGAAACCAACTGATTAAGAGTTGGGTCTGAAACGTTCCAAGTCGAGGACCTCGAGACAGGGCATCGAGAGTCCTATTGAGACTTGCATCAAGAGTCGTGTTCATTGGATGAGTGCCGTGTTTCATCGGCGGCAGGCGTGGGACGCCTACACGATCTTGATGGGTTGGTCGACTGGGGTCGAGCCGACTGGACTGACTCGCGGGGATCATCATATGGAAGCCTTGGAGGCTTGGTCGGTATGATTGGATTCCCCGGTTCCGATAGTACGGGAGTAATCCTCAGACTTGAGGAATCATGGCAGTCACATGCACAGGACGGCTGTATCTTGGATCTGGCGAGAGGTGATCATTCTGTAAGATGATCATTATAAGCCTTGTCCAGTGCAGTCAGAATGTGTAGCGAGGACGGTGGATTCCAAGAAGAGGATCCGTCCCCTGTCAGTATGTGACGGAGGTATCTCCTATGCACTCGGAGACACGTACATGCTGTTTGAAGCTGTGGCCACAGTGGTTGGTCGAACAGGGAATGGTTTCCTGTGTCGATGCAATGAAGCATACGTGGTCTCGAGTATTAAGCATAGATGCCTAGTCAAGGATGGGAACCGACGCCCAATTCCATACCCTAGACTAAGGCCGGGAGACGGTAGACGGAAGGATTGTACCCGTACGGAATCGGTGCCTAAATGTTCACGCCAATTCACCTAGTCTCTAGTGCCATGGACCGTTGCTAGACGGCCACCCATGGTAACGGGCCCTTGTGGGACACGGGCCCAAGTCTAGCTGAGGGTGAACCTAAAGGGTCACACACAAATCACCGAGGAGGTTGAGAGATCAACTTGGAGTCAATCTCGAAGGATAAAATAAGTAATTGGATTACTTAAGGGAAAGTCCATTGGATGGACGGGCCGATATTGTATCGGGCTTTCATTTAATCGGTAAATTGGATTTTCGATTAAATATGGAAAGTTGAGATGTTGAGACGTTGGATCTTTTAATTGGATTAAAAGATCAACGGGAATGATTTAAGTGGACATTAAATTGGATTTAATATTAGGTTCGTCGTAATTGGATTACGATAAAACCCGGTCCGTTAAATTATACCCGAGAGGAGAAATAATTCCTAATTTGGAATAGGAAGAAGTTGGACTTCTTCCCTTAATTAAACATAGCCGACATGCTCCCTTGGAGGAAGCAAAATCAGCCATGTTTCATGCTAGGTGGTATGTTGACTTGTCTCTTTTGGAAAGAGACAAATCAACTCCAATCAAGCTCTTCCCTTTTGGTATGATTTGATCATACCATAAATTTTGGTAGGCTTGATTGAAGAATTGATGGTGATTGATTGGAATGAATCTAGACATCCTTGGATGAACCTAGACACATTCCAATAATCACATTAATTATGTATATATATTAGAATATACAACATCTAGCAAAAGTGATTCATTATTCATCTTTTTCTAGGAAAAAGAGAAGACAAAAATCCTCTCCTCTCTCTCAATTTTCGTGCTCCCTCCCTCTCTTACACTTGTGTTCTTCACTTGATTTTGAATCAAGAAGAAGAACAAAGTAAGTTTAAGAGAACACTAATTCATAGTGTTCTTCTCTTAAACCGATTCCTTCCTAAACCCGTTCTTTTCTAGCAAGAAGAACGTGTGTTTCTTCCGGTGTGGTGTGGATCACCTTTGGAGAATCCATACGTTTAGATTTCGTGAGCATTCCGGAGAAGGAACAACGCTAGTAGCCGGGAGCATACGCTAAACAATCAAAGGTAACGGTTTATTACGCTTTGATTGATTCCATTTATATATCTATGCCCTATGTGTTTAAATATATGTTTTAATATTTACACATCCTACATCGAACGCCCGGTTGAGCACCCAAGGGTACACCCCTTGGGATTCGCGTATTTTGAATTTTATTTAAATTTACGCACTTATTCCACGCTTTCTCGCTTCCGCTCGCGCTCCCGGGCGGATCCGCTTGTCCTTCAGTTTAATACTCGAGACTACGCATACCTCATTGCATCAACACAGGAAACCATTTCCTGTTCGACCAACCACTGTGCAACGGGTTTAAGCAGCATGAACGTGTCTCCGAGTGCATACGAGATACCTCTGTGACAACAGGTTTAACCATCTCCGTCTACCGTCTCCCGGCCTTAGTCTAGGGTATGGAATTAGGCGTCGGTTCCCATCCTTGAATAGGCATCTGTGCTTAATACTCAAGACCATGTATACTTCATTGCGTCGGCACAGGAAACCATTCCCTGTTCAACCAACCACTGTAGCCATAGCTTCAAACAGCATGAACGTGTTTCCGAGTGCATAGGAGATACCTCTGTCACATACTGACAGGGGACGGATCCTCTTCTTGGAATCCACCGTCCTTGCTACACATTTCGACTGCACTGGACAAAGCTTATGATAATCATCTTACAGAATGATTACCTCTCGCCAGATCCAAGATACAGCCGTCATGTGCACGCGACTGCCATGATCCCTCAAGTCTGAGGATTACTCCTGTACTATCGGAATCGGGGAAAACCAATCATACCGACCAAGCCTCCAAGGCTTCCATATGATGATCCCCGCGAGTCAGTCAAGTCAGCTCGACCCTAGTCGACCAACCCATCAAGATCGTGTAGGCGTCCCACGCTTGTCGCTGATGAAACACGGCACTCATCTAATGAACACGACTCTTGACGCAAATCTCAATAGGACTCTCGATGCCCTGCCTCGAGGTCCTCGACTTGGAACGTTTCAAACCCAACTCTTAATCAGTTGGTTTCATTAACCACCATCCAATGCGTGGTCCAACTGCACAAGTTGTTATCCATGGTTTGTGGGCTTTGTTGCGATATAAGTTAAACACCATTCTAACAAATGTGAAATGAGCGCAACAAAGTAAGCACCAGAAGTGATAAATACTCATTTTATTCATCACATGATAATATTACATATACATCGAGTTGTATAATAGGTTACAAATCGCCAAACCTATTGGCTTTCTGGTCACCTATTCTAACAGAACCAAGTCCGTTAAATTTTGGCCTAAGAGGTGTGTTAATTCCACTTTTGGAATAGGAAGAAATTGGACTTCTTCCCTAATATGGTATGATCGAAAATTACCACTTTTGAAGGGGTAAAAATCGACCATACATGCTTGATGTATTGACTTGTCTCCTTTTGGTAAAGGACCAATCAATTCTAATCAAGCCTCTCTCTTTTGGTATGATTATATCATACCTTAGAGATGGTTGGCTTGATTGATGAATTAGTGGGATTGATTAGGATATGTCTAGACATCCTTGGATGAACCTAGACAAAGTCCAATAATCACATTAATTTTGTATATATATGAGTATATACAAAACATCAAAGCAAGAGAATCATTATTCATCTTTTTCTAGGAAAAAGAAGAAGAACAATTACACTCCTCTCTCTCACATTTTCGGCCTCTCTCTCTCACACACAAAAATTCCCTTTGTTCTTCATTTGATTTTGGATGGTTTGGAAGAATAAAGAAAGTTTAAGAAAAACACTAATCAATAGTGTTCCATTTTACTTAAACGGAATCCTCCAAGATCCATTTTTCTCTAGCAAAGAAAATGAGCATGTCTTCCGAGATGGTGTGGATCACCTCTATAGAGTTCATACGCTTTGAACTTTGTGAGCATTTCCAGAGAGGAACAAAGTAAGTCGCCGTGCAACAAGTTAAACTACAAAGGTAATCTTGTTTTTACGTTATTGTAGTTTATCATTTTATTTATATGCACTATGTATAATATATGCTTTGAATATTGATACATCTTACATCGAACGCCCAATTGAGCACCCAAAGGTACACCCCTTAGGATTTTGCGATTATATTTAATTTATGCAATTAAATTCCGCGTTTTCACCCTTTAGCTCGCGCAACCGGGCAGATCTGTTTGTCCTTCAAGTGGTATCAGAGTCCGGTTCGATGTAAGGGGCATAGATCTATGTGCTTGGCATGTACAACTTGCTTTTTTGGCTTTATGAGCATGTGTAATTGTATGAATATATGAATGAATATACTTGTTCATTTGTTTGAATTGTATAGACATTGTACACACAATTTTATAGATTGGATCTTAAAAATTGTATGTATATTTTCAGTTTATATTATGTATTAATGTGCTGAAATGAGAGATCGAAAATGCTTAAATACGGACAGCAGTGGCAGCAATTGGCTGCCGCCCCTGCCGACCAACCACTGGTTGGCGGGCGCGCGTGGGGTCACGCCTGCGCGCAGCCTGGCCGGCGTGCCTGCCAGCGTGCGTGCTGGAACGGGCGGCCGCGCATACTGCACGAAGCCCAGCATGCGATGTACGCAGGCGCGCAGCTGCTGGCCGCCAGGCCAGTGCTGCACAGGGCATGCGTGCGCAAGGCGCGCAGGCTGGCTGCCTGTGCGAGCACGCACACAGCCCTGTGCGGGCGGGCGGCTAGCAGGCACAAACGGCTGGGCCATTTCGTGCTGTTTTTCGATGTTTTCTGAAAAATTAGATTTTTTGGGATTTCTGCACATTTTTTCTAAAAATGAATTAGTTTTGGATATTTGATTTTGGAATTATTGGATTTTTCTTATATCAAACTTACTTAATTAATTTTTGTTTAATACATGCATTGGATGCATTGTATGTAACGTCTATTAAAATTAAAATTTGAACTATGCGTATTATTTGTATATTCGTACCTTGTGATGTTGGACATCACTTGGATATTTTGAATATGCATGGTTAAACATGAGTATTTCGTATAATTTTGTTATGTGTTTTGATGGGATCAACATAGGATGATCACAAGAGCCCTAGACCTTATGTATGAATGAATGTTGTTTAGTTACAAGTCATTGGGTGGGGCCTGCGTGCCTCTTGTTTTGGGACTATCATCTGCCGATTTTCTAGCCTCATGATGTTAAGGCTTGTTCATTTATTTTCATGTATTGCTTTCATTTGTAATGAGAGTACATAGTTTTGGTGAAGTTTTATTTTGACAAGCCCATGGAGTCGGAGACCCAAGGTGTAACATCAATGCGTGAAACAAGAAGCACCACAAGGCCCAATGGAATGACAATGGGTTTATTACTTCTGTAATAGTGTAGGACCACCCTAGATAGATCATAAACTCATTGTGGGCTCAATGGGTCACATAGGTTGGGCTTGTGATCATCCTAACAAGGGTATGCTATGTTTTCTGCATGCGACGTATTTATTTAAACGCTTTAATGAATATTGGATATTTATGCATGCTAAAACACTTAATGTGATGAGGCCTCGGTCATCATCAAACTTTCATTTGGTTGGACCAAATTAAATTTAGGCCCAGAACAGACTTGGATCAAAATGGTATTTTGATCTGTGTGAGCCTTCCATCCACAGCTATGTGGTGAGCAAGCTACCACTACCCAAGTGTGGTCTCATGAGTCGTGGCACACTTGAACTAGGGGAAAGATGCACCATTGTTGTGAATAAAGAAATTGCACTCGTTGTTTCCCTGTCTCACGAGTCGTGGGGGGCGATAGTTGAGGCATGTCTCCTATACACTCTGAGACCCATTTTTGCCCTTAGAATCTGTAGCCACAGTGACTGAACAGTGGGATGGAATCCCATGATGTTTTAGTAGGGTAGAAGAGCGTCTCAACCCTTATGTATAGCTGCCTAGTCCAGGATGAGAATCGACGCCCAATTCCACGCCCTAAACTATGGCCGAGAGATGGTAGATGGAAGGACCTTACTTGTATGCTTTCAAGAGTGTAAATGTTCACGCCACATTTCACCTTATCTCTAGTGCCATGAACCGTTGCTAGAAGGCCACCAATGGTAGCAAGCCACTTCTAGTTATGGGATTATCCGAAGTAATTAAATAGGATTTAATTGACTAGTCCAAGTCAAGCTAAGGGTGGACTTAAAGAGTCACACACAATTCACTGGATGTGAAAGAAGTTGATTTGAAATTAATTCGGGAAGATGGAGTGGTTTAAATAGGTCCGTCCATAAAGCCCAAGAAAGATGATCGAATGATATTTGATCTTGGAGAAATTGAGATGGATGGCCAAGATTAATCCTAGAGTATGTGAGAAGTGTGCCTCTTTTGAAAGGTTTTGTGTAGGTTAAGTGACCTAGTTAATTAAATACACATTAACACACATACACATACACATACACAACTCACATACCTCTCTTGGTTGCGGCTCCTCCCTCCTCTCACAGACGTCCACTTCTTTCTCTCCTCCAAGAATTCTCTTGGTTCTTCTTGATTTCATCAAGGAAGAACTATAAGCAATTGACCACGTTAACTAATAACGCTTGGTTGATTGTTATCTTTCCTTAGATTTCTTGCTAGCACAAGAGTTCTAAGCAATCCGGTTAATTGCGTGGACGATCTTTGGAGGTGCTCTACAAAGAGCCTTCGGCGTTGGAGATTCAAAACAACGCGTATAGTCGGTAAATAAAACTACAAGGGTAAATTCTATTTACGGTTAATCATTCCTTTTCTCCAATATTTAATTCTAAATTAAATACTAAATTTGTGTGTGGATAGTGTGTGACTCTTTAGGTTCACCTTTCAGCTAGACTTGGTCGGATTCCTAGAATCGGTCCGTTACCATGGGTGGCCATCTAGCAACGGTCCATGGCACTAGAGACTAGGTGAAATATTCGGGGATGAACTTTTAGGCTCTAACAGTACACTTGTCCTTCTGTCTACGATCTCACCACTTAGGGTCTAGGGCACGGAAAATGCAAGTACCCATCTTGGACCTAAGTGTCGGTCTGTCCTTACTAAACACCGCAAGGGAAACCTTCCCTTCTGTTCAGTTACTGTGGCCACAGGTTTTAGGGACAAGACACAGAGCATACGTGAGACTCAACTGTCAATGCCTTTTTGACAAGAGACAGATTCTTTCTTGGAAACTACTGTCACTTTGTACACCAGAGCTGCACTAGACATGGCTTATGACTACTCAAGTGCTTCTTGGCAATCTCTCACCATATCTAAGATACAGACCTGATATACAGGTAAACTCAGCAGTTCCTCAAGTCAAAGGACTTGGCCTGTACCGTTGAAACCGGGAATACACGTCATACCTTGCTGACCCTACTTAAGGTCCTCCGTAAGACGGTTCCCGCGAGTCACCTCAGTCAGCTGCTCCCTAGCATGCTAACCTACTAACACTGCTTAGACGACCTTCGTCACCCGTCGATGAAACACGACAGCATATGCTTAGTGCAAGTCTCAAGGGGAATCTCGGTACCCATTTTCGAGATTCCTTGACTTGGAGTTTTTTCCGGACTGATTCGGCGGGATGATTTCATGGACCTACCTCCAAGCGTAGTCCCAGTCCCCGAAATGGGCTTTCAGTCCGTGGGCATCGTTTGCGTAGTGAACAGATAGATAAAGCAGTAAAGTGAACGCAAACAAAGTAATGCCAGAATGAATATCACTTCTTTGTTCATAGTTTTATCAAAGCACTGAAATTGTCTAGACATAGGTTACATTTTGCCTGCCAAGATTGGCTTCATGGTCACCTATTCTAACAATTTCCCACTTGACCTTTAAAGCCAATCGCTCATATGTCTAATCCCCATCTTCTCAAGATGTTGCGTATGAGCGCTCTGCGATATAGGCTTTGTCAGCGGATCTGTTGTGTTGTCTGCTGAGTTGACTCGGTCCATCCGAACGTTACCTCTTCCTACCATTTCTCTTAGAAGATGGTAGCGTCTAAGAATGTGTTTGGAACGGTGATGAGATCTCGGTTCCTTTGCTTGCGCTATTGCACCGTTGTTATCAAAGAAGATGACAACGGGCTCGGCGATGCTAGGCACCACACCCAACTCTTGGATGTAGTTTCTCATCCAAACCGCTTCCTTGGCAGGTTCTGAAGCTGCTATGTATTCAGCCTCTGTGGTGGAATCAGCAGTGGTTGCTTGCTTTGAACTTTTCCAAGCCACTACTCCTCCATTGAGTTTGAATACATAACCCGATTGAGACTTGGCATCATCGTCATCAGACTGGAAGCTAGCGTCGCTAAAGCCTTCCAGAATTAGTTCTCCATTGCCATAGACTAAGAACATTTCCTTAGTCCTCCTTAGGTACTTAAGGATGCCCTTAACAGCATTCCAATGCGCCTCTCTTGCACAGGACTGATATCTGCTTGTTACGCTCAAAGCGTAAGCAATGTCAGGCCTGGTGCAGTGGACCGCATATTGGATGCTTCCTACGGCAGAAGCATAGGGCATCATGACTTTCATCCTTTCAAGTTCCTCATCACTCTCCGGGGATTGTTTCTTGGACAACTTGATCCCATGCCTCATGGGAAGGAATCCTCGTTTGGAGTTGTCTATTCGATATCTTTTTAGGACTTTCTCCATATACGAGTTTTGGGTGAGCCCTAACATCCTTTTGGATCTGTCCCTGACGATCTGGATGCCTAGGATGTAGGAGGCTTCACCCAAATCCTTCATGGAAAACTGGATTGACAACCATGCTTTTATGTCTCCCAACATTCTAACGCCAATCCCAATGAGTAGAATGTCATCCACATAAAGCACTAGGAACACTATAGAGCTCCCACTGACCTTCTTGTATACACAAGGGTCGGATTCGTTCTTGATGAAGTCATATCCCCGTATTACTTCATCAAAGCAAATGTTCCAACTCTGGGATGCTTGTTTGAGGCCATAGATGGACTTCTGGAGATGACAGACCTTCTGTTCTTCTCCAGTGACTGTGAAGCCCTCCGGCTGATCCATATAGATCTCTTCCTCAATGAAACCGTTAAGGAAGGCTGTTTTCACGTCCATCTGCCATATCTCATAGTCATATCATGCTGCTATGGCGAGCAAGATCCGAATGGACTTAGCCATGGCTACAGGCGAGTAGGTATCCTCGAAATCGACCCCGGGTCGTTGAGTGTATCCCTTAGCTACAAGCCTAGCCTTGAAGGTTGTGACCTCTCCATCAACGCCAAGTTTGCGCTTGTAGACCCACTTACAGCCCACTGGCTTAACACCTTTCGGTGGATCTACAAGTCTCCAGACTTGGTTCTCGTTCATAGAGTCCATTTCAGTTTTCATGGCCTCAAGCCATTTCCTGGAGTCGATGTCAGATATCGCTTCTCCATATGTCTTAGGATCGTTATCCAAAAGACCGGTCGCATTCAGAAAGCCATATCTCACTGGAGGTCTGGACTCTCTAGCAGACCTACGGAGGACGAGAACGTCAGTGGTGACTGTGGGCGCTGACTGTATCGGAGCCGGTGGTTCAGGAACCGGGGCTGGCTGTTCCTGAGGCTGTCCTTCATGCCTGGCATGTTGGACTTCTCGAGGTTGGTCAGCCCTTCGGGTGTCAATCCTGAATCCTCTAAGTGAGGCTTCCGCGGCTACCTCTGATAGCTGAACTCCATCACTTGATTCCTCAAGGATCAGCTCATCAGGTTGGACATCCTCTGGGAAGCCTTGCTCCAAGAATACTGCATTCCTTGAAATAAACACCTTTTGTTCCAAGGGGTCATAAAAGTAATAACCCGCAGTTTATTTAGGGTATCCAACGAACCTGCATAAGCTAGACCAGGATTCTAGCTTATCTCCCACTAACCTCTTGACGTATGCGGGGCTGCCCCACACTTTCAAGTAGTTGTAGGATGCAGGCTTGCCGTGCCATATCTCATATGGCGTTTGGGTCAATGCACTAGTAGGCGCCAAATTCAGCAACTTGGCCGCCGTTTCTAGTGCATAGCCCCAAAAGGATAAGGGCAATTTGGTAAAACTCATCATGGACCAAACCATGTCCAACAGGGTTCGATTCCTCCTTTCAGAAATACCATTTAATTGTGGTGTTCCGGGAGGTGTCCATTCTAATATTATACCATGTTCTTTTAGATAATCTAGGAACTCGGTACTAAGGTATTCACCGCCTCGGTCTGACCGTAGGACTTTAATTTTGCAGTTGGTCTGGTTCTCCTCTTCAAGTCTGAATTCTTTAAACCTCTCAAGAGCTTCAGACTTGTACCTCATTGGGTAAACATAACCATACCGTGAATGATCATTGGTAAAGGTTATGAAGTAGGAGAACCCACCGCGGGCCGGCGTCCTTAGTGGTCCACATACATCTGTATGGACCAAGTCCAACAGACCTGTGGCAAGCCTGCTCTGTCCTACAAAGGGCTTCTTGGTCATTTTCCCTCTTAGACAAGATTCACAAGTTGGTAGCTCACTCAAGTCCCCTACCTCTAGGTTCTTTGAGTCTACCAACCTTTTCATCCTATCTTGGGATATGTGACCTAGCCTAGCGTGCTACAGTCGTGCGTTCCCGTAATTATCTAATTTACGTTTGTGTTGAGTGTTAAGAACGAAGTTCGTTTGTAGCAAGATATAGAGCCCGTTATTTAATGTACCAAGTAGATGAGCAATTCCATGTTAGAATAGGTGACCAGAAAGTCAATGGTATTGGCTGTTCTGAGAACCATTCGTCAATCTGTGAACAAGTAATATTATGTTAATAAATGTAGTAAGGATTCATAGGCATAAGTTTGTTGTACTTACTGCTTGCATCGTTACGATGTCACAACAAACGCCCACAGACTGAGATAACATTTCGGGAAATTGGAACTACGCTTGGAGGTAGGTTCATGAAATCAAGTTTCGCCGAATCAGTCTGAAATACTCCAAGTCAAAGGAATCTCGAGACAGGGCATCAAGAACCTATTTGAGACTTGCACTAAGCATCTGCTGTCGTGTTTCATCGACGGGTGACGAGGATCGTCTAAGCAGTGTTAGTGGGTCAGCCTGCTGGGGAGCGGCAGACTGAGGTGACTCGCGGGAATCCTCATATAGAAACTACTCGGGCTTGGTCGGTATGACTCGGTATTCCCGGTTCTGATAGTACGGGATTAGTCCTCGGACTTGAGGATCACGGCAGTCCCCTATATACTAAGACTGTATCTTGGATCTGGTGAAATTTGACCGATTATATCACATGGTCATCATAAGCCTCGTCCAGTGCAGTCGGAGTATGTAAGAACGGTGAATTCCAAGATAGGATCTGTCCCCTGTCAAAGGATATGACAGCAAGATCTCCTATGCGGTCGGAGATGGTTTAGACTCACAAAGTCATGGCCATAGCACTTGATGTAGTGGGAAAGGATTTCCTACGTCGAGTTAAACCTATCTCGAGCATTATGCATAGTTGCCTAGTCAACGATGGGAACCGACCCCTAGACTAAAGGCCGGGAGACAGGCGACAGTAGGACCGTACCCGTACGTAACGAGCGTCGGTAGGACCGCACCTGCGTATAACTCGGAGCCTAAATGTTCACACCATAAATTCATCTAGTCTCTAGTGCCATGGACCGTTGTTAGATGGCCACCCATGGTAACGGACTACTTTGGTTATGAAATAACAAAAAAAAGTAGGTCCAAGTCTAGCTGAAAGGTGAACCTAAAGAGTCACACCCGCTACACCAAATGAAAGGGAATTAATTTGGAATTAATTCCGGGAGAAGGTTTAATTTAATGGAATTAAATTATACTTCTTGGAGATTCAAGCCTCGATGAATTATTTGGAATAATCGAGCTTGAGTTCATAAATTAGATTTATGAATTTTATAAAGCATGGGCTTTTCTTTTAATTAGATTAAAAGGGTGAATTAATTAATTAGTGGGCTTGGTATATTAAATAGGATTTAATATAAAGTCCATGGGACTTTTTTAATTTAGAATTAAATAATCCCATTCTATGGAATTAATTAATGGGCTTGGTATTAAATAAGATTTAATATAAAGTCCATGGACTATTTAATTTGGAATTAAATAAAGTCCATTCCATTAATTAATTAATGGGCTTGGTATATTAAATAGGATTTAATATAAAGTCCATGGGACTATTTAATTTAGAATTAAATAATCCCATTCTATGGAATTAATTAATGGGCTTGGTATATTAAATAGGATTTAATATAAAGTCCATGGGACTATTTAATTTAGAATTAAATAAGTCCTTTCCATTAATTAATTAATGGGCTTAGTATATTAAATATGATTTAATATAAAGTCCATGGGAATATTTAATTTAGAATTAAATAGGCCCATTCCATAAAGCCCATCAAAATGGATGGACAAGATTTGATCTAGAGAATGATGAGATGAAGGGCCATGATTAATTTGACTTAATCAAAGCCTAATTTGACTAGGATTTGACTAGGTCAAAATCCTAGTCAAAGTGTGTCTCTTTGGAAGAGTTTGAGAAGGAATAGGAATTCCATCTTCTATAAATACTTAAAAAACACACACTTACACCTAGTATTCTCTACAACTCTCATCTCTCATTCCCTCTCAAGATTTCGTCCACCCTCTTTCTTCTCTCCAAGAAATATACTTTGTTCTTCTTGATTTTATTCAAGTTAAGAACATAAGAGACATTGATTGCGTTAATTCATAGCGTGTATCGATGTCTCTTCTCCCCAAATAATTTCTTGCTAGCACAAGGGTTGTTTGCTTTCCGGTGGAGCGAGTGAGATGATTTAGAGGGTCTCTTCTTTGAGATCTTGGTGCAAAACGGGGAACAATGCGTGTAGCCGAAATGAAGACAAAACTACAACCGGGTAGGTTCTTTAATTTCATTTTTTCGATTTCAATTCTATGGCCTCCATGTTGTGTTTTATTGAACATGAGATACACCGAACGCCCGGGAGAATCAAGGGCGCACCCCTTGATTCATTTATGTATATTATGCATAGTTTAAATTCCATTTAATTATGCTTTGTAATTTTTTATTACGCACTATTTCGCGCTTCCGCTATACGCGTTAATCTCCCGGGCCGATCCACATAATCTTTCATTCCACACCTCATCAAATAAAAGCAATTTTTATTGATTCTAAACTCATAACCACTATTGTCTAACAATGGAATGGAAATGGTGTTTTTAATCATACTAGGTATAAAATAAACTTGCTCTAATTCTATGCTAATACTATCACTAATCACTGGAGTGGCGGATCCTACTGCTTCTGCCGAGATGGCCTTGCCATTCCCAAGCTTCAGGATCATGTCCCCACTACCCAGTTTTCTACTTCTTTTCAGCACCTGCAAGTCATTGCAAATGTGAGCTCCACAGCCGGTATTTAATACCCAAAAGGCAGAATTAGTGACCATGTTAACCTCAATCACAAAAATACCTTGGTTCGAGAAGAGTTTGCGGCACTCTCTCTTCCAATGCCCTTTCTCACGACAATTGATACATATGTCATATGCCTTCGACTGTTGCTTGGAGACAACCTTTTCCTTTCCTTTGCCTTTCCCCTCTTTGGAAATGGGAACACTCTTAGTGTTCGTAGCTGCTTTGACGGCCTTTCCCTTCCATTTCTTCTTTTTCCAACGTCCGGAACCTCTGCCTCTTGTCTTGGAAGTCGAAGCACCTCCAAATAATACCGAAGGCGTGGACTTCTTAGTCGTTGCCTCGTATTGCACCAACATATTGATCAACTCATGAATGCCCTTCTCAAGTGCGTTCATGTTATAGTTGACGATAAATTGGTCGAAGGAGAGTGGGAGTGAGTGAAGGATCATATCTATGTACATTTCATTATCGAGACCTTCCTTTAGGTCCTCGAGCTTTTCCACCAGGGTAAGCATTTTAACCCCGTGCTCTTGTACAGAGGATCCTTCTGTCATTTTGGTTCCAAAGAACGCCTTGGTCGCGACATACCTAGTATGCCGGTCCGGGACTGCATAGCAATCCTTAAGGCGAGCCATAATGGAAGGGACATCGTCTAGCCTTTCAAATTGCTTCTGAATCTCATTCGTCATGAAAGCAAGTATGACGCTACGGACCTTCCGGTTATCCTTATGCCAAGTCTCGAACGTCTCACGTTCTTCCGGCGTGGATCCTTCCGGTAGGGTCCTAGGGAGAGGCTCGTCCATGACGTAGCCTTGGTTCTCATAACCCAGGACTATCCTGAGATTACGCAACCAGTCGTTGTAATTGGTTCCATTGAATTTGTTTGTCTCAAGAATGGTTGAAAGTGGGTTCTTAGACATTTTAAATCTACATTTAAAACAGAGTTCGCGATCAGCAGAATATAAAAGACGGTGGTTTGATAATAACGTGCCACGAGTCGTGAGACCAGGCTATTGACCTAAATCAGCTTCCTCACTATGCCATGGATTGGAAGGCATGGACAAACTCCTAGAGTTCATGTCCCATTTTGACTAGGGTCTAATATTTAAACATTGGTCCAACCAATGTGAGAGTAGTAAATGACCGAGATCTCAAAATATAAAACATCTACACATTCATCCATAATGCGTAAAATAAATGCATCCACAGCAGTTATATGATAAACAAAAACACCATTCATCCATCATAATAACCACATGCAAAATTAAAGCCTAGCACGCCCCTGTTGGATGATCACGAGCCCGAATCCTATGTGATCCACTGAGCCCGCAGTGGATCTATGGTCAATCTAGGGTTGGTCCTATACTATTACATTAATAGTAACCCAATCATCATTCTGATGGGCCTTGGTCTCTTTTCTCTTTCTTCTCTTCATGGAAACGCCTTGGAACCTCCAGTCTGGGCTCTCCATGTGGACCTTCCTTCTTCTCCAACAATTACATAAAAGTTAAAACCTCACTCCTATTCTACTCTCATTACATATTAAAAATAGAAACCCCAGCGAAAATCCGGGGGAGTACATGAGGAGGGAGATAGAATGCCTTATTATTCCAAGGCAACTACAAAGAGAGAAGGAGAAAGCAGTAAAAGAGGCACACAGGCCCAACAGGAAATTAAACCATACATTCGGTCTAGGGCTCGTGATCATTCGTATGAATCCAACACATGTAATCATATGATCCAATCACATAAAAAGAACAATATACCGATAATACATGATAACCAATCACAATTATTCAAGATGAATAAATAAATGCGTAGCATGTGAAAATATTACATAATCGTTGGTAATAATATTTTCTCATTTTAAGAAAACCTTTCCTCATTATTTTTAAGTAAAAAAAATATCCCTGGGATTCCAAATCCAATATATTTTACTTCCCAAAATAATGTCTTAGAAAATTAGACAAAATCGAACAAAAAATGAATTTTTAGAATTAATTAAAAAAATTAAAACTGAAAACAAATAATAAAAATTAGGGTAAAACCCTAGGTGCAATGGCAGCCGTCCGCCGCCTCCGGCAGCAGGCTGCGCGGCCTGGCTTTCCGGCAGGCTTCGCGCACGCAAGCTCCCATGCCTTGCGCGCGCACTGGCCTGCTGGTCGCCAGCCGCGCGTCTGCCCCCTGCGCAGTGCGCGTGCGCGCGCGCACTAGGCGTGCCTGCCGGGCGCGCACGCGCAGACACCACCGTCTGCGTGCGCGCGCGCCTGGCGGCGCCCCCAGTTGGTGTTTTTTCGGACTGATTCGGCGGGACTGATTTCATGGACCTACCTCCAAGCGTAGTCCCAGTCCCCGAAATGGGCTTTCAGTCCGTGGGCTTCGTTTGCAGAGTGAACAGATAGATAAAGCAGTAAAGTGAACGCAAACAAAGTAATGCCAGAATGAATATCACTTCTTTATTCATAGTTTTATCAAAACATTGAAATTGTCTAGACATAGGTTACATTTTGCCTGCCAAGATTGGCTTCATGGTCACCTATTCTAACATGATCCAATTTTAAATTCTTTTAATTTCATTTATATTGCCAATATTCATTTATTTCCACGCTTCCACCACGTGACTCCCGGGCCAATCCACACTTTCAGCAGCATCGTACTAGCCTCGATTACAAATGAGATCCAAAAGCAGTACGACAGGTTAGATGATTTAGGCTCGATTATGCTTTGTATGCAAGATATCTATGCAGTCCCAGACCGTCATGTTAGATACACGACAACAAAGGCATTCTTCGGAGCTAAGATGATTGAAGGATCGTGTATATAGGAGCATAGAGTGATGATGTTATCCCTCGTGGAGAAGCTCAAAGACCTCTGAGCTGATCATGAAAAAGAGACGTACATCGATGTGATCCTTCAGTCTCTTCCTCCCTCCTTCGACCCATTTATTGTCAATTATAACATGAATGGACTTGACAAAGACCTTCATGAGTTGATAAATATATTGGTCCAGAACAAGGCAACAATTGAAAACCAGCACCAACGGTACTAGTGGGAGAGCCTTCAACCTTCCAGAAGCGAAAGGTAAGGCTGTCGGATGCCAGAAGAGGAAGAAGGGTAATAGAACATCAACCGCTACTAGCACTTCGAGTGTTGTGTTACACCGTAGGCTGGAGGTAAAAGAAAGAGGAAGAGAGTTCGATGGTCAAAGATTCCAAACGATGTATGCATTAACTGCCACGAAAAGGGACATTGGAAGAGGGGATGTCCTAAACTCCTCTCCAATGAAGGTAAAATTTGAATTAAGTATTAGCATGATTATTATTCAACCCTTTGGTATTGGATACCAATTAATCATAATCTGCGAATGGTTTGCAGGTGGTGATAGGCAGTAAAAAGCTAAGATAGACAGTCCTAAGTTTAGCCATAGTAGGGTTGTTGTTGTAAACACTAGGGACTAGTTAGGCTTGTCATAGTAGTGATCATGTTAGGACAAAGTTTTATAGGAATTATGTAACCTAGCATGATCAAAGTGTGTTTTCCTTTTATTGGACAAAATTTTGATTACATACATTTTGATCGATAAAATTGTTTTATTTGACATTGAATAGCGATTCATATCTAAAAGGTTGTAAGCATAAATCCTTAAACGTTGTTGGATAATTGGATTATGAATACTAAAAATGAAATGATTAAATGGATGATAAAGATAAACTTTTGAATTTGGCATCCATGAGCTGAAGGGACAAGCGGATCCACCCGGGAGCGCGAGCGGAAGCGTGAAACAGAATGAAATTGCATAAATTAAAGCAATGATCACATAATCCCAAGGGGTGTACCCTTGGGTGCTTAACCCGGCATTCGATGTAGGATGTAATAATATTATGAACATATATTGTACATAGAGCATAAAAATGAAAGTCAAACTACGAAAGCGTAAAATCGAAATTATCTTTGTATTTTTCTCGCTTACACGGCTACGAGAGGTGTTCCTCTCCAGATAATGCTCACGAAGTTCAAACGTATGAACTCTCTAGAGGAGTCCACACCACACCGGAAGAGATGCACGTTTTTTTCTTGCTAGAAGAACTGGATCTAGAGGATTCGGTTTAAGAAAATATAACACTATTGAATTAGTGTTTTTCTTAAACTTGTTTTGTTCTCCAAATGATCTAAGATCAAATGAAGAACAAAGGGGATGTGTTAGAGAGTAGAGAGGGGCAGAAAATAGAGAGAGAAAAGTGAAGTGTGTTTTTCTTCTTTTTCCTAGAAAAGACGAAAATGAATTCTCTTACTTTGATGATTGTATATACTCATATATATACAAAATTCATGAGATTATTGGTATGTGTCTAGGTTCATCCAAGGATGTCTAGATACATCCCAATCAATCTCACTAATTCATCAATCAAGCCTACCATCTCTTAAGGTGACCAGAAATCCAATTGAATTGGCGGTTTTAGGAACTATTCGTTAATCTTTATTAATAAAATATTATCCTGATGAATAGAGTAAGTATTCATCACTGGCACTGTGTTTATTGTGCTTACTACTAACGTTGAAAGGCGTTTCAACATCACAACAAATGCCCACAGACCAATTGGATAACTCATGTAGTTGGATTGCGCATTGGATAGCAGCTATGAAACTAACTTCTGAGGGTTGGTCTGAGACATTCCAAGTCGAGGACCTCGAGACTGGGCATTCGAGAGTCCTATTGAGACTTGCACTAAGTATTGCATTCACTAGGTGAGTGCCGAGTTTCATTGGCAACAGACGAAGGTTGTCAATGCAATTTTAGTGGGTTAGTTGACAAGGTAGTCGACTGACTGAAGTGACTCGCGGGAATCATCATATGGAAGCCTTGGAGGCTTGGTCGGTATGACTGGAATTCCCGGTTCCGATAGTATTGGATTAGTCCTCGGACTTGAGGAATCATGGCAGTTACGTGCATATGAAGACTGTATCTTGGATCTGGCGAGAGGTGATCATTCTGTAAGATGGTCATTATAAGCCTTGTCCAGTGCAGTTGGAGTATGTAGCGAGGACGGTGGATTCCAAGATAGGATCTGTCCCCTGTCAGTACATGACAGTGATGTCTCCTATGCACTCTGAGATGGTTTAGACTCTGAAAGTCTATGGCCATAGCAATTGATTGACTAGGAAAGGGTTTCCTACGTCGATCAACAGAGTAAACGCATCTCGGGTATGAAGCATAGTTGCCTAGTCAAAGATGGGAACCTGTTAGAATAGGTGACCATGTAGCCAATCTTGGTAGGCGAATTTTAACCTATGTCTGAACAATTTCGAGGTTTTAATAAATCGTTAATGAATAAGAAGTGAAATTCATTTGGCATTCACTTTGTTTGTGTTCACTATATCTGCTTCATATATCTGTTCACTACGCAAACAAAGCCCATGGACTGAAAACATATTTCGGGGACTGGGACTACGCTTGGAGGTAGGTCCATGAAATCAGTTCCGCCGAATCAGTTCGGAAATCTCCAAGTCATGAAATCTCGAAAGTGGGTACCGAGATTCCCCTTGAGACTTGCACTAAGCATCTGCTGTCGTATTTCATCGACAGGTGACGAAGGTCGTCTAAGCAGTGTTAGTGGGTTGGCCTGCTATGTAGCAGCTGACTGAGGTGACCCGCGGGAACCGTTTTACGAAGGACCTTGAGTAGGGTCGGTTAGGTATGACGTATGTTCCCGGTTGCAACGGTACAAGTCAATGCCTTTGACTTGAGGAACTGCTGAATTTACCTATACATCAGGGTTGTATCTTAGATATGGTTAGAGATCGCCAAGATGTGCTTGAGTAGTCATAAGCCATATCTAGTGCAGCTCCAGTGTGCAGAGTGACAGTAGTTTTCAGGAAAGGATTTGTCTCATGTCAGAAGGTACTGACAGTTGTGTCTCACAAATGCTCTGTGTCTTGTCCCTAAAATCTGTGGCCACAGTAACTGAATAGAAGGGAAGGTTTCCCTTGTGGTGTTTAGTAAAGGACATACCAACACTTAGGTCCAAAATGGATACCTGCATTTTCGGTGCCCTAGACCCTAAGTGGTGAGACCGTAGACGGAAGGATAGATGTACTGTAGAGCCTAAATGTTCATCCCCGTATATTCACCTAGTCTCTAGTGCCATGGACCGTTGCTAGATGGCCACCCGTGGTAATGGGGGGATTCTAGGAATCCAACCAAGTCAAGCTGAAGGTGAACCTAAAGAGTCACACACAATCCGCACACATAAAGTATTTAATTTAGAATTAAATATTTGGAGAAATGGAATGATTAAATTGGATTTAATTGGGTCCTTTTTCTTGGAAGAATTAATTCCTTTTATTGAATAAAAGGGAATTATCTAATAAATTAGATTTATTAGAAAATTAATTTAATGGGCTTGGAATAAATAAATATATTTAATATATTTATTTATTGCCCTTGGAAATATTTAAATAAAATTTAAATATTTCATTAAATTAAATGGATGGTTGAGATTTAATGGAGAGATGGATGGCTAGGATTTTTTTGACGAAATCAAAGAGCTACTTTAACTAGGACTTTAACTAGGTCAAAATCCTAGTCAAATTAGTCTTCCAAAGAGTTGGAGTTTGAAGAGGAATGGATTCCTCCTCTATATATATTCCTAGCCCTTCACTTATGGAGAGATGATGATTCTTGACACACACACACACACACACACACACAAACTCATGTGCTCTCTCTCTCCCTACCTCTCGGCCGCCTCTCTCTCTCTCTCTCATTCCAAGAAAACACTTTCTTGTTCTTTTGTATTAACAATTGAACAAAAGGAGGATTGATCTCGTTAAATTAATAACGTTTGATCGATCCGTCCTCTCCTAAAATACTTGTTCGTTCGCTAGCACGAAGTTCAAGATACATGGGTGGATTGCGTGTCACGAATTAGAGGATCTCCCATACGAGATCTTGGAGAAAATTGGGGAACAACGCGAGTACCGGTTAGAAGAGGAAAACGACGAATCGGTAGGTTTCCGCTTACGTTTTTTGTCTTTTTTTATTTATGAATCCTATGGCCTCCATGATTGCTATGTATGCCTTTTAATTCATGAGATACACCAAACACCCGGGAAGTTTCAAGGGCACACCCCTTGAACGATTTATTTTAATATAAGTTGAAAGAGAAAAGAAACCAAGGCCCATCAGAATGATGATTGGGTTACTATTAATGTAATAGTGTAGGACCAACCCTAGATTGACCATAGATCCACTACGGGCTCAGTGGATCGCATAGGATTTGGGCTTGTGATCATCCAACAGGGGCGTGCTAGGCTTTAATTTTGCATGTGGCTGTTATGATGAAAGAATGATTTTCTTTATCGTATAACTGCTATGGGATGCAATTCATTTATTTACGCATTGTGGATGAATGTGTTTATATTTACATATGAGATCTCGGTCATTTACTACTCTCACATTGGTTGGACCAATGTCCAAATATTAGACCCTAGACAAAGTGGACATGGACTCTAGGAGTTTGTCCATGCCTTCCAATCCATGGCAGAGTAAGGAAGCTGATTTAGGTCGATAGCGTGGTCTTACGAGTCGTGGCACGTCTATTGTACTTGAAAGAAGTTGTACTGTGTCATGAACGAAAAGTAGACCACTGTTACCTGTCTCACGAGTCGTGGAGGTAGCAGCGGGTCTATGATTCGGTTGATTGGGTTGGGTCTAACGCCTGATTAACATGATTCGCTTAGAGTCTTCAGGATCATGTGAAAGGGTGAAACAATTATCTTGGAAATCTCGTGGAATGAGAATGGTATGGCATACCTCCCACAGGATTCTGAAAGAATCGGGTACGGCCAGGGAACGCAACGGAAGTGTAAAACATAAATTTAAGACATAATTTAAACCGGATTCAAAGGGGTGTTCCCTTTGAAGTTCTCGGGCGTTCGGTGTTTGTCAAAGCATAAACAACAAAATAAAACATGCTGGACATGTGGCTTAAAAGAAGAAGAAGAAAGTAACACAAAATGTAAAAGGAAACCAACCTTTGTTCGTTTATGTAGAACGGGTTCGTGCGTTGTTCCTTTCTTTTCTTTCTTTGTTCGTCCACTTGAGAGCTCAACGTAGAACTCCTCTAATGTATTGCACACCACACTATGGATTTATTTCTACTCTATTGCTAGATAGAAATTAGAAACAAAGAAGAAGAAACAATTCCAAAGAAAGCACTATCGATTAGTGTACCTTAGATTGTTTTTGTTCAATCTTCTCTAAGAAGTATGAACACTAAAAGGAGAATTTTCAGAGAGTATTTGGCCTAAAAACTCCAACAAAAATGAAGCAAGTTAAGTGAATTGTGTCTAGCAAAGTAGTTTTGTGTATATAGAATGTAGTGTTCAAAAAACCACCTACATAAGTAACCTCCAAGGCAACTTCCACATACACACACTTCTAGCACATCCACTACACATGATAGCAAGAGAAAACCACCTACAAATCAGCAAATTTCCGTGCTCATCATGTACATATGTGAAATAGTTGAAACTCCTCCTTAACTAGCTTCAACTTGCATGAAAAAATGGACATGGACCTTTATGTTTTTGGACTTGTATTTAATCAAATTAAATAAAGTCCAAACATGTATCCATTGGGCATTAATTAATCTAATTAATTTCAATCCAATTGAATCCCAATTATTTATTTAATCCAATTAAATAAACATAAGTCCAAATTAAGAATAATTGATCCAATCAACTATTCTAGCCAAAATCCAATAAATTAATCGAATTAATTTAGAGGTCCTTAGTCCAAAAAATTAACTAATCCAATTAATTAATTCTTGGACCATCCATCAAATGGATTTCTCAATAAATTATCCAATCATTTATATTCTCTCTTGAATAAATTTAATCCAATTAAAGTTATTCGCTTCTTCTAGAATTAATTCCAAATTAACTCCGCCAAATCCAAAGTGATTTGTGTGTGACTCATAGGTTCACCCTCAGCTAGACTTGGGCTTGTGTCCAACACAACTGATCAATTAAATCCAATTTAATTAATTATTTTCTGAGTAACCATTAATCAGAAAAACGCCTGTTACCATGGGTGGCCGTCTAGCAACGTCCAACGGCACTAAAGACTAGGTGAATGTTGGCATGAACATTTAGGCTTCCGAGTTCCATACGAGTACGGTCTGTTAGAATAGGTGACCATGTAAGCCAATTTTGGCGGGTATATGTAACCTATGTCTAGACAATTATGAGTGTTTTGATAAATCATTAATGAATAAAGAAGTGAATTTTCATTTGGCATTACTTTGTTTGTGTTCACTTGCACCTATTTTTCCATATCTGTTCACTACGCAAACAGAGCCCACGGACTGAGATTCGATTTCGGGGACTGGGACTACGCTTGGAGGTAGGTCCATGAAATCAGTCTTCCCGAATCAGTCCGGAAATCTCCAAGTCAAGGAATCCCGAAAATGGGTACCGGGATTCCATTTGAGACTTGCACTAAGCATCTGCTGTCGTGTTTCATCGACGGGTGACGAGGATCGTCTAAGCAGTGTTAGTGGGTTAGCCTGCTAGGACGCAGCTGACTGAGGTGACTCGTGGGAACCGTCTTACGGAGGACCTTGAGTATGGTCTGCAAGGTATGACGAGTATTCCCGGTTCCAACGGTACAGGTCAAGTCCTTTGACTTGAGGAATTACTGAGTTTACCTGTA
This sequence comes from Sesamum alatum, assembly GCA_034509735.1. NCBI lineage: Eukaryota > Viridiplantae > Streptophyta > Magnoliopsida > Lamiales > Pedaliaceae > Sesamum > Sesamum alatum. The sequence continues at coordinate 3,970,088 of JACGWO010000013.1, forward strand.
CATCAGAACTGTATCTTAGATATGGTGAGAGATTGCCAGAATTCTCTTTGGTAGTCATAAGCCATGTCTAGTGCAGTCCTGGTGTGCAAAGTGACAGTAGTTTCCAAGAAAGGATCTGTCTCCTGTCAATAGGTTTTGACAGTTGAGTCTCATGTATGCTCTAGGTCTTGTCCCTAAAACTGTGGCCACAGTGACTGAACAGAAGGGAAGGTTTCCCTTGCGGCGTTTAGTGAGGACAGACCGACACTTAGGTCCAAGATGGGTACCTGCGTTATCCGTGCCCTAGACACTAAGTGATGAGACCGAAGACAGAAGGACAAGCGTACTGTTAGAGCCTAAATGTTCATCCCTGAATATTTCACCTAGTCTCTAGTGCCATGGACCGTTGCTAGATGGCCACCCATGGTAACGGACGGATTCTAGGAATCCGACCAAGTCTAGCTGAATGGTGAACCTAAAGAGTCACACACTATCCACACACAATTAAATATTTAATTTGGAATTAAATATTGGAAGTGAAGGAATGATTAAATTAGATTTAATCGGGACCTTTATTTTTCTTGGAGAAATAATTCTTTCTATTTGATAGAAGGAATTAAATTGATAAATTGGATTTATCAAAAGGATTTATTTAATGGGCTTAAATAATATTTATATTTATTTTAGCCTCTTGGAAATATTTAAATAGGTTTTAAATATTTCCATTAAATTAAATTAAATCAACGGTTGAGATTAATGGGAGAGATGGATGGCTAGGATCGTTTTGACTAGGTCAAAACACTAGTTTGACTAGGACTTTGACTAGGTCAAAATCCTAATCAAATTAGAGTTCTTAAAAGAGGAGTTTAAAGAGGATTAAACTCCTCTTCTATATAAACCCCTAGCATCCTACAATTTACATGATGATGAAACTCCAACACACACACACAACACACACACACGGTTTCTCTCTCTCTCCCATCTCTCTCGTCCGCCCCTCTCTCTCTCAAGAAAATAGTTTTCTTGATTCTTTTGTTCTTGGAACATTAGAATCTTGATGAATCAATACCATTAATTGATAATGTGTTATTGATTCATCCACTCCAAAATTATACACTTGTTCGTTGCTAGCACGACGTGCAAGATACGTGGGTGGATTGTGTGTCACGAATTAGAGGGTCTCAAGGACGGGATCTTGGTGCAAAACGGGGAACAACGCGTGTAGCCGTTGAAGACGAAAACGACAACGGGTAGGTCTCGTTTTAAATTTTCGTCCCTCTTTAATTTTCAACCCTATGGCCTCCATGATTTATTTTATGTTATACGTTCATGAGATACACCGAATGCCCGGGAAAGTTTCAAAGGCACACCCTTTGAAACGTGTTTTTAATTTAAAAGCATGTTTAAATTCCGTTTTAATTTTTTTAATTATACCGCGCTTCCGCATTCGCGTTTTTCCCGGGACGATCCACATAATCTTTCAGTGGTATCAGAGCCCGGTTCGGTGTATAGGCCTAGGGTTTATGTGCGTTTTAAGCATGAAACGTGAAATAGCATGTTGTTATTAAATCTTGAATTTCTTGATTCTTGAAGCATGTTATTTTATTGCTTTTAATTCGTGTGAATTGCTGAATATTGGTATTTTCTGTTTTTCTTGGGAATCGGGATGGGAATTAATCTGAAAAACGAGAAAACGTCACAGCCGGCCAGCCGGGAAGGCTGGCCGCGCGCAGCCGAGCGCTGCCGGCAGGGCAGACGCCCGCAGGCATGGGAAGCCTGCGCGCGCGCGCGCTGCCGGCCGCGCAGGGGCAGCGCGCAGCCGGGTTGGCTGCGCGCGGGCGTGCGCGCATGGAAACGCCTCCAGGCGCGCGCGCGGGCAGACAGAGGTGTCTGCGCGCGCGCGCGCGCAAGGCTGGCGGGCGGAGGAGCCCGCGCGCGGACGGGCGCCAGGCGCGCCGCCAGGCGCGCGCGCACGCAGACGGAGGCGTCTGCGCGCGCGCGCCCGGCAGGCACGCCCAGTGCGCGTCTGCGCGCGCGCTCTGCGCACGACGCAGGGACGCGGCCGGTGGCCAGCAGGCCAGCGCGCGCGTCGGCCTGCCGATGCGCCAGGCCGCGCAGACTGATGCCGGCCAGGCGCGCGCGCACACAGGCAGGGGCCTGCGCGCGCGCGCCCGGCAAGGCGGTGCCTGCGCGCGCGCAGAGGCGGCAGGCAGGGCCTGCTGCCCTGCGCGCCCGGCGGCCGACTGCTGCAGGCGGCGGCGGCCGGCGGCTCCTTGGCTAGGGTTTTGAAACCCTAGTGTAATTTTATTTTTTTAAATTTATTTTCAGTTTTAATTTTGAATTAATTCTGAAAAATTCGTTTTTTTGGGTTCAAATTTTTCCTAAATTCCTAAAGACATTATTTTAGGAGTAAAATAAATGGATTTGAAATCCCAGGGTTATTTTACTTAAAATAATGAGGAAAGGTTTTCCTAAAACGAAAAATTTTACATTGCCAATATCTATATTTATTTTCACACGTTACGCAGATGTTCATTTATTTTCATCTTGGATTGATGTGATTGGAAATCATGTGTTGTTGGAATATTATGATTATGTGATTGGATCATGTAATTATGTGTGTTGGATGGAAATGGATGATCACGAACCCTAGACCGAATGTATGGTTTAATTTACTGTTGGGCCTGTGTGCCTCTTTAACTGCTTTCTCCTTCTCTCTTTCTAGTGCCTTGGAATAATAAGGCTTTCTACCTCCCTCCTTATGTACTCCCCCCGGGGTTTCGCTGGGGTTTCTAATTTTTTTTATATGTAATGAGAGTAGACTAGGAGTGAGGTTTCCATTTTTGTAATTGGTGGAGAAGAAGGAAGGACCACATGGAGAGCACAGACCGGAGGTCCCTTGGCGTTTTCCATGAAGTGAAGAAAGAGAAAAAGAGACCAAGGCCCATCAGAATGATGATTGGGTTACTATTATTGTAATAGTATAGGACCAACCCTAGATTGACCATAGATCCACTGCGGGCTCAGTGGATCGCATAGGATTCGGGCTTGTGATCATCCAACAGGGGCGTGCTAGGCTTTAATTTTGCATGTGGTTATTGTGATGGATGAATGGGTTTTATTTATCATGTATAACTGCTATGGATGAATTTCATTTATGCATTTTTGGATGAATATATGGATGTAGTATGAGATCTCGGTCATTATTACTCTCACATTGGTTGGACCAATGTTAAAATATTAGACCCTAGATAAAGTGGACATGAACTCTAGGAGTTCGTCCATTCCTTCCAATCCGTGGCATAGTGAGGAAGCTGTTTTAGGTCAATAGCGTGGTCTCACGAGTCGTGGCACGTTATTGTACTTAAAAGAAGCTGCACTATGTCATGAACGAAAAATGGGCTGCTGCTACCTGTCTCACGAGTCGTGGGGGTACTAGTGGGTCCATGGCTCGGTCGATTGGGTCGGGTCTAACGCCTAATTAGCATGATTCGCTTGGAGTCCTCGGGATCATGCAAAAGGGTGAGGCAATAATCTTGGGAATCTCGTGGAACGAGAATGGTATGGAATACCTCCCACAGGATCTTTTCCATGCGAATCGTAAAAGCGGGGTATGGGAAAAATCGCTGTGGATCCCAAGCCCACTAGGAAAGGATTTCCCGAAAACTACGTTTGAGAGTACCGTGTTTTCGTATAAATAGTGGGAGGATTAAATGACTAAAGACCAAGCATTTAATTATTTTTATCAAACCACCGTCTTTACTTTCTGCTGATCGCGCGTTGTTTTTCAACATGTAGATTTTAAAATGTCTAAGAACCCACTTTCAACCATTCTTGAGACAAACAAATTTAATGGAACCAACTACAACGACTGGTTGCGCAATCTCAGGATAGTCCTGGATTATGAGAACCAAGGCTACGTCATGGACGAGCCTCTCCCTAGGACCTTACCGGAAGGATCCACGCCAGAGGAACGTGAGACGTTCGAGACTTGGCATAAGGATAACCGGAAGGTTCGTAGCATCATACTTGCTTCGATGACCAATGAGATTCAGAAGCAATATGAAAGGCTAGACGATGTCCCTTCCATAATGGCTCGCCTTAAGGATTGCTATGCAGTCCCGGACCGGCATACTAGGTATGTCGCGACCAAGGCGTTCTTTGGAACTAAAATGACAGAAGGATCCTCTGTACAAGAACATGGGGTTAAAATGCTTACCCTAGTGGAAAAGCTCGAGGACCTAAAGGCAGGTCTCGATAACGAAACGTACATAGATGTGATCCTTCAGTCACTCCCACCCTCCTTTGATCAATTTATTGTCAACTACAACATGAATGCACTTGAGAAGGGTATTCATGAGTTGATCAATATGTTGGTGCAATACGAGGCAACGACTAAGAAGTCCACGCCTTCGGTATTGTTTGGAGGTGCTTCTACTTCCAAGACGAAAGGCAAGGGTGCCGGACGTTGGAAAAGGAAGAAAGGGAAGGGAAAGGCAGTCATAGCAGCTACGAACACTCAGAGTGTTCCCATTGCCAAAGAGGGGAAAGGCAAAGGAAAGGGAAAGGTTGTCTCCAAGCAACAGTCGAAGGCATATGACATATGTATCAACTGCCGTGAGAAAGGGCATTGGAAGAGAGAGTGCCCCAAACTCTTCTCAAACCAAGGTATATTTGTGATTGAGGTTAACACGGTCACTAATTCTGCCTCTTGGGTATTGGATACCGGCTGTGGAGCTCACACTTGCAATGATCTGCAGGTGTTGAAAAGAAGCAGAAAACTAAGTAGCGGGGACATGATCCTGAAGCTCGGAAATGGCAAGGCCATCTCGGCAGAAGCAGTAGGATCCGCCACTTTAGTTATTAGTGATACCATTAGCATAGAATTAGAGCAAGTTTATTTTTGTACCCAGTATGATTAAAAACATCATTTCCATTCAATTGTTAGACAATAATGGTTATGAGTTTAAAATCAATAAAAATTGCTTTTATTTGATGAGGTGTGGAATTGCTCATCTACTTGGTACATTACATAATGGGCTCTATATCTTGCAACAAACGAATTTCGTTCTTAACGCTCAACACAAACGGAAATTAGATAATAACGGGAACGCACGTCTGTGGCACGCTAGGCTAGGTCACATATCCCAAGATAGGATGAAAAGGTTGGTAGACTCAAAGAACCTAGAGGTTGGGGACTTGAGTGATCTACCAACTTGTGAATCTTGTCTAAGAGGGAAAATGACCAAGAAGCCCTTTGTAGGACAAAGCAGGCTTGCCACAGGTCTGTTGGACTTGGTCCATACAGACGTGTGTGGACCACTAAGGACGCAGGCCCGAGGTGGGTTCTCCTACTTCATAACCTTCAACGATGATCATTCACGGTATGGTTATGTCTACCTGATGAGGTACAAGTCTGAAGCTCTTGAGAGGTTTAAAGAATTCTGACTTGAAGTGGAGAATCAAACCAACTGCAAAATTAAAGTCCTACGGTCAGACCGAGGCGGTGAATACCTTAGTGCCGAATTCCTAGATTATCTAAAGGAACATGGTATAATATCAGAATGGACACCTCCCGGAACACCACAGTTAAATGGCGTCTCTGAAAGGAGGAACCGAACCCTGTTGGACATGGTTCGTTCCATGATGAGTTTTACCAAACTGCCCCTATCGTTTTGGGTTATGCATTAGAAACGGCAGCCAAGTTATTGAATTTGGCGCCTACTAGTGTAGTGACCCAAACGCCATATGAGATATGGCACGGCAAGCCTGCATCCTACAACTACTTGAAAGTGTGGGGTAGCCCCGCATACGTCAAGAGGTTAGTGGGAGATAAGCTAGAATCCAGATCTAGCCTATGCAGGTTCGTTGGATACCCTAAAGAAACTGCGGGTTATTACTTTTATGACCCTTTGGAACAAAAGGTATTTGTTTCAAGGAATGCAGTATTCTTGGAGCAAGGCTTCCCAGAGGATATCCAACCTGATGAGCTGATCCTTGAGGAATCAAGTGATGGAACTCAGCCATCAGAAACAGTCGCGGAAACCTCACCTAGAGGATTCAGGATAGACACTAGGAGGACTGACCTACCTAGAGAAGTCCAACATGCTAGGCATGAAGGACAACCTCAAGGCAGGCCAGCCCCGGCCCCTGAACCGCCGGCTCCGATACAGTCAGCGCCCACAGTTACCAGTAACGTTCCCGTTCTCCGAAGGTCCACTAGAGAATCCAGACCTCCAGTGAGATATGGATTTCTAGGTGCGACCGATCTTCTGGATAACGATCCTAAGACATACGGGGAAGCGATGTCAGACATCGACTCTGGGAAATGGCTTGAGGCCATGAAAACCGAAATGGACTCCATGAGCGAGAACCAAGTTTGGAGACTTGTAGATCCACCGAAAGGTGTTAAGCCAGTGGGCTGTAAGTGGGTCTACAAGCGCAAACTCGGCGTTGATGGAGAGGTTACTACCTTCAAGGCTAGGCTTGTAGCTAAGGGATACACTCAACGACCCGGGGTCGATTTTGAGGATACCTACTCGCCAGTAGCCATGGCTAAATCCATTCGGATCCTGCTTGCCATAGCAGCATGGTATGACTATGAAATATGGCAGATGGACGTGAAAACGGCCTTCCTCAACGGCTTCGTTGAAGAAGAGATCTATATGGATCAGCCGGAGGGTTTCACGGTCGCTGGAGAAGAACAGAAGGTCTGTCGTCTCCAAAAGTCCATCTATGGCCTCAAACAAGCTTCCCGGAGTTGGAACATTCGATTTGATGAGGTAATACGGGGTTATGACTTCATCAAAAACGAATCCGACCCTTGTGTATACAAGAAGGTCAGTGGGAGCTCCATAGTGTTCCTAGTGCTTTACGTGGATGACATTCTGCTCATTGGAAATGACGTCAGAATGTTAGGAAACACGAAAGCATGGCTGTCAACCAAGTTTTCCATGAAGGACTTGGGTGAAGCATCCTATATCCTAGGCATCCAGATTGTCAGGGACAGATCTAAAAGGATGTTAGGGCTCACCCAAAACTCGTATATGGAGAAAGTCCTAAAGAGATATCGAATGGACAACTCCAAACGAGGATTCCTTCCAATGAGGCATGGGATCAAGTTATCCAAGAAGCAGTCCCCGCAGACTGATGTGGAACTTGAAAAGATGAAAGTCATCCCCTATGCTTCTGCCGTAGGTAGCATCCAATATGCGGTCCACTGCACCAGCCCTGACATTGCATACGCTTTGAGCGTGACTAGCAGATATCAGTCCTGTGCAGGAGAGGCACATTGGAATGCAGTTAAGGGCATCCTTAAGTACCTAAGGAGGACTAAGGAAATGTTCTTAGTCTATGGCAATGGAAAACTAATTCTGGAAAGCTTTAGCGACGCCAGCTTCCAGTCTGATGACGATGATGCCAAGTCTCAATCGGGGTATGTATTCAAGCTCAACGGAGGAGTAGTGGCTTGGAAAAGTTCCAAGCAAACAACCACTGCTGACTCCACCACTGAGGCTGAATACATAGCAGCTTCAGAAGCTGCCAAGGAAGCGGTTTGGATGAGAAACTACATCCAAGAGTTAGGTGTGGTGCCTAGCATCGCCGAGCCCGCTGTCATCTTCTGTGATAACAACGGTGCAAATAGCGCAAGCGAAGGAACCGAGATCTCACCACCGTTCCAAACACATTCTTAGACGCTACCATCTTCTTAGAGAAATGGTAGGAAGAGGTGACGTTCGGATGGACCGAGTCAACTCAGCAGACAACACAGCAGACCCTCTGACAAAGCCTATGTCGCAAAGTGCTCATACGCAACATCTTGAGAAGATGGGGATTAGGCATATGGGTGATTGGCTTTAAGGTCAAGTGGGAGATTGTTAGAATAGGTGACCATGTAAGCCAATTTTGGCGGGTATATGTAACCTATGTCTAGACAATTATGAGTGTTTTGATAAATCATTAATGAATAAAGAAGTGAATTTTCATTTGGCATTACTTTGTTTGTGTTCACTTGCACCTATTTTTCCATATCTGTTCACTACGCAAACAGAGCCCACGGACTGAGATTCGATTTCGGGGACTGGGACTACGCTTGGAGGTAGGTCCATGAAATCAGTCTTCCCGAATCAGTCCGGAAATCTCCAAGTCAAGGAATCACGAAAATGGGTACCGGGATTCCATTTGAGACTTGCACTAAGCATCTGCTGTCGTGTTTCATCGACGGGTGACGAGGATCGTCTAAGCAGTGTTAGTGGGTTAGCCTGCTAGGACGCAGCTGACTGAGGTGACTCGTGGGAACCGTCTTACGGAGGACCTTGAGTATGGTCTGCAAGGTATGACGAGTATTCCCGGTTCCAACGGTACAGGTCAAGTCCTTTGACTTGAGGAATTACTGAGTTTACCTGTACATCAGAACTGTATCTTAGATATGGTGAGAGATTGCCAGAATTCTCTTTGGTAGTCATAAGCCATGTCTAGTGCAGTCCTGGTGTGCAAAGTGACAGTAGTTTCCAAGAAAGGATCTGTCTCCTGTCAATAGGTTTTGACAGTTGAGTCTCATGTATGCTCTAGGTCTTGTCCCTAAAAACTATGGCCACAGTGACTGAACAGAAGGGAAGGTTTCCCTTGCGGCGTTTAGTGAGGACAGACCGACACTTAGGTCCAAGATGGGTACCTGCGTTATCCGTGCCCTAGACACTAAGTGATGAGACCGAAGACAGAAGGACAAGCGTACTGTTAGAGCCTAAATGTTCATCCCTGAATATTTCACCTAGTCTCTAGTGCCATGGACCGTTGCTAGATGGCCACCCATGGTAACGAACGGATTCTAGGAATCCGACCAAGTCTAGCTGAATGGTGAACCTAAAGAGTCACACACTATCCACACACAATTAAATATTTAATTTGGAATTAAATATTGGAGTGAAGGAATGATTAAATTAGATTAATCGGGACCTTTATTTTTCTTGGAGAAATAATTCTTTCTATTGATAGAAGGAATTAAATTGATAAATTGGATTTATCAAAAGGATTTATTTAATGGGCTTAAATAATATTTATATTTATTTTAGCCTCTTGGAAATATTAAATAGTTTTAAATATTTCCATTAAATTAAATTAAATCAACGGTTGAGATTAATGGGAGAGATGGATGGCTAGGATCGTTTTGACTAGGTCAAAAACACTAGTTTGACTAGGACTTTGACTAGGTCAAAATCCTAATCAAATTAGAGTTCTTAAAAGAGGAGTTTAAAGAGATTAAACTCCTCTTCTATATAAAACCCCTAGCATCCTACAATTTACATGATGATGAAACTCCAACACACACACACAAACACACACACACGGTTTCTCTCTCTCTCCCATCTCTCTCGTCCGCCCTCTCTCTCTCAAGAAAATAGTTTTCTTGATTCTTTTGTTCTTGGAACATTAGAATCTTGATGAATCAATACCATTAATTGATAATGTGTTTATTGATTCATCCACTCCAAAATTATACACTTGTTCGTTGCTAGCACGACGTGCAAGATACGTGGGTGGATCGTGTGTCACGAATTAGAGGGTCTCAAGGATGGGATCTTGGTGCAAAACGGGGAACAACGCGTGTAGCCGTTGAAGACGAAAACGACAACGGGTAGGTCTCGTTTTAAATTTTCGTCCCTCTTTAATTTTTCAACCCTATGGCCTCCATGATTTATTTTATGTTATACGTTCATGAGATACACCGAATGCCCGGGAAAGTTTCAAAGGCACACCCTTTGAAACGTGTTTTTTAATTTAAAAAGCATGTTTAAATTCCGTTTTAATTTTTTTAATTATACCGCGCTTCCGCATTCGCGTTTTTCCCGGGACGATCCACATAATCTTTCACGGTCCTTCCATCATTTGTCTCCCGGTCTAAGTCTAATGTATGGAATTGGGCGTCGGTTCCCATCCTGGACTAGACAACTATGCTCAGTAACTCGAGGCATGTTTACTCTATCGATCGACGTAGGAAACCATTCCTACTCGATCGATCGCTATGGCCACAGACTTGTAAGAGTTTAAATTGTCTCAGAGCGCATAGGAGACTCGACTGTCATATACTGACAGGTGACGGATCCTATCTTGGAATCCACGGTCCTCAATACATATTCCGACTGCACTGTATAAGGCTTATGATGAACGTATCGCAGATACTGACATCTCTTGCCAGATGCTCGATACAGCAATCATATGCATGTGACTGCCATGATTCCTCAAGTCCAAGGACTAATCTCGTACTATCGGAGCCGGGAATGCCAGTCATACCGACCAAGCCTCCAAGGCTTCCATATGACGATTCCCGCGAGTCAGTTCAGTCAGTTGACAACCTTGTCAACTAACCCGCTAATATTGCATAGACGTCCAACGTCTGTCGCCGATGAAACACGACACTCATCCAATAAATGCAATCCTTAGTGCAAGTCTGTATAGTGAAGGACAAGCGGATCCGCCCGGAGCGCGAGCGGAAGCGAGAAAAGCGAGAAATTGCGTAAATTTAAATCAAATTCAAAATACGCGAATCCCAAGGGGTATACCCTTGGGTGCTCAACCGGGCGTTTGATGTAGGATGTGTAAATATTAAAACATATATTTAAACACATAGGGCATAGATATACAAATGAAATCAATCAAAGCGTAATAAACCGTTACCTTTGATTGTTTAGCGTATGCTCCCGGCTACTAGCGTTGTTCCTTCTCCGGAATGCTCACGAAATCCAAACGTATGGATTCTCCAAAGGTGATCCACACCACACCGAAAGAAACACACGTTCTTCTTGCTAGAAAAGAACGGGTTTAGGAAGGAATCGGTTTAAGAGAAAGAACACTATGAATTAGTGTTCTCTTAAACTTACTTTGTTCTTCTTCTTGATTCAAAATCAAGTGAAGAACACAAGTGTAAGAGAGGAGGGAGCACGAAATTTTGAGAGAGAGAAGAGGATTTTTGTCTTCTCTTTTTCCTAGAAAAAGATGAATAATGAATCACTTATGCTAGGTGTTGTATATTCTAATATATACATAATTAATGTGATTATTGGAATGTGTCTAGGTTCATCCAAGGATGTCTAGATTCATTCCAATCAATCACCATCAATTCTTCAATCAAGCCTACCAAAATTTATGGTATGATCAAATCATACCAAAAGGGAAGAGCTTGATTGGAGTTGATTTGTCTCTTTCCAAAAGAGACAAAGTCAACATACCACTTAGCATGAAACATGGCTGATTTTGCTTCCTCCAAGGGAGCATGTCGGCCATATTTAATTAAGGGAAGAAGTCCAACTTCTTCCTATTCCAAATTAGGAATTATTTCTCCTCTCGGGTCTAATTTAACGGATCGGTTTTTATCGTAATCCAATTACGACGAAACCAATATTAAATCCAATTTAATGTCCACTTAAATTATTCCCGTTGATCTTTTAATCCAATTAAAAGATCCAACGTCTCAACATCTCAACTTTCCATATTTAATTTGAAAATCCAATTTACCGATTAAATGAAAGCCCGATACAATATCGGCCCGTCCATCCAATGGACTTTCCCTTAAGTAATCCAATTACTTATTTTATCCTTCGAGATTGACTCCAAGTCGATCTCTCAAACCTCCTCGGTGATTGTGTGTGTGACCCTTTAGGTTCACCCTCAGCTAGACTTGGGCCCGTGTCCCACAAGGGCCGTTACCATGGGTGGCCGTCTAGCACGGTCCATGGCACTAGAGACTAGGTGAATTGGCGTGAACATTTAGGCGCCGATTCCGTACGGGTACGATCCTTCCGTCTACCGTCTCCCGGCCTTAGTCTAGGGTATGGAATTGGGCGTCGGTTCCCATCCTTGACTAGCCATCTATGCTTAATACTCGAGACCACGTATGCTTCATTGCGTCGACACAGGAAACCATTCCCTGTTCGACCAAACCACTGTGGCCACAGCTTCAAACAGCATGAACGTGTCTCCGAGTGCATAGGAGATACCTCTGTCACATACTGACAGGGACGGATCCTCTTCTTGGGAATCCACCGTCCTTGCTACACATTCTGACTGCACTGGACAAGGCTTATGATAATCATCTTACAGAATGATTACCTCTCGCCAGATCCAAGATACAGCCGTCCTGTGCACGCGACTGCCATGATCCCTCAAGTCTGAGGATTACTCCCGTACTATCGGAACCGGGGAAAACCAATCATACCGACCAAGCCTCCAAGGCTTCCATATGATGATCCCCGCGAGTCAGTCCAGTCGGCTCGACCCAGTCGACCAACCCATCAAGATCGTGTAGGCGTCCCCACGCCTGTCGCCGATGAAACACGACACTCATCTAATGAACACAACTCTTGACGCAAGTCTCAATAGGACTCTCGATGCCCTGTCTCGAGGTCCTCGGCTTGGAACGTTTCAGACCCAACTCTTAATCAGTTGGTTTCATGACCACCATCCAATGCGTGGCCCAACTGCATGAGTTGTTATCCATGGTCTGTGGGCTTTGTTGCGATATAAGTTAAACACCGTTTTAACAAATGTAAGATGAGCGCAACAAAGAAGGTACCATTGGTGACGAACACTCATCTTATTCATCACATAATAATATTACATTCACATCAAGTTGTCGGATAGGTTACAAATTGCCAAACCTATTGGCTTTCTGGTCACCTATTCCAACAATCTCCCACTTGACCTAAAGCCAATCACCCATTGACCTCGAACCTCTTATTCAGAAGGTGAGTATGGCAACTTGCGACATGGGCTTAGCAAGTGGATCTGCTATGTTTTCTGCGGAGCTGACTCGGTCCAACCGAACGTCACTCCTGCTATCCATCTCTCTAAGCAGATGGTAGCGTCTAAGAATATGCTTGGATCGTGATGAGATCTCGGTTCCTTTGCTAGCGCTATCGCCCGTTGTTATCATAAAAAGATAATTACAGGCTTAGCAATGCTAGGTACTACAACCAACCCTTGGATGTAGCTCCTCAACCAAACCACTCCTTAGCAGCTTCCAAAGCCGCTATGTATTCAAAACCCTATGGTGGAGTCCGCCGTGGTAGTCTACTTGGAACCCTTCCAAGTAACCACGCCACGATTAAGTCTGAACACATAACCAGACTGAGACTTGGCATCATCGTCATCCGACTGGAAGCTAGCGTCGCTATAGCCTTCCAGTATCAACTCTCCACCGCCGTAGATCAAGAACATGTCCTTAGTCCTTTTTAGGTACTTCAGGATAGTCTTGACTGCACTCCAGTCTGCCTCCCCGGCACACGACTGATATCGACTTGTTACGCTCAAAGCGAAAGCCACATCAGGTCTAGTGCATTGAACAGCATAGTGTATGCTGCCTACGGCTGAAGCATAGGGGATGTCCAACATCCTTTTAAGCTCCTCATCAGTCTTAGGAGACTGCTTCTTGGATAACTTAATTCCATGCCTCATAGGAAGGAATCCTCGTTTTGAGTCCTCCATCTTGAATCTCTTCAAGACTTTCTCAATGTACGAGGACTGGGCCATTCCTAACATCCTTCTAGATCTATCCCTGTAGATCTTGATGCCAAGGATGTAGGATGCCTCGCCCATATCTTTCATGGAGAATTGCATTGACAGCCAAGCTTTAGGGGTACCCAACATCTTAGCATCATTCCCAATGAGCAAGATGTCATCCACGTAAAGCACCAGAAACGCAACTGAGCTCCCACTGATCTTCTTGTATACACAAGGATCGGACTCGTTCTTGATGAAATCATATCCCCGTATGACTTCATCAAAACGTATGTTTCAGTTTCGGGTTTAACCCCTTTTGGTGGATCTGCTAGTGTCCAAACCTTGTTTGTACCCATCGAGTCCATCTCGGATTTCATGGCCTCAAGCCACTTGTCCGAATCGATGTCTGACATCGCTTCTCCGTACGTCTTTGGATCATTATCCAACTGACCGGTCAGGCCCAGAAATCCATACCTATCAGGTGCATGGGATACTCTGGCCGACCTATGGAGGACTGGAACTGTATCAGTGGGAACCACTGGCTCAGATGTCACTGTCGCCTCATGGGGTGCCTCACTTGATTCCTTAAGGAGCACCTCATCACGTCGACTATTCGATGGAAACCTTTTTCCAAGAACACTGTGTTTCGCGAGACAAAAACCTTTTGCTCGGAGGGATCATAGAAATAATACCCCGCAGTTTCTTTTCGGATAGCCGATGAACCTGCATAAACTAGACCTTGAGTCCAGTTTATCTCCCACTAATCTCTTGACATATGCGGGGCAACTCCACACTTTCAAGTATTTGTAGGAGGCAGGCTTGCCATGCCATATCTCATATGGCGTCTGGGATACCCTTTTAGATGGCGCCAAATTCAAAACTTTGGCCGCCGTCTCAAAGAGCGTATCCCCAGAAGGAAAGGGGTAGTTCGGTAAAACTCATCATGGATCGGACCATGTCCAACAAGGTCCGATTCCTCCTTTCACACACACCATTAAGCTGCGGTGTTCTAGGAGGGGTCCACTGAGAGAGAATCCCATTCTCTTTTAGATAATCAGTAAACTCACCACTCAAATACTCTCCACCTCGGTCCGATCGAAGGGCTTTGATCTTTCGACCGATTTGGTTCTCTACTTCAAGTCTGTATTCCTTAAACCTTCCAAAGGCTTCAGACTTGTACCTCATCAGGTAAACATAACCATACCGTGAGTGATCATCGGTAAAGGTTAATGAAGTACGAGTACCCACCTCTAGCCTGAGTATTTAGTGGACCACAGACATCTGTACGGATCAAATCCAACAGACCACTGGCTAGCGTACTTTGTCCAACAAAGGGTTTCTTGGTCATCTTTCCCTTTAGACAGGATTCGCAGGCCGGTAGGTTGTCCAAATCGTCTATTTCTAGACTCTTTGAGTCCACCAACCTTCTTATCCTATCTTTAGAGATATGACCTAACCTCGCATGCCATATCTGTGCGTTTATTATGATCATCACGTTTTCGTTTGTGTTCAGCAGTCATAATCCAATTAGACTGTTGAAGTATGTACAAACCATTGACCAATGTACCAAGCAAATAAGAAAACCATCTTTGATAATGAAAAAATCGTTTTTTATTGATGGTAAATTCATATCCCTCCTTATCAAGGACCGGGATGGAAACAATGTTTTTAATCATGCTAGGTACATAAAAACAGTCGTTCAGTACAATCCTAACATGACTACTAATGGCTAACTCTAGTGATCCTACGGCCTCCGCAGCAACGGCCTTGCCATCGCCTAGCCTCAGGATCATCTCATCCTTGTTAGCCTTCTCCTTCTTTGCAGTGCCTGCAAATCATTGCAGATGTGAGCACCACACCCGGTATCCAATACCCATGAAGTAGAATTAGTAATCATATTAATTTCAACCACAAACACACCTGGGTTGGAGAGGAGTTGTGGGCGCTCCCTCTTCCAATGCCCTTTCCCTTGGCAATGCATGCAGACATCATTTGCCTTGGACCACTGAGAACCACGGGCCTTCCCTTTCCCTTTGCTTGGTCCAACCGAAGCAACAGGGATGCCCGGAGCGTGAGTAGGGGCCACAACCGTATTCCCTTTGCCCTTCTTTCTCTTCCAGCGTCCGGCCCTCTTGCCATTCGCCTTGGAGGTCGAAGCCTCTCCTATCAATACCGCCGGCGCCGACTTGTGGGTCGTTGCCTCGTATTGGACCAGCATGTTGATCAACTCATGAATAGACTTCTCAAGTCCGTTCATGTTGTAGTTTACAACAAACGGGTCATAGGATGGATGAAGCGACTGGAGGATTACGTCAATGTACGTGTCATTGTTAAGCCCAGCTTTAAGGTCCTCAAGTTTCTCCACTATGGAGAGCATCTTGACCCCATGAATCTGTACAGACGCTCCTTCAGCGAGCTTGGTGCCAAAGAATGCTTTTGTGGTGGCATATCTAATATGCCTATCCGGAACCGCATAAACCTCGTTCATGCGGAGCATTATGGCGGAGACATTGTCCAGCCTCTCATACTGCTTCTGGATGTCGTTAGACATCGAAGCCAGTATGATACTGCGTACTTTCTGGTTGTCCTCATGCCATTTCTCGAACGTCAAACGTTCTTCAGGCGTGGACCCCTCTGGTAAGTCGCTCGGTGGTGGCTTGTCCAAGACGTAGCCTTGGTTCTCGAAACCGAGGACAATCCTCAGGTTTCTCAGCCAGTCCGAGTAGTTCGTTCCGTTGAATTTGTTAGTCTCAAGAATCATAGTTAACGCGTTCTTAGACATATCTACATTAATGAAAATGTAAAGCAGAAAAATTAGCAGATGATGGTAATATTATTGTTCAAGTTGAAGACTTGGTCTTTTAGTCTTTAACCCTCCCACTATTTATACGAAAGTCCGCCACTCTCAAGCAGAGTTTCGGGAAACCATTTCCTAGTGGGCTTGGGATCCACAAGCGTAATCTCCATGCCCCGCTTTTACGATTCACATGAAGAAGACCTTGTGGGAGATATCCAATATCATTCTCATCCAATGAGATTCCCAAGATATTTTTGCCTCACCTATTCACATGGTCCCGAGGACTCCAAGCGAATCATGTTACTCAGTGTTGGGCCCGACCCATCAACCAAATCATGCCTCAAACTGTCGCCCCCCACGACTCATGAGACAGGGAAACAACGAGCGCAGTCTTTTGTTCACAACAATAGTGCAGCTTTCCCCTAGTCCAAGTGTGCCACGACTCGTGACACCACACTTGGGTAGTAGTAGCTTCCTCACCATATTGTTGTGGATGGAAGGCTCGGACAGACCAAAATATCATTTTGATCCAAGTCCGTTCTGGGCCTAATATTTAATTTAGTCCAACCAAATGAGAGTTTGTGTATGACCGAGACCTCATCACATTATTGTGTTTTAGCATGCATAAACATCCAATATTTAAAGCGATAAATAAATACGCCGCATGCAGAAAACATAGCATACCCCTGTTTAGGATGATCACAAGCCCAACCTATGCGACCCACTGAGCCCGCAGTGAGTCTATGGTTTGTCTAGGGTGGTCCTAAATTATTACTGTTAGAATAGGTGACCATGTAAGCCAATTTTGGCAGGAATATGTAACCTATGTCTAGACAATTCTTTGGTATTTGATAAAACATTTATGAATAAAGAAGTGAAAATTCATATGGCAATACTTTGTTTACGTTCACTTATCTGCATTTACATTTCTGTTCACTACGCAAACAAAGCCCACAGACTGAGAAACGATTTCGGGGACTGGGACTACGCTTGGAGGTAGGTCCATGAAATCAGTCTCACCGAATCAGTCCGGAAATCTCCAAGTCAAGGAATCCCGAAAATGGGTACCGGGATTTCCCTTTGAGACTTGCACTAAGCATCTCCTGTCGTATTTCATCGACGGGTGACGAAGGTCATCTAAGCAGTGTTAGTGGGTCAGCGTGCTAGGAAGCAGCTGACTGAGGTGACTCGCGGGAACCGTCTTACGGAGGACCTTGAGTATGGTCAGCAAGGTATGACGTGTATTCTGAAGGACAAGCGAATCCGCCCGGAGCGCGAGCGGAAGCGAGAAAGGCGAGATAGTGCGTAAATTTAAATCAAATTCAAAATACGCAAATCCCAAGGGGTGTACCCTTGGGTGCTCAACCGGGCGTTCGATGTAGGATGTGTAAATATTAAAACATATATTTAAACACATAGGGCATAGATATATAAATGAAATCAATCAAAGCGTAATAAACCGTTACCTTTGATTGTTTTAGCGTATGCTCCCGGCTACTAGAGTTGTTCCTTCTCCGGAATGCTCACGAAATCCAAACGTATGGATTCTCCAAAGGTGATCCACACCACACCGGAAGAAACACACGTTCTTCTTGCTAGAAAAGAACGGGTTTAGGAAGAAATCGGTTTAAGAGAAGAACACTATGAATTAAGTGTTCTCTTAAACTTACTTTGTTCTTCTTCTTGATTCAAAATCAAGTGAAGAACACAAGTGTAAGAGAGGGAGGGAGCACGAAATTTTGAGAGAGAGGAGAGGATTTTTTATTTCTCTTTTTCCTAGAAAAAGATGAATAATGAATCACTTATGCTAGGTGTTGTATATTCTAATATATATACATAATTAATGTGATTATTGGAATGTGTCTAGGTTCATCCAAGGATGTCTAGATTCATTCCAATCAATCACCATCAATTCTTCAATCAAGCCTACCAAAATTTATGGTATGATCAAATCATACCAAAAGGGAAGAGCTTGATTGGAGTTGATTTGTCTCTTTCCAAAAGAGACAAGTCAACATACCACCTAGCATGAAACATGGCTGATTTTGCTTCCTCCAAGGGAGCATGTCGGCCATATTTAATTAAGGGAAGAAGTCCAACTTCTTCCTATTCCAAATTAGGAATTATTTCTCCTCTCGGGTATAATTTAACGGACCGGGTTTTATCGTAATCCAATTACGACGAACCCAATATTAAATCCAATTTAATGTCCACTTAAATTATTCCCGTTGATCTTTTAATCCAATTAAAAGATCCAACGTCTCAACATCTCAACTTTCCATATTTAATCGAAAATCCAATTTACCGATTAAATGAAAGCCCGATACAATATCGGCCCGTCCATCCAATGGACTTTCCCTTAAGTAATCCAATTACTTATTTTATCCTTCGAGATTGACTCCAAGTCGATCTCTCAACCTCCTCGTGTGATTTTGTGTGTGACCCTTTAGGTTCACCCTCAGCTAGACTTGGGCCCGTGTCCCACAAGGGCCCGTTACCATGGGTGGCCGTCTAGCAACGGTCCATGGCACTAGAGACTAGGTGAATTGGCGTGAACATTTAGGCGCCGATTCCGTACGGGTACGATCCTTCCGTCTACCGTCTCCCGGCCTTAGTCTAGGGTATGGAATTGGGCGTCGGTTCCCATCCTTGACTAGGCATCTATGCTTAATACTCGAGACTACGTATGCTTCATTGCATTCGACACAGGAAACCATTCCCTGTTCGACCAACCACTGTGGCCACAGCTTCAAAACAGCATGTACGTGTCTCCGAGTGCATAGGAGATACCTCTGTCATATACTTACAGGGGAACGGATCCTGTTCTTGGGAATCCACCGTCCTCGCTACACATTCTGACTGCACTGGACAAGGCTTATAATGATCATCTTACACAATGATCACCTCTCGCCAGATCCAAGATACAGCCGTCCTGTGCACGTGACTGCCATGATTCCTCAAGTCTGAGGATTACTCCCGTACTATCGGAACCGGGGAAAACCAATCATACCGACCAAGCCTCCAAGGCTTCCATATGATGATCCCCGCGAGTCAGTCCAGTCGGCTCGACCCCAGTCGACCAACCCATCAAGATCGTGTAGGCGTCCCACGCCTGTCGCCGATGAAACACGGCACTCATCCAATGAACACGACTCTTGACGCAAGTCTCAATAGGACTCTCGATGCCCTGTCTCGAGGTCCTCGACTTGGAACGTTTCAGACCCAACTCTTAATCAGTTGGTTTCATGACCACCATCCAATGCGTGGCCCCAACTGCACGAGTTGTTATCCATGGTCTGTGGGCTTTGTTGCGATATAAGTTAAACACCATTTTAACAAATGTAAGATGAGCGCAAACAAAGAAGGTACCATTGGTGACGAACACTCATCTTATTCATCACATAATAATATTACATTCACATCAAGTTGTCGGATAGGTTACAAATCGCCAAAACCTATTGGCTTTCTGGTCACCTATTCCAACAATCTCCCACTTGACCTAAAAGCCAATCACCCATTGACCTCGAACCTCTTATTCAGATGGTGAGTATGGGCAACTTGCGACATGGGCTTAACAAGTGGATCTGCTATGTTTTCTGCGGAGCTGACTCGGTCCAACCGAACGTCAGTCCTGCTATCCATCTCTCTAAGTAGATGGTAGCGTCTAAGAATATGCTTGGATCGTGATGAGATCTCGGTTCCTTTGCTAGCGCTATCGCCCCGTTGTTATCATGAAAGATAATTACAGGCTTATCAATGCTAGGTACTACATCCAAGCTTTGGATGTAGCTCATCAACCAAACCACTCCTTAGCAGCTTCCAAAGCCGCTATGTATTCAAAACTCTATGGTGGAGTCCGCCGTGGTAGCCTGCTTGGAACCCTTCCAAGTAACCACGCCACCATTTAGTCTAAATACAAAACCAAATTGAGACTTGGCATCTTCGTCATCCGACTGGAAGCTAGCGTCGCTATAGCCTTCCAGTATCAACTCTCCACCGCCGTAGTTCAAGAACATGTCCTTAGTCCTTTTCAGGTACTTTAGGATAGTCTTGACTGCACTCCAGTGTGCCTCCCCGGCACACGACTGATATCGGCTAGTTACGCTTAAAGGAAAAGCCACGTCAGGTCTAGTGCTCTGACAGCATACTGTATGCTGCCTACGGCTGAAGCATAGGGGATGTCCAACATCCGTTTAAGCTCCTCATCAGTCTTAGGAGACTGCTTCTTGGATAACTTAATTCCATGCTTCATAGGAAGGAATCCTCGTTTTGAGTTCTCCATCTTGAATCTCTTCAAGACTTTCTCAATGTACGAGGACTGGGTCATTCCTAACATCCTTCTAGATCTATCCCTCTAGATCTTGATGCCAAGGATGTAGGATGCCTCGCCCATATCCTTCATGGAGAATTGCATTGACAGCCAAGCTTTAGTGGTACCCCTAACATCTTAGCATCATTCCCAATGAGCAAGATGTCATCCACGTAAAGCACCAGAAACGCAACTGAGCTCCCACTGATCTTCTTGTATACACAAGGATCGGACTCGTTCTTGATGAAATCATATCCCCGTATGACTTCATCAAAACGTATGTTCCAGCTTCGGGTTTAACCCCTTTTGGTGGATCTGCTAGGGTCCAAACCTTGTTTGTACCCATCGAGTCCATCTCGGATTTTCATGGCCTCAAGCCACTTGTCCGAATCGATGTCCGACATCGCTTCTCCGTACGTCTTTGGATCATTATCCAACTGACTGGTCAGGCCCAGAAATCCATACCTATCAGGTGCATGGGATACTCTGGCCGACCTACGGAGGACTGGAACAATATCAGTGGGAACTTCAGGCTCAGATGTCACTGCCGCCTCTTGGGGTTCCTCACTTGATTCCTCAAGGAGCACCTCATCGCGTCGACTATCCGATGGAAAACCTTTTTCCAAGAACACTGCGTTTCGCGAGACAAAAACCTTTTGCTCGGAGGGATCATAGAAATACTACACCGCACTTTCTTTCGGATAGCAGATGAACCTGCATAAACTAGACCTCGAGTCCAGTTTATCTCCCACTAATCTCTTGACATATGCGGGGCAACCCCCACACTTTCAAGTATTTGTAGGAGGCAGGCTTGCCATGCCTTATCTCATATGGCGTCTGGGATACCCTTTTAGATGGCGCCAAGTTCAAAACTTTGGCCGCCGTCTCAAGAGCGTATCCCCAGAAGGAAAGGCGTAGTTTGGTAAAACTCATCATGGATCAGACCATGTCCAACAAGGTCCGATTCCTCCTTTCAGACACACCATTAAGGTGCGGTGTTCCAGGAGGGGTCCACTGAGAGAGAATCCCATTCTCTTTTAGATAATCAGTAAACTCACCACTCAAAATACTCTCCACCTCGGTCCGACCGAAGGGCTTTGATCTTTCGACCGTTTTGGTTCTCTACTTCAAGTCTGTATTCCTTAAACCTTCCAAAGGCTTCAGACTTGTACCTTATCAGGTAAACATAACCATACCGTGAGTGATCATCGGTAAAGGTTATGAAGTACGAGTACCCACCTCTAGCCTGAGTATTTAGTGGACCACAGACATCTGTATGGATCAAATCCAACAGACCACTGGCTAGCGTACTTTGTCCAACAAAAGGGTTTCTTGGTCATCTTTCCCTTTAGACAGGATTTCGCAGGTCGGTAGGTTGTCCAAATCGTCTATTTATAGACTCTTTGAGTCCACCAACCTTCTTATCCTATCTTTAGAGATATGACCTAACCTCGCATGCCATATCTGTGCGTTATTATGATCATCACGTTTTCGTTTGTGTTCTGCAGTCATAATCCAATTAGACTGTTGAAGTATGTACAGACCGTTGACCAATTGTACCAAGCAAATGAGAAATACCATCTTTGATAATGAAAAAAAACCGCTTTTATTGATGGTAAATTCATATCCCTCCTTATCAAGGACCGGGATGGAAACAATGTTTTTAATCATGCTAGGTACATAGAAACAGTTGTTCAGTACAATCCTAACATGACTACTAATGGCTAACTCTAGTGATCCTACGGCCTCCGCAGCAACGGCCTTGCCATCGCCTAGCCTCAGGATCATCTCATCCTTGGTTTAGTCTTCTGCTTCTTTGCAGTGCCTGCAAATCATTGCAGATGTGAGCACCACACCCGGTATCCAATACCCATGAAGCAGAATTAGTAATCATATTAACTTCAACCACAAACACACCTGGGTTGGAGAGGAGTTGTGGGCACTCCCTCTTCCAATGCCCTTTCCCTTGGCAATGCATGCAGACATCATTTGCCTTGGACCGCTGAGAACCACGGGCCTTCCCTTTCCTTTGCTCGGTCCAACCGGAGCAACAGGGACGCCCGGAGCGTGAGCAGGGGCCACAACCGTCTTCCCTTTGCCCTTCTTCCTCTTCCAGCGTCCGGCCCTCTTGCCATTCGCCTTGGAGGTCGAAGCCTCTCCTATCAATACCGCCGGCGCCGACTTGTGGGTCGTTGCCTCGTATTGGACCAGCATGTTGATCAACTCATGAATAGACTTCTCAAGTCCGTTCATGTTGTAGTTTACAACAAACGGGTCATAGGATGGAGGAAGCGACTGGAGGATCACGTCAATGTACGTGTCATCGTTAAGCCCAGCTTTAAGGTCCTCGAGTTTCTCCACTAGGGAGAGCATCTTGACCCCATGACTCGATACAGACGCTCCTTCAGCGAGCTTGGTGCCAAAGAATGCTTTTGTGGCGGCATATCTAATATGCCTATCCGGAACCGCATAAACCTCGTTCATGCGGAGCATTATGGCGGAGACGTTGTCCAGCCTCTCATACTGCTTCTGGATGTCGTTAGACATCGAAGCCAGTATGATACTGCGTACTTTCCGGTTGTCCACATGCCATTTCTCGAACGTCAAAACGTTCTTCAGGCGGTGGACCCCTCCGGTAAGTCGCTCGGTGGCCGCTCGTCCAAGACGTAGCCTTGGTTCTCGAAACCGAGGACAATCCTCAGGTTTCTCAGCCAGTCCGAGTAGTTCGTTCCGTTGAATTTGTTTAGTCTCAAGAATCATGGTTAACGGGTTCTTAGACATATCTACATTAATGAAAATATAAAGCAGAAATTAGCAGATGATGGTAATATTATTGTTCAAGTTGAAGACTTGGTCTTTTAGTCTTTAACCCTCCCACTATTTATACGAAAGTCCGCCACTCTCAAGCGGAGTTTCGGAACACCATTTCCTAGTGGGCTTGGGATCCACAAGCATAATCTCCATGCCCCGCTTTTACGATTCACATGAAGAAGACCTTGTGGGAGATATCCAATATCATTCTCATCCAATGAGATTCCCATGATATTTTGCCTCACCTATTCGCATGGTTCCGAGGACTCCAAGCGAACCATGTTACTCAGTGTTAGGCCCGACCCATCAACCAAATCATGCCTCAAAACTGTCGCCCCCACGACTCGTGAGACAGGGAAACAGCGAGCGCAGTCTTTTTGTTCACAACAATAGTGCAGTTTTCCCCTAGTCCAAGTGTGCCACGACTCGTGAGACCACACTTGGGTAGTGGTAGCTTCCTCACCACATTGCTGTGGATGGAAGGCTCGGACAGACCAAAATACCATTTTGATCCAAGTCCGTTCTGGGCCTAATATTTAATTTGGTCCAACCAAATGAGAGTTTGTGTATGACCGAGACCTCATCACATTATTGTGTTTTAGCATGCATAAAATATCCAATATTTAAAGCGATAAATAAATACGCCGCATGCAGAAAACATAGCATACCCCTGTTAGGATGATCACAAGCCCAACCTATGCGACCCACTGAGCCCGCAGTGAGTCTATGGTCTGTCTAGGGTGGTCCTAAATTATTACAATAGTAATATACCCATTGTCATTCCAATGGGCCTTGTAGTGCTCTTTGTTTCACGCCTTGATGCTCCTCCTTGGGGTCTCCGACTCCAATTGCTTGTTAAAATTAAAACCTCACCAATCCTATCTACTCTCATTACAACTGAAAGTAATGCATCGGTAATAAAGAAAACAAGCCTTAACATCATGAGGCTGAAAATACGGGAGATGATAGTCCCAAAAACAAGAGGCACGCAGGCCCCACCCAACAGAAAATAAATAAACCTTCATTCATCCATACACAAGGTCTAGGGCTTTGTGATCATCCCATGTTGATTCCATCAACTCACATAACATAATTATTCCAAATAATCATGCATAAATAACCAATGGATATTCCAAATACCCAAGTGATGTCCAACATCACAAAAGCATAAATATACAAATAATATGCAAAATTCAAATTTGAAATTTAATGGACATTTTTAAACAATGCATCCAATGCATGTATTAATCCCAAATTAATTAAGCAAATTTAATTCAAGGAATAATCCAATTATCCCAAAATCAAAAATGCAAAATTAATATATTTTCAGAATATTGTGCAGAAAATACAGAAAATCGAATTTTCCGGAAAAAGTCGAAAAACGGCCTAGCCGTTGTGCTGGCCGGCCGGCCGCGCGCTGGCGCTCGGCCAGCAGCGGCCGGCTGCCCACAGCGCGCGCGCGCCCCTGCGCACGCGCCTGTCCGCAGCGTTCGCGCGCAGGCGCCCGCCTGCGCGCGGCCACTGCCGGCCCGACCAAAATTATTTATTTATTTTTTTTAAACTGTTTCAGCACAATAAAATTAATATTATTCTGAAAATAAGCATGCAATTTTAGATCCAATCTAACAAAATTAAGCATGCCAAAAGTCCATTAAATCCAAACAATTTGAATCATCATATTATTCATATATTTACGTAATCTAACATGCCAATAAAGCAATTTAAAAACAAGTAGATCATGCCAAACACATAGATCTATGCCCCTTACATCGAACCGGGCTCTGATACCACTTGAAGGACAAGCAGATCCGCTCGGGAGCGCGAGCGGAAGCGAGAAAGGCAAGAAATAGCGTAAATTTAAATCAAATTCAAAATACGCGAATCCCAAGGGGTGTACCCTTGGGTGCTCAACCGGGCGTTCGATGTAGGATGCTAGAAATGAATCAAAGAGTAATAAACCGTTACCTTTGATTGTTTAGCGTATGCTCCCGGCTACTAGCGTTGTTCCTTCTCCGGAATGCTCACGAAATCCAAACGTATGGATTCTCCAAAGGTGATCCACACCACACCAGAAGAAACACACGTTCTTCTTGCTAGAAAAGAACGGGTTTAGGAAGGAATCGGTTTAAGAGAAGAACACTATGAATTAGTGTTCTCTTAAACTTACTTTGTTCTTCTTCTTGATTCAAAATCAAGTGAAGAACACAAGTGTAAGAGAGGGAGGGAGCACGAACTTTTGAGAGAGAGGAGAGGATTTTTGTCTTCTCTTTTTCCTAGAAAAAGATGAATAATGAATCACTTATGCTTGGTGTTGTATATTCTCATATATATACATAATTAATGTGATTATTGGAATGTGTCTAGGTTCATCCAAGGATGTCTAGATTCATTCCAATCAATCACCATCAATTCTTCAATCAAGCCTACCAAAATTTATGATATGATCAAATCATACCAAAAGGGAAGAGCTTGATTGGAGTTGATTTGTCTCTTTCCAAAAGAGACAAGTCAACATACCACCTAGCATGCAGCATGGCTGATTTTGCTTCCTCCAAGGGAGCATGTCGGCTATGTTTAATTAAGGGAAGAAGTCCAACTTCTTCCTATTCCAAATTAGGAATTATTTCTCCTCTCGGGTATAATTTAACGGACCGGGTTTTATCGTAATCCAATTACGACGAACCCAATATTAAATCCAATTTAATGTCCACTTAAATTATTCCCGTTGATCTTTTAATCCAATTAAAAGATCCAACGTCTCAACATCTCAACTTTCCATATTTAATCGAAAATTCAATTTACCGATTAAATGAAAGCCCGATACAATATCGCCCGTCCATCCAATGGACTTTCCCTTAAGTAATCCAATTACTTATTTTATCCTTCGAGATTGACTCCAAGTCGATCTCTCAACCTCCTCGGTGATTTGTGTGTGACCCTTTAGGTTCACCCTCAGCTAGTCTTGGGCCCGTGTCCCACAAGGGCCCGTTACCATGGGTGGCCGTCTAGCAACGGTCCATGGCACTAGAGACTAGGTGAATTGGCGTGAACATTTAGGCGCCGATTCCGTACGGGTACGATCCTTCCGTCTACCGTCTCCCGGCCTTAGTCTAGGGTATGGAATTGGGCGTCGGTTCCCATCCTTGACTAGGCATCTATGCTTAATACTCGAGACCACGTATGCTTCATTGCGTCGACACAGGAAGCCATTCCCTGTTCGACCAACCACTGTGGCCACAGCTTCAAACAGCATGTACGTGTCTCCAAGTGCATAGGAGATACCTCTGTCATATACTGACAGGGGACGGATCCTCTTCTTTGGAATCCACCGTCCTTGCTACACATTCTGACTGCACTGGACAAGGCTTATAATGATCATCTTACAGAATGATCACCTCTCGCCAAATCCAAGATACAGCCTTCCTGTGCACGTGACTGCCATGATTCCTCAAGTCTGAGGATTACTCCCGTACTATCGGAACCGGGGAATCCAATCATACCGACCAAGCCTCCAAGGCTTCCATATGATGATCCCCGCGAGTCAGTCCAGTCGGCTCGACCCCAGTCGACCAACCCATCAAGATCGTGTAGGCGTCCCACGCCTGTCGCCGATGAAACACGGCACTCATCCAATGAACACGACTCTTGACGCAAGTCTCAATAGGACTCTCGATGCCCTGTCTCGAGGTCCTCGACTTGGAACGTTTCAGACCCAACTCTTAATCAGTTGGTTTCATGACCACCATCCAATGCGTGGCCCAACTGCACGAGTTGTTATCCATGGTCTGTGGGCTTTGTTGCGATATAAGTTAAACACCGGTTTAACAAATGTAAGATGAGCGCAACAAAGAAGGTACCATTGGTGACGAACACTCATCTTATTCATCACATAATAATATTACATTCACATCAAGTTGTCGGATAGGTTACAAATTGCCAAACCTATTGGCTTTCTGGTCACCTATTCCAACACCCTCAAGTCAGAGGATTACTCCCATACTATCGGAACCGGGGAAAATCAATCATACCGACCAAGCCTCCAAGGCTTCCATATGATGATCCCCGCGAGTCAGTCCAGTCGGCTCGACCCCAGTCGACCAACCCATCAAGATTGTGTAGGCGTCCCACGCCTGTCGCCGATGAAACACGGCACTCATCTAATGAACACGACTCTTGACGCAAGTCTCAATAGGACTCTCGATGCCCTGTCTCGAGGTCCTCGGCTTGGAACGTTTCAGACCCAACTCTTAATCAGTTGGTTTCATGACCACCATCCAATGCGTGGCCCAACTGCATGAGTTGTTATCCATGGTCTGTGGGCTTTGTTGCGATATAAGTTAAACACCGTTTTAACAAATGTAAGATGAGCGCAACAAAAAAGGTACCATTGGTGACGAACACTCATCTTATTCATCACATAATAATATTACATTCACATCAAGTTGTCGGATACGTTACAAATTGCCAAACCTATTGGCTTTCTGGTCACCTATTCCAACATATAGGACTCTCGATGCCCTGTCTCAAGGTCCTCGACTTGGAATGTTTCAGACCTAACCTTTAGAAGTTAGTTTCATAGCTGCCATCCAATGCGCAGCCCAACTACATGGGTTGTTCGTTTGGCCTGTGGGCTTTTGTTGTGACGTTATTGGAATAAACATAAAAAGCGATCACAACAAATGGAACAGCCAAACATGAATACTCACTTTATTCATATAAGAATATTACAATTACAATGACATTGTCAGAAATAGATTACATCAAGGCCAATCTAATTGGCTTTTCGGTCACCTATTCTAACAATCTTGTTAGAATAGATGACCAGAAAGTCAATAGGATTGGCTGTTCTGAGAACCATTCGTCAATCTGTGAGCAAGTAATATTATGAATGTAGTAAGGATTCATGGGCATGAGTTTGTTGTATTTACTGCTTGTCACAACAAACGCCCACAGACTAAAATAACATTTCTGGAAATTGGGACTACGCTTAGAGGTAGTTTCATAAAATCTTTTTCTCCGAATCAGTCTGAAATACTCCAAGTCAAAAGAATCTCGAGACAGAGCATCGAGAATCCATTTGAGACTTGCACTAAGCATCTGCTGTCGTGTTTCATCGACGGGTGACGAGGATCGTCTAAGCAGTGTTAGTGGGTCGGCCTGCTGGGGAGCGGCTGACTGAGGTGACTCGCGGGAATCGTCATATGGAAACCACTCGGGCTTGGTCGGTATAACTCGTATTCTCGGTTCCGATAGTACAGGATTAGTCCTCGAACTTGAGTATCACGGCAGTCCCCTACATACTAAGGTTGTATCTTGGATTTGGTGAAATTTGACCGGTTATCACATGGTCATCATAAGCTTTGTCCAGTGCAGTCGGAGTATGTAAGAAGGGTGTATTACAAGATAGGATCTCCCATGTCAAAGGATATGACAGCGAGATCTCCTATGCACTCGGAGATAGTTTAGACTCACAAAGTCTATGGTCGTAGCACTTGATGTAGTGGGAAAGAATTTCCTACATCGAGTTAAACTTATCTCGAGCATTATGCATAGTTGCCTAGTTAAGGATGGGAACCGATACCCAATTCCATACCCTAGACTGAAGGCCGAGAGACAGGCGACAGTAGGACCGTACCCGTTTGTATCGAGGGACGGTAGGACCATACCTGTGTTAGAATAGGTGACCATGTAAGCCAATTTTGGCAGGAATATGTAACCTATGTCTAGACAATTTCAGGTGTTTGATAAAACATTTATGAATAAAGAAGTGAAGATTCATATGGCAACACTTTGTTTACGTTCACTTATATCTGCTATTACATATCTGTTTCACTACGCAAACAAAGCCCACGGACTGAGAATCGATTTCGGAGACTGGGACTACGCTTGGAGGTAGGTCCATGAAATCAGTCTTACCGAATCAGTCCGAAAATCTCCAAGTCAAGGAATCTCGAAAATGGGTACTGGGATTCCCTTTGAGACTTGCACTAAGCATCTGCTGTCGTATTTCATCGACGGGGTGACGAAGGTTGTCTAAGCAGTGTTAGTGGGTCAGCATGCTAGGAAGCAATTGACTGAGGTGACTCGCGGGAACCGTCTTACGGAGTACCTTGAGTATGGTCAGCAAGGTATGACGTGAGTTCCAGGTTCCAACGGTACAGGTCAAGTCCTTTGACTTGAGGAACTGCTGAGTTTACCTGTACATCAGGTCTATATCTTAGATATGGTGAGAGATTGCCAAAATACTCTTGAGTAGTCATAAGCCATGTCTAGTGCAGCTCGGGTGTACAGAGTGACAGTAGTTTCCAAGAAAGGATCTGTCTCCTGTCAAAAGGCATTGACAGTTGAGTCTCATGTATGCTCTGTGTCTTGTCCCTAAAATCTGTGGCCACAGTAACTGAACAGAAGGGAAGGTTTCCCTTGCGGCGTTTAGTAAGGACAGACCGACACTTAGGTCCAAATGGGTACCTGCATTTTCCGTGCCCTAGACTCTAAGTGATGAGACCGAAGATAGAAGGACAAGTGTACTGTTAGAGCCTAAATGTTCATCCCCGATTATTTCACCTAGTCTCTAGTGCCATGGACCGTTGCTAGATGGCCACCCATGGTAACGGACGGATTCTAGGAATCCGACCAAGTCTAGCTGAAAGGTGAACCTAAAGAGTCACACACTATCCACACACACTTGGTATTTAATTTGGAATTAAATATTGGAGTAAAGGAATGATTAAATTGGATTTAATCGGGTCCTATATTTTCTTGGAGAAAATAATTCCTTCTATTTGATAAAGGGAATTAAATTAATAAATTGGATTTATTAAGGGAATTAATTTAATGGGCCTAGAATAAATGTTAATATTTATTTATTATATTTATTTGGCCTTTTGGAATATTTAATAGGATTTAAATATTCCATTAAATTAAATTAATGGTTGAGATTTAATGGGAGAGATCAAAGGCTAGGATTGAATTTGACAAGGTCAAATTCTACTTTGACTAGGACTTTGACTAGGTCAAAATCCTAGTCAAATTAAGCTTCTAAAGAGGTGGAGTTTAAAGAGGATTAAATTCTTCCTCTATATAAACTCCTAGCCTTGCACCTTCTGAAGGATGATGAAATTCCAAAACACACACAACACACACTCATTTTCGGCTCTCTCTCCCCTCTCTCTCGTCCGCCCTCTCTCTCCACTCTCTCCAAGAGATTCTTTTCTAGTTCTCTTGTTCTTGGAACATTAGAACTTAGATGAATCAATACCGTTAATTCATAACGTGTTGTTGATTCATCCACTCCAAAATATACACTTGTTCGTTGCTAGCACGACGTGCAAGATACGTGGGTGGATCGTGTGTCATGATTTGGAGGGTCTCAAGAACGAGATCTCGGTGCAAAACGGGGAAACAACGCGTGTAGCTGTTGAAGACGAAAACGACAACGGGTAGGTCTCGTTTAATATTTTCGTCCTCTTTAATTTTCTACCCCTATGGCCTCCATGATCATTTACATGTTGTTTACTCATGAGATACACCGAACACCCGGGAATCTCAAGGGTACACCCCTTGAGCGTGTTCTTTAATTTGATTAAAGCATGCTTTAAATTTTTGTATTTTATTTTATATCGCGCTTCCGCATTCGTGCAATTTCCCGGGACGATCCACATATTCTATCAACCTGCGTGTAACTCAGAGCCTAAATGTTCACACCACGTATTCACCTAGTCTCTAGTGCCATGGACCGTTGCTAGATGGCCACCCATGGTAACGGACTACTTTGGTTATGAAATAACAAGAAGTAGGTCCAAATCTAGCTGAAAGGTGAACCTAAAGAGTGACACCCGCTACACCAAATGAAAGGGAATTAAATCCCCCTCTCTCCTTCCATTTCAATACCTCTGCATACAAAGAAAACACTCTGCCTCTGAAATTCTGCTCTATTTTTCCTCATTTCTCTTCCCCCATTTCTATATTTAGACTAAGATGGAGTACGAGGACCACAGATTCGGGCAGGTTCAAAGGAAAAAATATGATTGTCTTCTGTTTGATCCTGATGATACCCTTTACCCCCTGAGTTCTGGTCTAGCAACATCAGTTCTCAAGAACATTCAAGATTACATGGTCGAAAAGTTGGGTATAGAACAGAGCAAGATCCCTGCCTTGTGTGATCTCCTGTACAAAAACTATGGCACCACAATGGCGGGTCTCAGGGCGATTGGCTATGATTTTGACTATGATGAGTATCATGGTTTCGTCCATGGGAGACTGCCTTACGATAATCTAAAACCGGACCCTGTTTTGAGGAGCCTTTTACTAAGCTTGTCCATCCGTAAAGTTATCTTCACTAATGCCGATAAGGTCCATGCCGTCAAAGTTCTTCGTCGGCTCGGTCTGGAAGACTGTTTTGAAGGGATCATTTGTTTTGAGACTCTTAATCCCACTCATAAGAGCACTGCCTCTGACGACGAGGACGACGTCGAGTTTCTGGGGTCGAGACAATCTTCATGTGCTTCAAATGGAAGCCCTGAAATCTTCAACATCATCGGCCATTTTTCTCGGCCTAACGCTGAATCATCAGCATTGCCAAAGATGCCGATTGTCTGCAAGCCATCAGAATTCGCCATCATACGGGCTCTTAAAATTGCTAACATTGATCCACATAGAACAATATGTAGACATGATCATTAACTGTACCTCAAAATAATCTTGATTGAAACATGATTTATAACTGACATTACTGTCTTTGCAGCTATTCTTTGAGCACAGTGTCCGAAATATTCAGTCAGGAAAACGCATAGGACTTGACACCGTGCTGGTTGGTAAATCTCAGAGAGTGAAAGGGGCAGATTATGCATTAGAAAGTATTCATAATCTGCGGGAAGCAATTCCGGAGCTTTGGGAAGTTGATAAACTGGCTGAAGCTGCTAACTATTCAGGGGTTCCAGTGGAGACTTCTGTGACAGCTTAACTTAGTTTTTTTCTGCAAGATTCTTAGCAAGGAGGGACAACAATGTTACTACATGGGACTTGTCATCAACTCCTCCGACGAGTGTAATATCTTCCCTATCATAATCAGATGATGTAAATGCTTTCTTGCTATGATAAAAAAAAATGAAAGGGAATTAATTTGGAATTAATTCTGAGAGAAGGTTTAATTTAATGGAATTAAATTATACTTCTTGGAGATTCAAGCCTCGACGGATTATTTGGAATAATTGGGCTTGAGTTCATAAATTAGGTTTATGAATTTTATAAAGCATGGGCGTCCCTTTTAATTAGATTAAAAGGATGAATTAATTAATGGACTTGGTATATTAAAAGAGGATTTAATATAAAGTCCATGGACTATTTAATTTAGAATTAAATAAAGTCCATTTCATTAATTAATTAATGGGCTGTATATTAAATAGGATTTTAATATGAAGTCCATGGGATTAATGAATTTAGAATTAAATAAAGCCCATTCCATAAAGCCCATCAAAATGGATGGACAAGATTTAATCAAGGGAATGATGAGATGAAGGGCCATGATTAATTTGACTTAATCAAAGCCTAGTTTGACTAGGATTTGACTAGGTCAAAATCCTAGTCAAAGTGTGTCTCTTTGGAAGAGTTTGAGAAGGAATAGAAAATTCCATTTTCTATAAATACTCAAAAACACACACACACACACCTACGAATCTCTACAACTCTCATCTCATCATGCTCTCTCAATTTCGTCCATCTCCCTCATACATTCTCCAAGATTTCTACTTTGTTCTTCTTGATTTATTCAAGTTAGAACATAAGGGACATTGATAGCATTAATTGATAGCGTGTACCGATGTCTCTTCTCCCCAAATAATTTCTTGCTAGCACAAGGATTCTTTGCTTTCCGGTGTAGCGAATGTCATGATTTAGAGGGTCTCTTTCTTTGAGATCTTCGTGCAAAATTGGGAACAATGCACGTAGCCGAACGAAGATAAAACTACAACTGGGTAGGTTCTTTAATTACATTTTTTTTTGTTTAAATTCTATGGCCTCCATGTTGTGTTTTATAGAACATGAGATACACCGAACGCCCGGGAGAATCAAGGGCACACCCCTTGATCCGGTTATGTATGTTATGGATGATTTAAATTTCGTTTAATTATGTTTTGCAATTTTATTATGCACTCTTTCGCGCTTCCTCTATACCCGCTCATCTCCCGGGCCGATCCACATAACCTTTCAGTGGTATCAGAGCCCAGTTCGGTGTATAGTCCTAGAATTCTATGTGCTATGTGCGTTTAAGCATGACAAACGTGTTTTAATTTATGTTTTATAGCAGGTTTATCGTAGATCTTTATTGGCGTTTAATTTTGC
This sequence comes from Sesamum alatum, assembly GCA_034509735.1. NCBI lineage: Eukaryota > Viridiplantae > Streptophyta > Magnoliopsida > Lamiales > Pedaliaceae > Sesamum > Sesamum alatum. Next base: position 4,003,816 of record JACGWO010000013.1, read on the forward strand.
ATGGGATTTTGGATCTTGGTTTTCTTGAATATGTTTTTTTCAGGTTCATGGGTTGAATTTATCTTGTGGTTCAGAAAATAGCATGAAAAAGTCAAAAAAGAGTAAAAAACGGCGAACCGGCAGCAGCAGCACGATGGCCGCACGCACAGGGGCGCGGCCGGGCGTGCGTGCAGGCAGGGGCCTGTGCGCGACCGGGCCAGCGCGCGCGCTGTGCCTGCCGTGCATGCGCTGTGCACGCAGGCAGAGGCGCCTGTGCGCGCGTGCGCGCCTGGCCGGCCGGCTGTGCCGTTTTCCGTTTTTCTCCCATTTTTTGGCTCGTTTTTCAAAACTGTTTTTTACTGAATTATTTTTATTATATTTTCTGCATTATTCTGAACCCTTTGACTTAGAATATTTATTTTTTGAGATTTGGAATTTTTTAAAATAAATGTTGCTTTGTTGATGAGGAATAGGTTTCCTAACAAGATTTAGTTCTTGCAATTGTTGCACCAATGATCAAGATTTAAATGTAAAATTTTGCTATAATTTTTGCGTTTTATGATGTTGGACATCATGGTTATTTTATGGCTTGAATATGAGTAGATCTTGACATGTATTAATATTGCACAAATGTTGGATTTTGGAACTCTTGAATAAATGGGCATATTCTTGGATTGTTGATTTTTGCCTTTCAGAAAATTTGATTTTTCTGTATAATTCTGCGAATTTTTCTGAATTAATTAACTTGGGGCATTTTAATTTTGGTTGAGATTTTATATTTCATAGAATTAATATTGCCTTGTTAATTATGGAAAAGGATTTTCCAACAAAAATCGTTGTGCATAGGTTGCACCATTATTCAATATTTGGTGTGAATATTTTGCATGTAATTTCTATATTTATTTTATGGTATGGGTTATCATGGATGTTGGTATAGCATATTTTACGTGGGATATGTATTTATGCTATTTATGTTAATTGATTTGACAAAGGATTATCACAAAGCCCCTAGACCGCATGTATGGTTTATTTATATTTATTTGTTGGGTTGTGACCTGTGTGCCTCTTTATTTTCCTCTCTGTCTCTCTTCTAATTGCCTTGGAATGATAAGGCTTTCTCTCTCCCTCCTAATGTACTCTCCCCAAATGTTTAATTGGGGTTTCTTATTTTATGATGTAATGAGAGTAGAATTAGTGGTGAGGTTTTATTTTTTGTAAATAAAAGCTGGAAGAGAAGACAAGCCCAAGGTGTTGGAGGCTCATGGAGGTAGCCATCAGATTGCCCACGGAGGATCCATGGAGAAGGAGCCCGGTGTAGGCCCACGATGGAGAGCCCAAGAAGATAAAGAGGACTTACAAGGCCCATTGCATGTAATGGGTTATTAAACCTTGTAATAGCATAGGGTCTACCCTTAGATTGACCATAGATCCACTGCGGGCTCAGTGGGTCGCATAGGTTTGGGCTTGTGATCATCCTACAGGGGCGTGGTAGGCTTTATTTTGCATGCGATGCATTTCATATGCTTATGATTATTCTATATGCTTTATGTATGGTTACATTTATGCTTAGAATATTTCTGCTATAACACACATGCAAAACACTTAATATGTGATGTGGTCTCGTTCTATCAAAACTCTCACTTGGTTGAGCCAAGTTAAATATAGACCCTTAATAAATGGACTAGGACACTGGGAGTCTGTCCAAGCCTTCCATCCATGGCAAAGTTGTTGGAATAGGTGATCATAAAGCCAATAGGTTTGGTAATTTGTAACCTATTCGACAACTTGATGTAGATGTAATATTATTATGTGATGAATAAGATGAGTGTTCGTCACCAATGGTACCTTCTTTGTTGCGCTCATCTTACATTTGTTAAAACGGTGTTTAACTTATATCGCAACAAAGCCCACAGACCATGGATAACAACTCGTGCAGTTGGGCCACGCATTGGATGGTGGTCATGAAACTAACTGATTAAGAGTTTGGTCTGAAACGTTCCAAGTCGAGGACCTCGAGACAGGGCATCGAGAGTCCTATTGAGACTTGCGTCAAGAGTCGTGTTCATTGGATGAGTGTCATGTTTCATCGGCGACAGGCGTGGGACGCCTACACGATCTCGATGGGTTGGTCGACTGGGGTTGAGCCGACTGGACTGACTCGCGGGGATCATCATATGGAAGCCTTAGAGGCTTGGTCGGTATGATTGGTTTTCCCCGGTTCCGATAGTACGGGAGTAATCCTCAGACTTAAGGAATCATGGCAGTCGCGTGCGCAGGACGGCTGTATCTTGGATCTGGCGAGAGGTAATCACTCTGTAAGATGATTATCATAAGCCTTGTCCAGTGCAGTCGGAATGTGTAGCGAGGACGGTGGCTTCCAAGAAGAGGATCCATCCCCTATCAGTATGTGACAGAGGTATCTCCTATGCACTCGGAGACACGTTCATGCTGTTTGAAGCTGTGGCCATAGTGGTTGGTCGAACAGGGAATGGTTTCCTGTGTCGACGCATCGAATCATACGTGGTCTCGAGTATTAAGCATAGATGCCTAGTCAAGGATGGGAACCGACGCCCAATTCCATACCTTAGACTAAGGCCGGGAGACGGTAGATGGAAGGATCGTACCTGTACGGAATCAGCGCCTAAATGTTCATGCCAATTCACCTAGTCTCTAGTGCCATGGACCGTTGCTAGACGGCCACCTATGGTAACGGTCCCTTGTGGGACACGGGCCCAAGTCTAGCTGAGGGTGAACCTAAAGGGTCACACACAAATCACCGAGGAGATTGAGAGATCGACTCGGAGTCAATCTCGAAGGATAAAATAAGTAATTGGATTACTTAAGAGAAAGTTCATTGGATGGACCGGTCGATATTGTATCGGGCTTCAGTTTAATCGGTAAATTGGATTTTCGATTAAATATGGAAAGTTGAGACGTTGAGATGTTGGATCTTTTAATTGGATTAAAAGATCAACAGGAATAATTTAAATGGACATTAAATTGGATTTAATGTTGGGTTCGTCGTAATTGGATTGAGATAAAACCCGCTCCGTTAAATTATACCTGAGAGGAGAAATAATTCCTATTTTGGAGTAGGAAGAAGTTGGACTTCTTCCCTTAATTAAACATGGCCGACATGCTCCCTTGGAGGAAGCAAAATCAGCCATGTTTCATGCTAGGTGGTATGTTGACAAATCAACTTCAATCAAGCTCTTCCCTTTTGGTATGATTTGATCATACCATAAATTTTAGTAGGCTTGATTGAAGAATTAATGGTGATTGATTGGAATGAATCTAGACATCATTGGATGAACCTAGACACATTCCAATAATCACATTAATTATGTATATATATATATATTAGAATATACAACACCAAGCATAAGTGATTCATTATTCATCTTTTTCTAGGAAAAAGAGAAGAAAAAAATCCCTCTCCTCTCTCTCAAATTTCGTTCTCTCTCCCTCTCCCACACTTGTGTTCTTCACTTGATTTTGAATCAAGAAGAAGAACAAAGTAAGGTTAAGAGAACACTAATTCATAGTGTTCTTCTCTTAAACCGATTCCTTCTAAACCCGTTCTTTTCTAGCAAGAACAACGTGTGTTTCTTCCGGTGTGGTGTGGATCACCTTTGGAGAATTCATACATTTGGATTTCGTGATCATTCAGGAAAAGGAACAACGCAAGTAGCCGGGAGCATACGCTAAACAATCAAAGGTAACGGTTTATTACGCTTTGATTGATTTCATTTATATATCTATGCCCCATGTGCTTAAATATATGTTTTAACATTTACATATCCTAACATCGAACACCCGGTTGAGCACCCCAAGGGTAAACCACCTGGGATTCGCGTATTTTAAATTTGATTTAAATTTACGCACAATTTCTCACTTTCTCGCTTCCGCTCGCGCTCCCGGGCAGATCCGCTTGTCCTTCAATAGTGAGGAAGATCTTTTAGCTCGATAGCGTGGTCTCACGAGTCGTGCCACGACTATCGTGCTTAAAAGAAGCTGCACTTTGTCAATGAACGAGGAGTAGACTGTTGTTACCTGTCTCACGAGTCGTGGAGGTAGCAGTGGGTCTATGAATCGGTTGATTGGGTCGGGTCTAACGCCCGAATAATGTGATTCGCTTAGAATCCTCGGGATCACGTGAAAGGGTGAGGCAATTATCTTGGGAATCTCGTGGCACGAGAATGGTATGGAATACCTCCCACGGGTTCTTTTCCCATGCGAATCGTAAAAGCGGGGTATGGAGGAGATCGCTGTGGATCCCGAGCCCACTAGGAAAGGATTTCCAGAAAACAACATTTGAGAGTGCCGTGTTTTCGTAGAAACAATGGGAGAGGTTAAGGACTAAAGACTGAGACTTAACCAAAATATTACTTCATTCTGCTTATTATTTTTTGTTTTATGTATTTGTGAATATCTAAGTATCCACCAAACACATCACTAAGAGGCTTATTAAAAGGGAACAAATTACACGAATTGACTGCGAAATCTTAAGATGGTCTTAGATTTCCAGAACCTTAACTCACATAACCGGATGAGGACGTTCCTCAACCCTTGTCGGAGGGGTTGACAACTAAGGCAGCGCTTGGTGTTCAAAAGTTGAAGGATGACCACCGACAAGTAGGATAAAATGATGTTGGTTCAAACTATACTTCGTTTGCATCATATGGTCCCGGACCAGCATGTAGGGTAAAATGCAACGAAGGCATTTTTGTAGCTAAGATGACGGAAGGGATGTCTGTACAAAGAACATGGAGTGATGATGCAATCCCTAGTGGAGAAGCTCAAAAGACCTCCATGTCAGTCTTGAAATTATCAAACATGAACGAGCTTAGAAAAGAACTTCATTGGTTGGTAATTATGTTGGTCTAGTACGAGGCAACGATTGCAAAATCTGCGCCATCGGTACTAGTAGGAGAGGCTTCAACCTCCATAAGCGAAAGGCAAGGATGCCAGACGCCAAAAGAGGAAGAAGGGTAAGGTGACATCAACTATTAAGCACTTCAAGTGTTGTTCCTTTACAACACAAGGTGGAGGTAAAGGAAAGAGCAAAAGGTTCAAGCAATCATGTTCATAGATTTCTAAGAACGTAAGCATTCACTGACGTAAAGAGGGCCATTGGAAAGGGGAGTATCCTAAATCTCTCTCCAATGTAGGTAAAATTTGATTTTGAGTATTGACATGATCACTTTTTGGTATTTGATACCGTTCCTATCACTAATCTGCAGGTGGTTTGCAGAAAGTGAATAAGGACTTAAAAGCCAAGAACAATCTAGGATTCAACAATGGCAAGGTCCATTGGTGAAAAGGACTAGAGACTTGTTAGGCCCATAATCGTGATCATGTTAGGATAGTATAGGAATTACGTAATCTAGCATGATCAAAAGTATGTCTCTTTGTTGGGAAAGGTTTTATTTCATACATATTTGATCAACAAAATTAATGGATATTGATTCATGTTTGCTAGTGTTTGTACGTAAAATTCCTAAAATACCATCCCATAAAAGGTTTATGGATACTCAAAATTCAAATTATCTAAATGGATTAAACAAGACTAACTTACAGATTTGGCATCTGCAGCAGCTAGGACGTTTCCTTATTAAAAGATAAGTAAATTGGAAAGTTCGATGAATCTAGAAATAGTTGATTCGAATCGACTAAATTTACAAGTCTTTTATGAAGAAGAAAGTCCGAAAGCTCTTTGTTGGACAAAGTAGGCTTGCCAAATAGTCTATTGGAAGGGAGCCAATAAGACAACTGTAGGTTACTAATACACAAGACCATAAGAGGGTTCAAAAGTCTAAAGGTCCCATAGGAGGTTTGGGAATTAGACATAAGGAGGTGAACCATAAATGGTTGCAAAATTAAACCTGTTTCGATAGGATCGAAAAGGCCGTGTATTTATTAGGAGCTCTTGAGCATCCAAATTGAGAATGGAATTCTCAATGAAACGTTTCCTGTAAAGGCCAAGTATGACGGTCTCTGATAAAGGGAACGATCGAGCTTCGTTGGACGAAGACGATCGAGCTTCGTTGGACGAAGACGATCGAAGTTTCACCAAATTACCTTAGCCTATGAAGACGTAGACTCAAAATTGCCAACTTATGGAACGTGGCACTTTGCTAGGAGTCACGCACAAGGAGCTATGGTTTGGCAAGCCAGTGTCCGACAAAGTCCTTGAGCATGTAGAAGGATCCTACATGCGTCAAGGGACTAGTGGGAGACAAATTAGACTCAGTGTCTGATTTGTACAAGTTTACGACAGAATAATACTAACGTTGCTTAGAATCGCATTTCTTAAATTGATCATATTCCAGTCCCCTTAAGAACGAGCCCGAATGTCGTAAGAGGTACGAATGATTGGGATATGTTTGGTCAAAATTGGATAGAAATCCAAATGATCTGCGGAACGTGATGTTGGACATCGGAGTAGGATTCACGAAGAGGAGCCATAGAATCCTATAGGAAACTCCAACAAGGTTTGAAACACCGCATAACTGAAATATTCATTTTGACGAGTTCATACAGAGCATGACTCGGTCTTAAACGACGTAGGTGATCAGTGGGAGTTGAAATAGTGTTCCATGTGTTTAAGTATTTAATGTCTTGATTCATGGATGAATTCAAGATATTAGGAATCACTAAAACACAACTGTAACTCACGAAAATTCTCCATGACATTTTAGGGTTCCCATATACATATCATGAATTGAGTTTTTCCAAAGATTTAGTCAATGGTAGACTGATGAGAAAACTCAAATATGTAGAGGGACAAGTTGTTCGAGACTCAGTCATAGTTAGACTGATGAGAACACTTAGATACAATAAATAAAGCATCAAATCATTCAAGATTTAGTCACGGTTGACTAATGAGAAAGTTTGGATGTTGAGTATCCCCTACGTCTTAACCCTAGGAAAACATTCGATATGTTTACTCGGTGCATAGGAACCGATGTTGAGAGTGCTTCTTGCATGGCTCAACAGAGATCGGTAATGCACCGAGGGGTTGAAGACAACAATCAAGAACGATCCTTAGTACCTGAATAAGGGCTAAGGATAGGTTCATGATGCACCGTCTATTGAGAGTTATTTTGGAAGGCTAAAGCGATACTAGCTTCCAGAGAATAAATGAAAAGCAGTTAGTCTCAAAGATATGCACAGTTAGGCCCAATGATGAGTGTATCGGATAGTGGTCACTGATGAAAACCGCGTCCATAGGATGGACGTGGCGCCTAGCACGGCCTAGCCATGTTCGCCTATATGGTAGGTAACTTGGCTATGGGAGTATTGGCACGAGATCTCATCACAAGATCCACGAAAATATTCTTAGACAACCACCATCTGTAGGAGGCAATGGTGGATAGAGGTAACACGGTTAGACCGTATTGCTTCGCAAGGAAATATAAGCGGACTCACAATACCTTAGTCGGTATCGTGGATTATTCATACTCAGAGGATTCTAAACAAAGGGGGTAATTGACTTAATGGTCAAGTGGGAGATTGTTAGAATAGGTGACCAGAAAGTCAATAGGATTGGCTGTTCTAAGAACCATTCATCAATCTGTGAACAAGTAATATTATAAATGTAGTAAGGATTCATGGGCATGAGTTTGTTGTACTTACTGCTTGTCACAACAAACGCCCACAGACTGAAATAACATTTCGAGAAATTGGGACTACGCTTAGAGGTAGGTTCATGAAATCAGTTTTATCGAATCAGTCTGCAATACTCCAAGTCAAAGGAATCTCGAGACAGGGCATCGAGAATCCATTTGAGACTTGCACTAAGCATCTGTTGTCGTGTTTCATCGACGGGTGACGAGGATCGTCTAAGTAGTGGGTCGGCCTGCTGGGGAGCGGCTGACTGAGGTGACTCGCAGGAATCGTCATATGGAAGCTACTCAGGATTGGTCAGTATAACTCGTATTCCCGGTTCCGATAGTACGGGATTAGTCCTCGGACTTGAGGATCACGGCAGTCCACTACATACCAAGGCTGTATCTTGGATTTGGTGAAATTTGACCGGTTATCACATGGACATCATAAGCCTTGTCCAGTGCAGTCGGAGTATGTAAGAACGGTGTATTCCAAGATAGGATCTGTCCCCTGTCAAAAGATATGACAGCGAGATCTCCTATGCACTCGGAGATGGTTTAGACTCACAAAAGTCTATGGTTGTAGCACTTGATGTAGTGGGAAAAGATTTCGTACGTCGAGTCAAACCTATCTCGAGCATTATGCATAGTTTCCTAGTCAAGGATGAGAACCGACACCGAATCCATACCCTAGACTAAAAGACGGGAGACAAGCGACAGTAGGACCGTACCCGTATGTATCGAGGGACGGTAGGACTGTACCTGCGTGTAACTCGGAGCCTAAATGTTCACACCACATAATCACCTAGTCTCTAGTGCCATGGACCGTTGCTAGATGGCCACCCATGGTAACGGACTACTTTGGTTATGAAATAACAAGAAGTAGGTCCAAGTCTAGCTGAAAGGTGAACCTAAAAAGTCACACCCGCTACCCTAAATGAAAGGGAATTAATTTGGAATTAATTCCGGGAGAATGTTTAATTTAATGGAATTAAATCATACTTCTTGGAGATTCAAGCCTCGATGGATTATTTGGAATAATTGGGCTTGAGTTCATAAATTAGGTTTATGCATTTTATAAAGCATGGCTTCCCTTTTAATTAGATTAAAAGGATGAATTAATTAATGGATTTGGTATATTAAAAGAGGATTTAATATAAAGTCCATGGACTATTTAATTTAGAATTAAATAAAGTCCATTCCATTAATTAATTAGTGGGCTTGTATATTAAATAGGATTTTAATATGAAGTCCATAGGATTATTTAATTTAGAATTAAATAAAGCCCATTCCATAAAGCCCATCAAAATGGAGGGACAAGATTTAATCAACGGAATGATGAGATGAAGGGCCATGATTAGTTGGACTTAATCAAAGCCTAGTTTTACTAGGATTTTGACTAGGTCAAAATCCTAGTCAAAGTGTGTCTCTTTGGAAGAGTTTGAGAAAGAATAGGAAATTTCATCTTCTATGAATACTCAAAAACACACACAAACACCCCTACGAATCTCTACAACTCTCATCTCATCATGCTCTCTCAATTTCATCCATCTCCCTCATACATTCTCCAAGATTTCTACTTTGTTCTTCTTGATTTATTCAAGTTAGAATATAACGGACATTGATAGCGTTAATTGATAGTGTGTACCAATGTCTCTTCTCCCCAAATAATTTCTTGCTAGCACAAGGATTCTTTGCTTTCCGGTGTAGCGAGTGTCATGATTTAGAGAGTCTCTTTCTTTGAGATCTTGGTGCAAAATGGGGAACAATGCATGTAGCCGAACGAATACAAAACTGCAACCGGGTAGGTTCTTTAATTACGTTTTTTTCAGTTTAAATTCTATGGCCTCCATGTTGTGTTTTATAGAACATGAGATACACCGAACGCCCGGGAGAATCAAGGGCACACCCCTTGATCCGGTTATGTATGTTATGCATGATTTAAATTCCGTTTAATTATGTTTTGCAATTTTATTATGCACTCTTTCGCGCTTCCGCTATACGCACTCATCTCCCTGGCAGATCCACATAACCTTTCAAATCTCCCACTTGACCCTAAAGCCAATCACTCATGACCCTCAAACCCATCTTCCCAAGATGCTGAGTATGAGCAACCTGCGACACTGGCTTGGTTAGCGGATCTGCCGTATTTTCTGCCGATGTGACTCGGTCCATCCGAACGTCACCTCTTCCCACCATCTCTCTAAGTAGATGGTAGCGTCTAAGAATGTGTTTGGATCGGTGATGAGATCTCGGTTCCTTCGCTTGCGCTATAGCCTCGTTGTTATCACAGAAGATAACTATTGGCTCGGCAATGCTAGGCACTACACCCAACTCTTGGATGTAGATTTTCATCCAAACTGCCTCCTTAGCTGCTTCCGAAGCTGCTATGTACTCAGCTCCGTGGTGGAATCAGTTGTACTATCCTGCTTGGAACTTTTCCAAGCCACCACACCACCATTCAACCTGAATACAAATCCAGATTGAGACTTGGCATCATCCTCATCAGAATGGAAGCTAGCGTCGCTGTAGCCTTCCAGAATCAACTCTCCACCACCGTAAACCAAGAACATATCTTTAGTCCTTATCAGGTACTTAAGAATGGTCTTGACTGCAGTCCAGTGAGCCTCACCAGCACAAGCCTGATATCTGCTCGTAACGCTCAAAGCAAAAGCAATATCGGGCCTTGTGCACTGCACAGCATACTGTATGCTGCCTACGGCTGAAGCATAAGGGATGTCCAACATCCTTCTAACTTCCTCATCAGTCTTAGGAGACTGTTTCTTGGACAGTTTAACCCCATGCCTCATAGGAAGGAATCCTCGTTTGGAGTTTTCCATCTTGAATCTCTTCAAGACTTTCTCAACATACGAGGTTTGGGTCATTCCTAACATCCTTTTAGATCTATCTCGAATAATCTTGATGCCTAGGATGTAGGAAGCATCACCCAAATCCTTCATGGAGAATTGTGTGGACAACCATGCTTTAGTGTCACCTAACATCTTTACATCATTCCCAATGAGTAAGATGTCGTCCACATAAAGCACTAGGAACACAACTGAGCTCCCACTGACCTTCTTGTATACATAAGGGTCAAACTCGTTCTTGATGAAATCATAACCCCGTATGACTTCATCAAAATGGATATTCCAACTTTTGGAAGCTTGTTTGAGACCATAGATGGACCTTTGGAGATGGCAGACCTTCTGCTCTTCCCCAATAGATGATAAACCCTCCAGCTGATCCATATAGATCTCTTCCTCAACAAATCCATTAAGGAAGGCCATTTTCACGTCCATCTGCCATATTTCATAGTCATACCATGCAGCTATGGCAAGCATAATCCGAATGGACTTAGCCATGGCTACGGGCGAATAGGTTTCCTCAAAATCGACCCCAGGCCGCTGAGTATAACCTTTTGCCACAAGCCTGGCCTTGAAGGTAGTCACCTCCCCGTCAGCTCCAAGCTTACGTTTGTAGACCCATTTACACCCGACGGGTTTGACACCCTTGGGTGGATCTACTAAGGTCCAAACCTTGTTTGAACTTATAGAGTCCATTTCGGATTTCATGGCCTCAACCTATTTTCCCGAATCAATATCCGACATTGCTTCTCCGTAGGTCTTTGGATCATTGTCCAACTGACCGGTCAGACCCAGAAACCCATACCTATTAGGTTGATGGGAAATACTAGTCGACCTTCGGATGACAGGAATATCGTCAGTGGGAACTACAGGTGCAGATGATGTCGGTGCATCCGTTTGAGGTATTACCTCACTTGATTCCTCAAGGAGCAATTCCTCACGACGGGATTGTTAGAATAGGTGACTAGAAAGCCAATAGGTTTGGCGATTTGTAACCTATCTGACAACTTGATGTAAATGTAATATTATTATGTGATGAATAAGATGAGTATACGTCACCAATGGTACCTTCTTTGTTGCGCTCATCTTACATTTGTTAAAAAACAGTGTTTAACTTATATCGCAACAAAACCCACAGACCATGGATAACAACTCGTGCAGTTGGGCCACGCATTAGATGGTCGTCATGAAACCAACTGATTAAGAGTTGGGTCTGAAACGTTCCAAGTCGAGGACCTCGAGACAGGGCATCGAGAGTCCTATTGAGACTTGCGTCAAGAGACGTTCATTGGATGAGTGCCGTGTTTCATCGTCGACAGGCGTGGGACGCCTACACGATCTTGATGGGTTGGTCGACTGGGGTCGAGCCGACTGGACTGACTCGCGGGGATCATCATATGGAAGCCTTGGAGGCTTGGTCGGTATGATTGGTTTTCCCCGGTTCCGATAGTACGGGAGTAATCCCCAGACTTGAGGAATCATGGCAGTCGCGTGCACAGGACGGCTGTATCTTAGATCTGGCGAGAGGTAATCATTCGGTAAGATGATTATCATAAGCCTTGTCCAGTGCAGTCGGAATGTGTAGCGAGGACGGTGGATTCCAAGAACAGGATCCGTCCCCTGTCAGTATGTGACAGAGGTATCTCCTATGCACTCGGAGACACGTTCATGCTATTTAAAGCTGTGGCCACAGTGGTTGGTCGAACAGGGAATGGTTTCTTGTGTCGACGTAATGAAGCATACGTGGTCTCGAGTATTAAGCATAGATGCCTAGTCAAGGATGGGAACCGACGCCCAATTCCATACCCTAGACTAAGGCCGGGAAACGGCGCCTAAATGTTCACGCCAATTCACCTAGTCTCTAGTGCCATGGCCGTTGCTAAACGGCCATCCATGGTAACGGGCCTTTGTGGGACACGGGCCCAAGTCTAGCTGAGGGTGAACCTAAAGGGTCCTACACAAATCACCAAGGAGGTTGAGAGATTGAGTTGGACTCAATCTCGAAGGATAAAATAAGTAATTGGATTACTTAAGGGAAAGTCCATTGGATGGACGGGCCGATATTGTATCGGGCTTTCGTTTAATCGGTAAATTGGATTTTCGATTAAATATGGAAAGTTGAGACGTTGAGACATTGGATCTTTTAATTGGATTAAAAGATCAACGGGAATAATTTAAATGGACATTAAATTGGATTTAATGTTGGACTCGTCGTAATTGGATTACGATAAAACCCAGTCCGTTAAATTATACCCGAGAGGAGAAATAATTCCTATTTTGTAATAGGAAGAAGTTGGACTTCTTCCCTTAATTAAACATGGCCGACATGCTCCCTTGGAGGAAGCAAAATCTGTTAGAATAGGTGACCAGAAAGTCAATGGTATTGGTTGTTCTGAGAACCATTCGTCAATCTCTGAACAAGTAATATTATGTTAATGAATGTAGTAAGGATTCATAGGCATGAGTTTGTTGTACTTCCTGCTTGCATCGTTACGATGTCACAACAAACGCCCACAGACTGAAATAACATTTCGGGAAATTGGAACTACGCTTGGAGGTAGGTTCATGAAATCAGTTTCGCCGAATCAGTCTGAAATACTCCAAGTCAAAGGAATCTCGAGACAGGGCATCGAGAATCCATTTGAGACTTGCACTAAGCATCTGCTGTCATGTTTCATCGACGGGTGACGAGGATCGTCTAAGCAGTGTTAGTGGGTCGGCCTGCTGGGGAGCGGCCAATTGAGGTGACTCGCGGGAATCGTCATATGGAAGCTACTCGGGCTTGGTCGGTATGACTCGTATTCCCGGTTCCGATAGTACGGGATTAGTCCTTGGACTTGAGGATCACGGCAGTCCCCTACATACTAAGGCTATATTTTGGATCTGGTGAAATTTGACCGATTATATCACATGGTCATCATAAGACTCGTCTAGTGCAGTCGGAGTATGTAAGAACGGTGAATTCCAAGATAGGATCTGTCCCCTCTCAAAGGATATGACAGCAAGATCTCGTATGCGCTCGGAGATGGTTTAGACTCACAAAGTCTATGGCCATAGCAGTTTATGTAGTGGGAAAGGATTTCCTACATCGAGTTAAACCTATCTCGAGCGTTATGCATAGTTGCCTAGTCAAGGATGGGAACCGACCCCTAGACTAAAGACCGGGAGACAGGCGATAGTAGGATCGTACCCGTACGTATCGAGCGTCGGTAGGACCGCACCTGCGTATAACTTGGAGCCTAAATGTTCACACCACATATTCACCTAGTCTCTAGTGCCATGGACCGTTGCTAGATGGCCACCCATGGTAACGGACTACTTTGGTTATGAAATAACAAGAAGTAGCTCCAAGTCTAGTTGAAAGGTGAACCTAAAGAGTCACACCCGCTACACCAAATGAAAGGGAATTAATTTAGAATTAATTCCGGGAGGAGGTTTAATTTAATGGAATTAAATTATACTTCTTGGAGATTCAGGCCTCGATGAATTATTTGAAATAATCGGGCTTGAGTTCATAAATTAGATTTATGAATTTTATAAAGCATGGGCTTTCCTTTTAATTAGATTAAAAGGGTGAATTAATTAATTAGTGGGCTTGGTATATTAAATAGGATTTAATATAAAGTCCATGGGACTATTTAATTTAGAATTAAATAAACCCATTCTATGGAATTAATTAATGGGAATTGGTATATTAAATAGGATTTAATATAAAGTCCATGGAACTATTTAATTTAGAATTAAATAAGTACTTTCCATTAATTAATTAATGGGCTTAGTATATTAAATATGATTTAATATAAAGTCCATCGGAATATTTAATTTAGAATTAAATAGGCCCATTCCATAACGCCCATCAAAATGGATGGACAAGATTTGATCTAGAGAATGATGAGATGAAGGGCTATGATTAATTTGACTTAATCAAAGCCTAATTTGACTAGAATTTGACTAGGTCAAAATCCTAGTCAAAGTGTGTCTCTTTGGAAGAGTTTGAGAAGGAATAGGAAATTTCATCTTCTATAAATATTCAAAAAAAACACACACTCATACCTAGTATTCTCTACAACTCTCATCTCTCATCTCTCTCAAGATTTTTGTCCATCCCCTCTTCATTTTTCCAAGATTTCTACTTTGTTCTTCTTGATTTATTCAAGGTAGAACATTAAGAGACGTCGGTTGCGTTACTTGATAGCGTGTACCGATGTCTCTTCTCCCCAATGATTTTCTTGCCAGCACAAGGGTTCGTTGCTTTCTGGTGCAGTGAGTGAGATGATTTTGAGGATCTCTTCTTTGAGATCTTGGTGCAAAACGGGGAACAATGCATGTAGCCGAACGAAGACAAAACTACAACCGGGTAGGTTCTTTAATTATGGTTTTCGTTTCTAATTCTATGGCCTCCATGTTGTGTTTTATTGAACATGAGATACACCGAACGCCCGGGAGAATCAAGGGCACACCCCTTGATTCATTTATGTAAGTTATGCATGATTTAAATTCCGTTTAATTATGCTTTGTAATTTTATTACGCATTCTTTCGCACTTCCGCTATACGCGCTCATCTCCCGGGACGTTCCACATAATCTTTTAGTGGTATCAGAGACCGGTTTGGTGTATAGGCCTAGAATTCTATGTGCTATGTGCGTTTAAGCATGATAAACGTGTTTTAATTTACGTTTATAGCATGTTTATCGTAGATATTTATTGGCGTTTAATTTTGCATGGGATTTTGGATCTTGATTTTCTTGAATGTGTTAATACATGTTCTAGGGTTGAATTTATCTTGTGGTTCAGAAAATAGCATGAAAAAGTCGAAAAAGAGTGAAAAACGGCGAACCGGCAGCAGCAGCACGCTGGCCGCGCGCACAGGGGCGCGGCCGGGCGCGCGTGCACGCAGGGGCCTGCGCGCGCCCGGCCAGCGCGCCCAGCGTGCGCGGATAGCACGCGCGCCTGGCCGGCCGGCTGTGCCGTTTTCTGTTTCTCTCCCGTTTTTGCCTCGTTTTGCAAAACTGTTTTTACTAAATTATTTTTATGATATTTTCTGCATTATTCTGAACCCGTTGACTTAAAATATTTATTTTTTGAGATTTTGAATTTCCTAAAATAAATATTGCTTGGTTGATGAGGAAAGGGTTTCCTAACAACATTTAATTTTT
Source organism: Sesamum alatum (assembly GCA_034509735.1). NCBI lineage: Eukaryota > Viridiplantae > Streptophyta > Magnoliopsida > Lamiales > Pedaliaceae > Sesamum > Sesamum alatum. Next base: position 4,019,425 of record JACGWO010000013.1, read on the forward strand.
GCAATGGTTGCACCAATGATCAAAATTCATATGTGAATTTCGCAATAATTCCTGCATTTTATGATGTTGGACATCATGGTTATTTTATGGCTTGAGTATGAGTAGATCTTGACATGTATTAATATTGCACAAATTATTGGATTTTGGAATTCTTGAATAAATGGGCATATTCTTGAATTGTTGATTTTTGTGTTTCAGAAATTTAATTGCAAGGAAACATTTAAACATGAAAAACGGTGGTGGTCGGCAGAGAGGCCGCACGGAAGACGCAGGCGCGCGCCTGTGCGCGTACGGGCGAGGGCCCGTGCGCTGCTGTGCAGCAGCTGCACAAGGACAGCACCTGCGCGCGCGCTTGGCCGACGGTTGTGGACCGTTTTTCAGTTTTTCGTTGTTTTCGTGCGTTTTTAGAAAACTTGATTTTTCTGTATAATTTTGGGAATTTTTCTGAATTAATTAACTTGGGGCATTTTAATTTTGATTGAGATTTTATATTTCATAGAATTAATATTGCCTTGTTAATTATGGAAAAGGATTTTCCAACAAAAATCGTTGTGCATAGGTTGCACCATTATCCTATATTTGGTGTGAATATTTTACATGTAATTTCTACATTTATTTTATGGTATGGATTATCATGGATGTTGGTATAGCATATTTTACGTGGGATATGTATTTGAGCTATTTGTGTTAATTGATTTGACAAAGGATGATCGCAAAGCCCCTAGACCGCGTGTATGGTTTATTTATATTTATTTGTTGGGTTGTGGCCTGTGTGCCTCTTTATTTTCCTCTCTGTCTCTCTTCTAGTTGCCTTGGAATAATAAGGCTTTCTCTCTCCCTCCTAATATACTCCCCCCAAATGTTTAATTGGGGTTTCTTATTTTATGATGTAATGAGAGTAGAATTAGTGGTGAGGTTTTATTTTTTTTTGTAAATAAAAGCTGCAAGAGAAGACAAGCCCAAGGTGTTGGAGGCCCATGGAGGTTGCCATCAGATGGCCCACGGAGGATCCATGGAGAAGAAGCCCGATGTAGGCCCACGATGGAGAGCCCAAGAAGATAAAGAGGACTTACAAGGCCCATTGCATGTAATGGGTTATTAAAACTTGTAATAGCATAGGACCTACCCTTAGATTGACCATAGATCCACTGCGGGCTCAGTGGGTCGCATAGGTTTGGGCTTGTGATCATCCTACAGGGGCGTGCTAGGCTTTATTTTGCATGCGGTGCGTTTTATATGCTTATGATTATTCTATATGCTTTATGTATGGTTACATTTATGCTTAGAATATTCCTGCTATAATGCATGCAAAACACTTAATATATGTGATGAGGTCTCGTTCTATCAAAACTCTCACTTGGTTGAACCAAGTTAAATATAGACCCTTAATAAATGGACTATGACTCTGGGAGTCTGTCCAAGCCTTCCATCCATGGCAAAAGTGAGGAAGATCTTTTAGGTCGATAACGTGGTCTCACGAGCCGTGGCACGGCTATCGTGCTTAAAAGAAGCTGCACTTTATCATGAACGAGGAGTAGACTGCTGTTACCTGTCTCACGAGTCGTGGAGGTAGCAGTGGGTCTATGAATCGGTTGATTGGGTCGGGTCTAACGCCCGAATAACGTGATTCACTTGGAGTCCTCAGGATCACGTGAAAGGGTGAGGCAATTATCTTGGGAATCTCGTGGAACGAGAATGGTATGGAATACCTCCCACGGGTTCTTTTCCTATGCGAATCGTAAAAGCAGGGTATGGGGGAGATCGCTGTAGATCCCAAACCCACTAGGAAAGGATTTCCCGAAAACAACGTTTGAGAGTGCCGTGTTTTCGTAGAAATAGTGGGAGAGGTTAAGGACTAAAGACCGAGACTTAACCAAAATAGTACTTCACTCTGCTTATTATTTTCTGCTTTATATATATGTTGTGAATGTCTAAGAATCCACCAAACACATCACTAAGAGGCTCATTAAAAGGGAACCAATTACACGAATTGACTGCGAAATCTTAAGATGGTCTTAGATTTCCAGAACCTTAACTCACATAACCGGATGAGGATGTTCCTCAGCGCTTGCCGGAGGGGTCGACAACTAAGGCAACGCTTGGCGTTCAAAAGTTGAAGGATGACCACCGGCAAGTAGGATATAATGATGTTGGCTCAAACTATGCAATCGTTTGCATCATGTCTATATGGTCCTGGACCAGCATGTGGGGTAAAATGCAACGAAGGCATGTTTAGAGCTAAGATGATGGAAGGGATGTCGGTACAAAGAACATGGAGTGATGATGCAATCCCTAGTGGAGAAGCTCAAAAGACCTCCACGTCAGTCTTGAAAAAGAGACGTACATTGACATGATCATTCAGTCTCTTCCTCCCTCCTACGAACCATTAATTATCAACATGAATGAGCTTAGAAAAGATCTTCATAGGTTGGTAATTATGTTGGTCTAGTACGAAGCAACAATTGCAAAATCTGTGCCGTCGGTACTAGTAGGAGAGGTTTCAACCTCCATAGCGAAAGGCAAAGGTGCCAGACGCCAAAAGAGGAAGAAGGGTAAGGTGACATCAACTATTAAGCACTTCAAGTGTTGTTCCTTTACAACACAAGGTGGAGGTAAAGGAAAGAGTAAAAGGTTCAAGCAGTCAAGTTCATAGATTTCTAAGAACGTAAGCATTCACTGTCGTAAAGAAGGCCATTGGAAAAGGGAGTATCCTGAACCTCTCTGCAATGTAGGTAAAATTTGATATTGAGTATTGACATGATCACTTTTACTCTATTCGGTATTTGATACCATTCCTATCACTAATCTGCGGGAGGTTTGCAGAAAGTGAATAAGGACTTAAAAGCCAAGAACAGTTCTAGGATTCAACAATGGCAAGGTCCATTGATGAAAAGGACTAGAGACTTGTTAGGCCCATAATCGTGATCATGTTAGGATAATATAGGAATTACGTAACCTAGCATGATCAAAAGTATGTCTCTTTGTTGGACAAAGGTTTCATTACATACATATTTGATCAAACAAAATTATTTAATATTGATTCATGTTTGCTAGTAGTTACACGTAAATTCCTAGAACACCATCCCATAAAAGGTTTATGGATACTCAAAATTCAAATTATCTAAATGGATTAATCAAGACCAACTTACAAATTTGGCATCTACAACAGTTAGGACGTTTCTTCTTATTAAAAGATAAGTAAATTGGAAAGTTCGATGAATCTAGAAATAGATGATTCGAATCAACTAAATTTTCGAGTCTTTTATAAAGAAGAAAGTCCCAAAGCTCTTTGTTGGACGAAGTAGGCTTGCCAAATAGTCTATTGGAAGGGATCTAATAAGACAACTGTAGGTTACTGATACACAAGACCATAAGAGGGTTCAAAAGTCTAAAGGTCCCATAGGAGGTTTGGGAATTAGACTTAAGGAGGTGAACCATAAATGGTTGCAAAATTAAACCTGTTTCGATAGGATCGAAAAGGTCGTGTATTTAGTGGGAGCTCTTGAGCATCCAAGTTGAGAATGGAATTCTCAATGAAACGTTTCCTGTAAAGGCCAAGTATGACGGTCTCTGATAAAGGGAACGATCGAATCTCGTTGGACGAAGATTGATCGAAGTTTCGCCCAATTACCTTAGCCCGTGTAGACGTAGACTCAAAATTGCCAACATAAGGAACGTGGCACTTTGCTAGGAGTCACGCACAAGGAGCTATGGTTTGGCAAGCCTGTGTCCCGACAAAGTCCTTGAGCATGTAGAAGGATCCTACATACGTCAAGGGACTAGTGGGAGACAAATTAGACTCGATGTCTAATTTGTACAAGGTTACGACAGAATAATACTAACGTTGCTTAGAATCGCATTTCTTAAATTGATCATATTCCAAGTCCTCTTAAGAACAAACCCGAATGTCGTAAGAGGTACGAGTAATCGGGATATGTTTGGTCCAATTTGGATAGTAATCCAAATGGCCTGCGGAACGTGATGTTGGACATCGTAGTAGGATTTATGGAGAGGAGCCATAGAATCCACTAGAAAATTCAAACAAGGTTTGAAACACCGCATAACTGGAATATTCGTTTTGACAAGCTCATACGGAGCATGACTCGGTCTTAAACGACGTAGGTGATCAGTGGGAGTAGAAATGGTGTTCCATGTGTTTAAGTGTGTAATGTCTTGATCCATGGATGAATTCAAGACATTAGGAATCACTAAAACACAACTGTAACTCACGAAAATTCTCCATGAAATTTTAAGGGTTCCCACATACATATCATGAATTGAGTTTTTCAAAGATTCAGTCAGTGATAGACTGATGAGAAAACTTGGATGCTGTGCATAAAGCATCAAGCCATTCAAGACTTAGTCACGGTGGACTAATGAGAAGGCTTGGATGTTGAGTATCCCCTACGTCTTAACCCTAGGCAAACATATGATATGTTTACTTGGTGCATAGGATGAAAGAAATCGGTGGATCGTCCCGGGAATTGCGCGAATGCGGAAGCGCGATATAAAATAACATACAAAAATTAAAGCATGCTTTTAATAATAAAAGAACACGCTCAAGGGGTGTACCCTTGAGATTCCCGGGTGTTCGGTGTATCTCATGATTAAACAACATGTAAAGAAATCATGGAGTCCATAGAGTTGAAAATAAAGAGAGACGAAAAATAAAACGAGACCTACCCGTTGTCGTTTTCGTATTCAACGGCTACACGCGTTGTTCCCCGTTTTGCACCGAGATCTCGTTCTTGAGACCCTCCAAATCGTGACACACGATCCACCCACGTATCTTGCACGTCGTGCTAGCAACGAACAAGTGTATATTTTGGAGTGGATGAATCAACAACACGTTATCAATTAACGGTATTGATTCATCTAAGTTCTAATGTTCCAAGAACAAAAGAACTAGAAAATATTTTTCTTGGAGAGTGGAGAAAGAGAGGGCGGACGAGAGAGAGGGGAGAGAGGCCGAAATTATGTGTGTGTTGTGTGTGTGTTGGAATTTCATCATCCTTCAAAAGGTTGGAAGCTAGAGGTATTTATAGAGGAGGAGTTTAATCGTCTTTAAACTCCTACTCTAAGAACTCTAATTTGTCTAGGATTTTGACCTAGTCAAAGTCCTAGTCAAACTAGTATTTGACCTAGTCAAACAAATCCTAGCCTTCCATCTCCCATTTCCATCTCAACCGTTGATTTTAATTTAATGGAATATTTAAATCCCATTAAATATTCCAAAAGGCTAAAAATAAATATAATAAATAAATATTAATATTTATTCTAAACCCATTAATTCAACCCTTTAATAAATCCTATTTATTAATTTAATTCCCTTTATCAAATAGAAGGAATTAATTTCTCCAAGAAAATATAGGACCCGATTAAATCTAATTTAATCATTCCTTTACTTTAATATTTAATTCCAAATTAAATACTAAGTGTGTGTGGATAGTGTGTGACTCTTTAGGTTCACCTTTCAGCTATACTTGGTCGGATTCCTAGAATCCGTCCGTTACCATGGGTGGCCATCTAGCAACGGTCCATGGCACTAGAGACTAGGTGAAATAATTGGGGATGAACATTTAGGCTCTAACAGTACACTTGTCCTTCTGTCTTCGGTCTCATCACTTAGAGTCTAGGGCACGGAAAAAGCAGGTACCCATTTTGGACCTAAGTGTCGATCTGTCCTTACTAAACGCCACAAGGGAAACCTTCCCTTCTGTTCAGTTATTGTGGCCACAGATTTTAGGGACAAGACACAGAGCATACATGAGACTCAACTGTCAATACCTTTTGACAGGAGACAGATCCTTTCTTGGAAACTACTGTCACTCTGTACACCCGAGCTGCACTAGACATGGCTTATGACTACTCAAGAGTATTTTGGCAATCTCTCACCATATCTAAGATACAGACCTGATGCACAGGTAAACTCAGCAGTTCCTCAAGTCAAAGGACTTGACCTGTACTGTTGGAACCGGGAATACATCATACCTTGCAGACCATACTCAAGGTCCTCCGTAAGACGGTTCCCGCGAGTCACCTCAGTCAGCTGCTTCCTAGCATGCTGACCCACTAACACTGCTTAGACGACCTTCGTCACCCGTCGATGAAATACGACAGCAGATGCTTAGTGCAAGTCTCAAAGGGAATCCCGGTACCCATTTTCGGGATTCCTTGACTTGAAGATTTCCGGACTGATGCGGTAAGACTGATTTCATGGACCTACCTCCAAGCGTAGTCCCAGTCCCCGAAATCGATTCTCAGTCGTAGTGAACAGAAATGTAAATGCAGATATAAGTGAACGTAAACAAAGTATTGCCATATGAATTTTCACTTCTTTATTCATAAATGTTTTTATCAAACACCAGAAATTGTCTAGATATAAGTTACATATTCCGGCCAAAATTGGCTTACATGGTCACCTATTCTAACATAGGAACCAATGTTGAGAGTGCTTCTAGCATGGCTCAACATAAATCGGTAATGCACTGAGGGGTTGAAGACAGCAATCAAGAACGATCCTTAGTACCTGAATAAGGACTAAAGATGTGTTCATGATGCACCGTCTGTTGAGAGTTGCTTTGGAAGGCTAAAGCGATACTAGCTTCCAGAGCATAAGTGAAAACCTGTTAGTCTCAAAGGTATACACAGTCAGGCCCAATGACGAGTGCATCGGATAGTGGTCACTGATGAAGACCGCGTCCATAGGATGGACGTGGCGCTTAGCACGACCAATCCATGTTCGCCTATATGGCAGGCAACTTGGCTATGGAGTATTGGCACGAGATCTCATCACAGGATCCACGAAAATATTCTTAGACAACCACCATCTCTAGGAGGCAATGGTGGATAAAGGTAACACGGTTAGACCGTATTGCTTCGCAAGGAAATATAAGTAGACTCACAATACCATAGTCGGTATCGTAGATTAGATTCTGAACAAATTGGGTAATTGACTTATTGGTCAAGTGGGAGATTGTTAGAATAGGTGACCAGAAAGTCAATGGTATTGGATGTTATGAGAACCATTCATCAATCTGTGAACAAGTAATATTATGTTAATGAATGTAGTAAGGATTCATAGGCATGAGTTTGTTGTACTTACTGCTTGCATCGTTACGATATCACAACAAACGCCCATAGACTGAAATAACATTTTGGGAAATTGGAACTACGCTTGGAGGTAGGTTCATGAAATCAGTTTCGCCGAATCAGTCTGAAATACTCCAAGTCAAAGAAAGCTCGAGACAGGGCATCGAGAATCCATTTGAGAGTTGCACTTAGCATCTACTGTCATGTTTCATCAACGGGTGACGAGGATCGTCTAAGCAGTGTTAGTGGGTCGGCCTGCTGGGGAGCGGCCGACTGAGATGACTCGCGCGAATCGTCATATGGAAGCTACTCGGGCTTGGTCGGTATGACTCGTATTCCCGGTTCCGATAGTACGGGATTAGTCCTTGGACTTGAGGATCACGACAGTCCCCTACATACTAAGGCTGTATCCTGGATCTGGTGAAATTTGACCGATTATATCACATGGTCATCATAAGCCTCGTCCAGTGCAGTCGGAGTATGTAAGAACGGTGAATTCAAAGATAGGATTTGTCCCCTGTCAAAGGATATGACAGCAAGATCTCGTATGCGCTCGGAGATGGTTTAGACTCACAAAGTCTATGGCCATAGCACTTGATGTAGTGGGAAAGGATTTCCTACGTCGAGTTAAACCTATCTCGAGCATTATGCATAGTTGCCTAGTCAAGGATGGGAACCGACCCCTAGACTAAAGGCCGGGAGACAGGCGACAGTATGACCGTACTCGTACGTATCGAGCGTCGGTAGGACTGCACCTGCGTATAACTCGGAGCCTAAATGTTCACACCACATATTCACCTAGTCTCTAGTGCCATGGACCGTTGCTAGATGGCCACCCATGGTAACGGACTACTTTGGTTATGAAATAACAAGAAGTAGCTCCAAGTCTAGCTGAAAGGTGAACCTAAAGAGTCACACCCGCTACACCAAATGAAAGGGAATTAATTTAGAATTAATTCCGGGAGAAGGTTTAATTTAATGGAATTAAATTATACTTCTTGGAGATTCAAGCCTAGATGAATTATTTGGAATAATCGGGCTTGAGTTCATAAATTAGATTTATGAATTTTATAAAGCATGGGCTTTCCTTTTAATTAGATTAAAAGGGTGAATTAATTAATTAGTGGCTTGGTATATTAAATAGGATTTAATATAAAGTCCATGGGACTATTTAATTTAGAATTAAATAATCTCATTCTATGGAATTAATTAATGGGCTTGGTATATTAAATAGGATTTAATATAAAGTCCATGGGACTATTTAATTTAGAATTAAATAAGTCCTTTCCATTAATTAATTAATGGGCTTAGTATATGAAATATGATTTAATATAAAGTCCATGGGAATATTTAATTTAGAATTAAATAGGCCCATTCCATAAAGCCCATCAAAACTGATGGACAAGATTTGATCTAGAGAATGATGAGATGAAGGGCTATGATTAATTTGACTTAATCAAAGCCTAATTTGACTAGGATTTGACTAGGTCAAAATCCTAGTCAAAGTGTGTCTCTTTGGAAGAGTTTGAGAAGGAATAGGAAATTCCATCTTCTATAAATACTCAAAAAAAACACACACTCACACCTAGTATTCTCTACAACTCTCATCTCTCATCTCTCTCAAGATTTTCGTCCATCCCCTCTTCTTTTCTCCAAGATTTCTACTTTGTTCTTCTTGATTTATTCAAGGTAGAACATAAGAGACGTCGGTTGCGGTTAATTGATAGCGTGTACCGATGTCTCTTCTCCCCAATGATTTTCTTGCTAGCACAAAGGTTCGTTGCTTTCCGGTGCAGCGAGTGAGATGATTTAGAGGATCTCTTCTTTGAGATCTTGGTGCAAAATGGGGAACAATGCATGTAGCCGAACGAAGACAAAACTACAACCGGGTAGGTTCTTTAATTATGGTTTTCGTTTCTAATTCTATGGCCTCCATGTTGTGTTTTATTGAACATGAGATACAACGAACGCCCGGGAGAATCAAGGGCACACCCCTTGATTCGTTTATGTATGTTATGCATGATTTAAATTCCATTTAATTATACTTTGTAATTTTATTACGCATTCTTTTGTGCTTCCGCTATACGCGCTCAACTCCCGAGACAATCCACATAATCTTTCAAAATCAGCCATGTTTCATGCTAAGTGGTATGTTGACTTATCTCTTTTGGAAAGAGACAAATCAACTCCAATCAAGCTCTTCCCATTTGGTATGATTTGATCATACCATAAATTTTGATAGGCTTGAATGAAGAATTGATGGTGATTGATTGGAATGAATCTAGACATCCTTGGATGAACCTAGACACTTTCCAATAATCACATTAATTATGTATATATATTAGAATATACAACACCAAGCAAAAGTGATTCATTATTCATCTTTTTCTAGGAAAAAGAGAAGACAAAAATCCTCTCCTCTCTCTCAAACTCTCGGCCTCTCTCCCTCTCTTACACTTGTGTTCTTCACTTGATTTTGAATCAAGAAGAAGAACAAAGTAAGTTTAAGAGAGCACTAATTCATAGTGTTCTTCTCTTAAACCGATTCCTTCTTAAACCCACTCTTTTCTAGCAAGAAGAACGTGTGTTTCTTCCGATGTGGTGTGGATCACCTTTGGAGAATCCATACGTTTGGATTTCGTGAGCATTCCGGAGAAGGAACAACGCAAGTAGCTGGGAGCATACGCTAAATAATCAAAGGTAACTGTTTATTACGCTTTGATTGATTTAATATACATCTATGCCCTATGTGTTTAATATTCATTTTCAATATTTACACATCCTACATCGAACGCCCGATTGAGCACCCAAGGGCACAACCCTTAGGATTCGTTTATTTAAATTAGATTTAAATTTATGCACTATTTCCTCGCTTCCTCGCTTCCACTCGCGCTCCCGGGCGGATCGATTTTCCTTCAAGTGGTATCAGAGCCCGGTTCGATGTAAGGGGCATATATCTATGTGTTTGGCATGATCTACTTGCTTTTAAATGGATTTATTGGCATGTTAGATTGTATAAATATATGAGTAATATGATAATTCAATTGTTTAGATTTAATGGACTTTTGGCATGCTTTATTTTGCTAGATTGGATGTAAAATTGCGTGCTTATTTTCAGAATAATATTACTGTTATTGTGCTGAAATATTTTGAAAAACAAAAAAAAAATATTTGATCGGGCCGAAGCGGGCGCGCGCGCGCTGTGCGTAGCCGGCCAGCAGAGCTACCCTGTGCGCGCGGCCGGCCGGCCGGCACAACGGCTGGGTCGTTTTGTGATGTTTTTCGACTTTTTCCGAAAAAATTGATTTTCTGTATTTTCTGCACAATATTCTGAAAATATATTAATTTTGCATTTTTGATTTTGGAATAATTGGATTATTCCTTAAATTAAATTTGCTTAATTAATTTGAAATTAATACATGCATTGGATGCATTGTTTAAAATGTCCATTAAATTTGAAATTTAAATTTTGCATATTATTTGTATGTTTATACTTTTGTGATGTTGGACATCACTTGGGTATTTTGAATATCCATTGGTATTTATGCATGATTATTTGGAATAATTATGTTATGTGTGTTGATGGAATAAACATGGGATGATCACAAGAGCCCTAGACCTTATGTATGGATGAATGTATGATCATTTATTTTTCTGTTGGGTGGGGCCTGCATGCCTCTTCTTTTTGGGACAATCATCTCCCATATTATCAGCCTCATGATGTTAAGCTTGTTTTCTTTATTACCAATGTATTACTTTCAGCTGTAATGAGAGTAGATAGGATTGGTGAGGCTTTAATTTTAACAAGCAATTGGAGTCGGAGACCCCAAGGACAAGCATCAAGGCGTGAAAACAAGAAGCACTTCAAGGCCCATTGGAATGACAATGGGTTTATTATTATTGTAATAATTTAGGACCATCCTAGACAGACCATAGACTCACTGCGGGCTCAGTGGGTCGCATAGGTTGGGCTTGTGATCATCCTAACAGGGGTATGCTATGTTTTATGCATGCGCCGTTTTTATTTATCGCTTTAAATATTAGATATTTATGCATGCTAAAATACCATAATGTGATGAGGTCTCGGTCACACTTAAACTCTCATTTGGTTGGACCAAATTAAATATTAGGCCCAGAACGGACTTGGATCAAAATGGTATTTATGGTCTGTCCGAGCCTTCCATCCACAGCAATGTGGTGAGAAAGCTACCACTACCCAAGTGTGGTCTCACGAGTCGTGGCACACTTGGAATAGGGGAAAGCTGCACCATTGTTGTGAACAAAACGACTGCGCTCGCTATTTCCCTGTCTCACGAGTCGTGGGGGGCGACAGTTTGAGGTATGATTTGGTTGATGGGTCGGGCTAAACACTGAGTAACATGGTTCGCTTGGAGTCCTCGGAACCATGCGAATAGGTGAGGCAAAATATCTTGGGAATCTCATTAGATGAGAATGATACTAGATATCTCCCACGAGGTCTTCTTCATGTGAATCGTAAAAGCGGGGCATGGAGATTACGCTTGTGGATCCCAAGCCCACTAGGAAATGGTTTCCCAAAACTCCGCTTGAGAGTGGCGGACTTTCGTATAAATACTGGGAGGGTTAAAGACTAAAAGACCAAGTCTTCAAGTTGACCAATAATATTGCCATCATCTACTAATTTCTGTTTTACATTTTCATTAATGTAGATATGTCTAAGAACCCATTAACCATGATTCTCGAGACTAAAAAATTTAACGGAACGAACTACTCGGACTGGCTGAGAAACCTGAGGATTGTCCTCGGTTTCGAGAACCAAGGGTACGTCTTGGACGAGCCGCCACCGAGCGACTTACCGGAGGGGTCCACGCCTGAAGAACGTTTGACGTTCGAGAAATGGCATGAGGACAACCGGAAAGTACGGAGTATCATACTGGCTTCGATGTCTAACGACATCCAGAAGCAGTATGAGAGGCTGGACAACGTCTCCGCCATAATGCTCCGCATGAACGAGGTTTATGCGGTTCCAAATAGGCATATTAGATATGCCGCCACAAAAGCATTCTTTGGCACCAAGCTCGCTGAAGGAGCGTCTGTACAGAGTCATGGGGTCAAGATGCTCTCCCTAGTGGAGAAACTTGAGGACCTTAAAGCTGGGCTTAACAATGACACGTACATTGACGTGATCCTCCAGTCGCTTCCTCCATCCTATGACCCGTTTGTTGTAAACTACAATATGAACGGACTTGAGAAGTCTATTCATGAGTTGATCAACATGCTGGTCCAATTCGAGGCAATGACACGCAAGTCAGCGACGGCGGTATTGATAGGAGAGGCTTCGACCTCCAAGGCGAATGGCAAGAGGGCCGGACGCTGGAAGAGGAAGAAGGGCAAAGGGAAGACGATTGCGGCCCCTGCTCGCGCTCCGGGCGTCCCTGTTGCTCCGGTTGGACCGAGCAAAGGGAAAGGGAAGGCCCGTGGTTCTCAGCGGTCCAAGGCAAATGATGTCTGCATGCATTGCCAAGGGAAAGGGCATTGGAAGAGGGAGTGCCCACAACTCCTCTCCAACCCAGGTATGTTTGTGGTTGAAGTTAATAAGATTACTAATTCTGCTTCATGGGTATTGGATACCGGGTGTGGTACTCACATCTGCAATGATTTGCAGGCACTGCAAAGAAGCAGAAGGCTAACCAAGGATGAGATGATCCTAAGGCTAGGCGATGGCAGGGCCGTTGCTGAGGAGGCCGTAGGATCACTAGAGTTAGCCATTAGTAGTCATGTTAGGATTGTACTGAACGACTGTTTCTATGTACCTAGCATGATTAAAAACATTGTTTCCATCCCGGTCCTTGATAAAGAGGGATATGAATTTACCATCAATAAAAACGGTTTTTTCATTATCAAAGATGGTATTTCTCATCTGCTTGGTACATTGGTCAATGGTCTGTACATACTTCAACAGTCTAATTGGATTATGATTGCAGAACACAAACGAAAACGCGATGATCATAATAACGCACAGATATGGCATGCGAGGTTTGGTCATATCTCTAAAGATAGGATAAGAAGGTTGGTGGACTCAAAGAGTCTAGAAATAGATGAATTGGACAACCTACCGACCTGCGAATCCTGTCTAAAGGGAAAGATGACCAAGAAATCCTTTGTTGGACAAAGTACACTAGCCAGTGGTCTATTGGATTTGATCCATACAGATGTCTGTGGTCCAATAAATATTCAGGCTAGAGGTGGGTACTCATACAAGTCTGAAGCCTTTGGAAGGTTTAAGGAATACAGACTTCAAGTAGAGAACCAAACCGGTCGAAAGATCAAAGCATCAAGGCCCATTGGAATGACAATGGGTTTATTATTATTGTAATAATTTAGGACCACCCTAGATAGACCATAGACTCACTGCGAGCTCAGTGGGTCGCATAGGTTGGCTTGTGATCATCCTAACAAGGGTATGCTATGTTTTATGCATGCGGCATTTTTATTTATCGCTTCAAATATTGGATATTTATGCATGCTAAAACACCATAATGTGATGAGGTCTCGGTCACACTTAAACTCTCATTTGGTTGGACCAAATTAAATATTAAGCCTAGAACGAACTTGGATCAAAATGGTATTTATGATCTGTCCGAGCCTTCCATCCACAACAATGTGGTGAGGAAGCTACCACTACCCAAGTGTGGTCTCACGAGTCGTGGCACACTTACAATAGGGGAAAGCTGCACCATTGTTGTGAACAAAAAGACTACGCTCGCTGTTTCCCTGTCTCACGAGCCGTGGGGGGCCACAGTTTGAGGTATGATTTGGTTGATGGGTCGGGCTTAACACTGAGTAACATGGTTTGCTTAGAGTCCTCGGAACAATGCGAATAGGTGAGGCAAAATATCTTGGGAATCCCATTGGATGAGATTGATACTAGATATCTCCCACGAGGTCTTCTTCATGTGAATCGTAAAAGCGGGGCATGGAGATTACGCTTGTGGATCCCAAGCCCAATAGGAAATGGTTTCCCGAAACTCCGCTTGTGAGTGGCGGACTTTCGTATAAATACTGGGAGGGTTAAAGACTAAAAGATCAAGTCTTCAACTTGAACAATATTATTACCATCATCTGCTAATTTCTGCTTTACATTTTCATTAATGTAGATATGTCTAAGAACCCATAAACCATGATTCTCGAGACTAACAAATTCAACGGAACGAACTACTCTGACTGGCTGAGAAACCTGAGGATTGTCCTCGATTTCGAGAACCAAGGCTACGTCTTGGACGAGCAGCCACCGAGCGACTTACCGGAGGGGTGCACGCCTGAAGAACGCTTGACGTTCGAGAAATGGCATGAGGACAACCGGAAAGTACGCAGTATCATACTGGCTTCGATGTCTAACGACATCCAGAAGCAGTATGAGAGGCTGGACAACGTCTCCGCCATAATGCTCCGTATGAACGAGGTTTATGCGGTTCTAGATAGGCATATTAGATATGGCGCCACAAAAGCATTTTTTGGCACCAAGCTCGCTGAAGGAGCGTCTGTACAGAGTTATGGGGTCAAGATGCTCTCCCTAGTGGAGAAACTTGAGGACCTTAAAGTTGGGCTTAACAATGACACGTACATTGACGTGATCCTCCAGTCGCTTCCTCCATCCTATGACCCGTTTGTTGTAAACTACAATATGAACGGACTTGAGAAGTCTATTTATGAGTTGATCAACATGCTGGTCCAACGGGAACGACACACAAGTCGGCACCGACGGTATTGATAGGAGAGGCTTCACCTCCAAGGCGAATGGCAAGAGGGCCGGATGCTAGAAGAGGACGAAAGGCAAAGGGAAGACGGTTGCGGCCCCATTGTTAGAATAGGTGACTAGAAAGCCAATAGGTTTGGCGATTTTTAACCTATCTGACAACTTGATGTAAATGTAATATTATTTTGTGATGAATAAGATGAGTATTCGTCACTAATAGTACCATCTTTGTTGCGCTCATCTTACATTTCTTAAAACGGTGTTTAACTTATATCCCAACAAAGCCCACAGACCATGGATAACAACTCGTGCAGTTGGGCCACGCATTGGATGGTGGTCATGAAACCAACTGATTAAGAGTTGGGTCTGAAATGTTCCAAGTCGAGGACCTCGAGACAGGCATCGAGAGTCCTATTGAGACTTGCGTTAAGAGTCGTGTTCATTGGACTGACTCGCGGGGATCATCATATGGATGGGTTGGTCGACTGGGGTCGAGCCGACTGGACTGACTCGCGGGGATCATCATATGGAAGCCTTGGAGGCTTGGTCGGTATGATTGGTTTTCCCCAGTTCCCATAGTACGGGAATAATCCTCAGACTTGAGGGATCATGGCAGTTGCGTGCACATGACGGCTGTATCTTGGATCTGGCGAGAGGTAATCATTCTGTAAGATGATTATCATAAGCTTTGTCCAGTGCAGTCGAAATGTGTAGCAAGGACGGTGGATTCCAAGAAGAGGATTCGTCCCCTGTCAGTATGTGATAGAGTTATCTCCTATGCACTCGGAGACACGTTCATGCTGTTTAAATCTGTGGCCACAGTGGTTGGTCGAACAGGGAATGGTTTCTTGTGTCGACGCAACGAAGCATACGTGGTCTCGAGTATTAAGCATAGATGCCTAGTCAAGGATGGGAACCGACGCCTAATTCCATACCCTAGACTAAGGCCGGGAGACGGTAAATGGAAGGATCGTACCCGTACGGAATCGGCGCCTAAATGTTCATGCCAATTCACCTAGTCTCTAGTGGCATGGACCGTTGCTAGACGGCCACCCATGGTAACGGGCCCTTGTGGGACACGAGCCCAAGTCTAGCTGAGGGTGAACCTAAAGGGTCACACACAAATCACCGAGGAGGTTGAGAGATCGACTTGGAGTCAATCTCGAAGGATAAAAATAAGTAATTGGATTACTTAAGAGAAAGTCCATTGGATGGACGGGCCGATATTGTATCGGGCTTTTGTTTAATCGCTAAATTGGATTTTCGATTAAATATGGAAACTGAGACGTTGAGACGTTTGATCTTTTAATTGGATTAAAAGATCAACGGGAATAATTTAAATGGACATTAAATTGGATTTAATGTTGGATTCGTCGTAGTTGGATTACGATAAAACCCGGTCCGTTAAATTATACCGAGAGGAGAAATAATTCCTATTTTGGAGGAAGCAAAATCAGCCATGTTTCATGCTAGGTGGTATGTTGACTTATCTCTTTTGGAAAGAGACAAATCAACTCCAATCAAGCTCTTCCCTTTTGGTATGATTTGATCATACCATAAATTTTGGTAGGCTTGACTGAAGAATTGATGGTGATTGATTGGAATGAATCTAGACATCCTTGGATGAACCTAGACACATTCCAATAATCACATTAATTGTGTATATTATATGAGAATATACAACACCAAGCATAAGTGATTCATTATTCATCTTTTTCTAGGAAAAAGAGAAGAAAAAAAATCCTCTCCTCTCTCTCAAACTCTCGGCCTCTCTCCGTCTGTTACACTTGTGTTCTTCACTTTATTTTGAATCAAGAAGGAGAACAAAGTGTTAGAATAGGTGACCATGTAAGCCAATTTTGGCAGGAATATGTAACCTATGTCTAGACAATTTCAGGTGTTTGATAAATCATTAATGAATAAAAAAGTGAATTTCATTTGGCATCACTTTGTTTGTGTTCACTTATATTTTGTTTTCCATATCTGTTCACTACGCAAACAAAGCCCACGGACTGAGAATCAATTTCGGGGACTGGGACTACGCTTGGAGGTAGGTCCATGGAATCAGTCTTCCCGAATCAGTCCGGAAATCTCCAAGTCAAGGAATCCCGAAAATGGGTACCGGGATTCCATTTGAGACTTGCACTAAGCACCTGCTGTCGTGTTTCATCGACGGGTGACGAGGGTCGTCTAAGCAGTGTTAGTGGGTTAGCATGCTAGGACGCAGCTGACTGAGGTGACTCGCGGGAACCGTCTTACGGAGGACCTTGAGTATGGTCAGCAAGGTATGACGTGTATTCCCGGTTCCAACGGTACAGGCTAAGTCCTTTGACTTGAGGAATTGCTCAGTTTACCTGTACGTTAGGGCTGTATCTTAGATATGGTGAGAGATTGCCAGAATTCTCTTTGGTAGTCATAAGCCATGTCTAGTACAGTTCTGGTGTACAAAGTGACAGTAGTTTCCAAGAAAGGATCTGTCTCCTGCCAATAGGTATTGACAGTTGAGTCTCATGTATGCTCTGTGTCTTGTCCCTAAAATCTGTGGCCACAGTAACTGAACAGAAGGGAAGGATTCCCTTGCGGCGTTTAGTGAGGACAGACCGACACTTAGGTCCAAAATGGGTACCTGCATTATCCGTGCCCTAGACTCTAAGTGATGAGACCGAAGACAGAAGGACAAGTGTACTGTTAGAGCCTAAATGTTCATCCCTGAATATTTCACCTAGTCTCTAGTGCCATGAACCGTTGCTAGATGGCCACCCATGGTAACGGAAGGATTCTAGGAATCCGACCAAGTCTAGCTGAAAGGTGAACCTAAAGAGTCACACACTATCCACACACATTTAGATATTTAATTAGGAATTAAATATTGGAGTGAAGGAATGATTAAATTGGATTTAATCGGTCCTTTATTTTTCTTGGAGAAATAATTCCTTCTATTAGATATAAGGAATTAAATTGATAAATTAGATTTATCAAAGGGATTTATTTAATGGGCTTAAATAATATTTATATTTATTTTAGCCTCTTGGAAATATTTAAATAGGTTTTAAATATTCCATTAAATTAAATTAAATCAACGGTGAGATGAATGGGAGAGATGGATGGCTAGGATTGTTTTGACTAGGTCAAAACACTACTTTGACTAGGTCAAAATCCTAGTCAAAATAGAGTTCTTGAAAGAGGAGTTTAAAGAGGATTAGACTCCTCTTCTATATAAACCCCTAGCATCCTACAAGTTGCAGGATGATGAAACTCCAACACACACACTACAACACACACACACGGATTCTCTCTCCCTCTCTCTCGTCCGATTCTCTCTCCCTCTCCAAGAAATATTTTCTTGGTTCTTTTTGTTCTTGGAACATTAAGAACTTGATGAATCAATACCATTAATTAATAATGTGTTATTGATTCATCCACTCCAAAAACATAAACTTGTTCGTTGCTAGCACGACGTGCAAGATACGTGGGTGGATCATGTGTCACGATTTGGAGGGTCTCAAAGACGAGATCTTGGTGCAAAACGGGGAACAACGCTTGTAGCCGTTGAAGACGAAAACGACAACGGGTAGGTCTCGTTTTAATTTTTCGTCCTCTCTTTAATTTCCAACCCTATGGCCTCCATGATTTATTTTGTGTTATTCGTTCATGAGATACACCGAACGCCCGGGAAATTTCAAAGGCACACCCTTTGAAACGTGTTTTAATTTAAAAGCATGTTTAAATTCCATATTTAATTTTAATTATACCGCGCTTCCGCATTCGCGCTTTTCCCGGGACGATCCACAATTTCTTTCAGTGGTATCAGAGCCCAGTTCGGTGTATAGGCCTAGGGTTTATGTGCGTTTTAAGCATGAAACGTGATTTAGCATGTTTTAATTGAATCTTGAATTTCTTGATTATTAAAGCATGTTATTTTATTGCTTTTAATTCGTGTGAATTTATGAATGTTGGTGTTTTTCTGTTTTTCTTGGGAAACGGGATGGGAAATTAATCTGAAAAACGAGAGAAAACGCCACAGCCGGCCAGCCGGGAAGGCTGGCCGCGCGCAGCCGAGCACTGCCGGTAGGGCGGACGCGCGCAGCATGGGAAGCCGGCCAGCCAGGATGGCTGCGCGCGGGCGTGCGCGCATGGAAGCGCCTCCAGGCGCGCGCGCGGGTAGACAAAGGAGTCTGCGCGCGCGCGCCCGGCAGGCACGCCCATGCGCGCGCGCGCGCAAGGCTGACGGGCGGGGAGCCCGCGCGCGGACGGACACCAGGCGCGCCGCCAGGCGCGCGCGCACGCAGACGGAGGCGTCTGCGCGCGCGCGCCCGGCAGCCACGCCCAGTGCGCGTCTGCGCGCGCGCTCTGCGCACAGCGCAGGCACATGGCCGGCGGCCAGCAAGCCAGCGCGCGCAAGGAAGAGGAGCCTACGCGCGCGTCGGCCTGCCGATGCGCAAGGCCGTGCAGTGCGCTGCCGGTTAGGCGCGCGCGCAAGCAGGCAGGGGCCTGCGCGCGCGCGCCCGGCCAGGCAGCGCCTGCGCGCGCGGCCGGTCGGCTGGCTGCCGCAGGCGGCGACGGCCGGTGGCTGTGAAGCTAGGGTTTTGAAACCCTAGTGTTATTTTATTTTAAATTAATTTTCAGTTTTAATTTTGAATTAATTCTGAAAAATCGTTTTTTTTGGGTTCAATTTTTCCTAAGTTCCTAAAGACATTATTTTAGGAGTAAAATA
The DNA here is from genome assembly GCA_034509735.1 of Sesamum alatum. Taxonomy (NCBI): domain Eukaryota; kingdom Viridiplantae; phylum Streptophyta; class Magnoliopsida; order Lamiales; family Pedaliaceae; genus Sesamum; species Sesamum alatum. Next base: position 4,038,966 of record JACGWO010000013.1, read on the forward strand.
AATTGGATTTGGAATCCCGGGGTTATTTTACTTAAGATAATGAGGAAAGGTTTTCCTAAAACGAGAAAAAAAGATTAATATTACCAAAATTTATATTTTTTTATTTTTCACACGTTGCGCACATGTTCATTTATTTTCATCTTGGATTAATATGATTGGAAATCATGTGTTGTTGGAATATTATGATTATGTGATTGGATCATGTAATTACGTGTGTTGGATGGAAATGGATGATCACGAGCCCTAGACCGAATGTATGGTTTAATTTTCTTTTGGGCCTGTGTGCCTCTTTAACTGCTTTCTACCTCCCTCCTTATGTACTCCCCCCGGGTTTTCGCTGGGTTTCTATTTTTTAATATGTAATGAGAGTAGACTAGGAGTGAGGTTTCTTTTTGTAATTGGTGGAGAAGAAGGAAGGACCACATGGAGAGCCCAGACCGGAGGTCCCTTGGAGTTTTCCATGAAGTGAAGAAAGAGAAAAGAGACCAAGGCCCATCAGCATGATGATTGGGTTACTATTATTGTAATAGTATAGGACCAACCCTAGATTGACCATAGATCCACTGCGGGCTCAGTGGGTCGCATAGGATTTGGGCTCGTGATCATCCAACAGGGGCGTGCTAGGCTTTAATTTTGCATGTGGTTATTATGATGGATGAATGGCTTTTATTTATCATATAACTGCTATGGATGGTTTTTTTTTATGCATTATGGATGGATGTATGCATATATATTATGAGATCTCGGTCATTCACTACTCTCACATTGGTTGGACCAATGTTGAAATATTAGACCCTAGATAAAGTGGACATGAACTCTAGGAGTTTGTCCATGCCTTCCAATCCATGGCACAGTGAGGAAGCTGTTTTAGGTCAATAGCGTGGTCTCACGAGTCGTGGCACGTTATTGTACTTAAAAGAAGCTGCACTATGTCATGAACGAAAAATGGGCTGCTGTTACCTGTCTCACGAGTCGTGGGGGTACCAGTGGGTCTGTGGCTCGGTCGATTGGGTCGGGTCTAACGCCCAATTAGCATGATTCGCTTGGAGTCCTTGGGATCATGCGAAAGGGTGAGGCAATAATCTTGGGAATCTCGTGGAACGAGAATGGTATGGAATACCTCCCACAGGGTCTTTTCCATGCGAATCGTAAAAGCGGGGTATGGGAAAAATCGCTGTGGATCCCAAGCCCACTAGGAAAGGATTTCCCGAAAATCACGTTTGAGAGTACCGTGTTTTCGTATAAATAGTGGGAGGATTAAATGACTAAAGACCAAGCATTTAATTATTTCATCAAACCACCGTCTTTATTTTCTGCTGATCGCGCGTTGTTTTCTAAATGTAGATTTAAAATGTCTAAGAACCCACTATCAACCATTCTTGAGACAAACAAATTCAATGGAACAAATTACAACGACTGGTTGCGCAATCTCAGGATAGTCCTAGATTACGAGAACCAAGGCTACGTCATGGACGAGCCTCTCCCTAGGACCTTGCCGGAAGGATCCACGCCAGAAGAACGTGAGACGTTCGAGACTTGGCATAAGGATAACCGGAAGGTCCGTAGCGTCATACTTGCTTCGATGACCAATGAGATTCAGAAGCAATATGAAAGGCTAGACGATGTCTCTTCCATTATGGCTCGCCTTAAGGATTGCTATGCAGTCCCGGACCGGCATACTAGGTATGTCGCGACCAAGGCGTTCTTTGGAACTAAAATGACAGAAGGATCCTCTGTACAAGAGCATGGGGTTAAAATGCTTACCCTAGTGGAAAAGCTCGAGGACCTAAAGGCAGGTCTCGATAACGAAACGTACATAGATGTGATCCTTCAGTCACTCCCACCCTCCTTCGACCAATTTATCGTCAACTATAACATGAATGCACTTGAGAAGGGCATTCATGAGTTGATCAATATGTTGGTGCAATACGAGGCAACGACTAAGAAGTCCACGCCTTCGGTATTGTTTGGAGGTGCTTCAACTTCCAAGACGAAAGGCAAGGGTGCCGGACGTTGGAAAAAGAAGAAGGGGAAGGGAAAAGCCGTCATAGCAGCTACGAACACTCAGAGTGTTCCCATTGCCAAAGAGGGGAAAGGCAAAGGAAAGGGAAAGGTTGTCTCCAAGCAACTGTCAAAGGCATATGACATATGTATCAACTGCCGTGAGAAAGGGCATTGGAAGAGAGAGTGCCCCAAACTCTTCTCAAACCAAGGTATATATGTGATTGAGGTTAATATGGTCACTAATTCTGCCTCTTGGGTATTGGATACCGGCTGTGGAGCTCACATTTGCAATGATTTGCAGGTGCTGAAAAGAAGCAGAAAACTAAGTAGCGGGGACATGATCCTAAAGCTTGGAAATGGCAAGGCCATCTCGGCAGAAGCAGTAGGATCCGCCACTTTAGTGATTAGTGATACCATTAGCATAGAATTAGAGCAGGTTTATTTTGTACCTAGTATGATTAAGAACATCATTTCCATTCCATTGTTGGACAATAGTGGTTATGAGTTCAGAATCAATAAAAATTGCTTTTATTTGATGAGGTGTGAATTGCTCATCTACTTGGTACATTGCACAAACGGGCTCTATATCTTGCAACAAACGAATTTCGTTCTTAACGCTCAACACAAACGGAAATTAGATAATAACGGAACGCACGTCTGTGGCACGCTAGGCTAGGTCACATATCCCAAGATAGGATGAAAAGGTTGGTAGACTCAAAGAACCTAGAGGTTGGGGACTTGAGCGATCTACCAACTTGTGAATCTTGTCTAAGAGGGAAAATGACCAAGAAGCCCTTTGTAGGTCAAAACAGGCTTGCCACGGTTCTGTTGGACTTGGTCCATACAGACGTATGTGGACCACTAAGGACGCAGGCTCGAGGTGGGTTCTCCTACTTCATAACCTTCACCGATGATCATTCACGGTATGGTTATGTTTACCTAATGAGGTACAAGTCTGAAGCTCTTGAGAGGTTTAAAGAATTCAGACTTGAAGTGGAGAACCAGACCAACTGCAAAATTAAAGTCCTACGGTCAGACCGAGGTGGTGAATACCTTAGTGCCGAATTCCTTGATTATCTAAAAGAACATGGTATAATATCAGAATGGACACCTCCCGGAACACCACAGTTAAACGGCATCTCTGAAAGGAGAACCGAACCCTGTTGGACATGGTTCGGTCCATGATGAGTTTTACCAAATTGCCCTTATCGTTTTGGGGTTATGCATTAGAAACGGCAGCCAAGTTGTTGAATTTGGCGCCTACCAGTACATTGACCCAAACGCCATATGAGATATGGCACGGCAAGCCTGCGTCCTACAATTACTTGAAAGTGTGGGGTAGCCCCGCATACGTCAAGAGATTAGTGGGAGATAAGCTAGAATCCAGGTCTAGCCTATGCAGGTTCGTTGGATACCCTAGAGAAACTGCGGGTTATTACTTTTATGACCCTTTGGAACAAAAGGTATTTGTTTCAAGGAATGCAGTATTCTTGGAGCAAGGCTTCCCGGAGGATATCCAACCTGATGAGCTGATCCTTGAGGAATCAAGTGATGGAACTCAGCCATCAGAAATAGCCGCGGAAACCTCACCAAGAGGATTTAGGATTAACGCACGGAGGGCTGACCAACCTAGAGAAGTCCAACATGCTAGGCATGAAGGACAACCTCAAGAAAGGCCAGTCCCGGCCCCTGAACCGCCGGCTCCGATACAGTCAGCGCCCACAGTCACCACTGACGTTCCCGTCCTCCGTAGGTCCACTAGAGAATCCAGACCTCCAGTGAGATATGGGTTTCTAGGTGCGATCGATCTTCTGGATAACGATCCTAAGACATACGGGGAAGCGATGTCTAACGTCGACTCCGGGAAATGGCTTGAGGCCATGAAGACCGAAATGGACTCCATGAGCGAGAACCAAGTTTGGAGACTTGTAGATCCACCGAAAGGTGTTAAGCCAGTGGGCTGTAAGTGGGTCTACAAGCGCAAACTCGGCGTTGATGGAGAAGTCACAACCTTTAAGGCTAGGCTTGTAGCTAAGGGATACACTCAACGACCCGGGTCGATTTTGAGGATACCTACTCGCCAGTAGCCATGGCTAAGTCCATTCGGATCCTGCTTGCCATAGCAGCATGGTATGACTATGAAATATGGCAGATGGACGTGAAAATGGCCTTCCTCAACGGTTTCGTTGAAGAAGAGATCTATATGGATCAGCCGGAGGGTTTCACGGTCACTGGAGAAGATCAGAAGGTCTGTCGTCTCCAGAAGTCCATCTATGGCCTCAAACAAGCATCCCGAAGTTGGAACATTCGATTTGATGAAGTAATACGGGGATATGACTTCATCAAAAACGAATCCGACCCTTGTGTATACAAGAAGGTCAGTGGGAGCTCTATAGTGTTCCTAGTGCTTTACGTGGATGACATTCTGCTCATTGGTAATGACGTCAGAATGTTAGGAAACGCAAAAGCATGGTTGTCAACCAAGTTTTCCATGAAGGACTTGGGTGAAGCCTCCTACATCCTAGGCATCCAGATTGTCAGGGACAGATCTAAAAGGATGTTAGGGCTCACCCAAAACTCGTATATGGAGAAAGTCCTAAAGAGATATCGAATGGACAACTCCAAACGAGTATTCCTTCCAATGAGGCATGGGATCAAGTTGTCCAAGAAGCAGTCCCCGCAGACTGATGAGGAACTTGAAAAGATGAAAGTCATCCCCTATGCTTCTGCCGTAGGTAGCATCCAATATGCGGTCCATTGCACCAGGCCTGACATTGCATACGCTTTAAGCGTGACAAGCAGATATCAGTCCTGTGCAGGAGAGGCACATTGGAATGCCGTTAAGGGCATCCTTAAGTACCTTAGGAGGACTAAGGAAATGTTCTTGGTCTATGGCAATGGAGAACTAATTCTGGAAGGCTTTAGCGACGCTAGCTTCCAGTCTGATGACGATGATGCCAAGTCTCAATCGGGGTATGTATTCAAACTCAACGGAGGAGTAGTGGCTTGAAAAAGTTCCAAGCAAGCAACCACTGCTGACTCTACCACTGAGGCTGAATACATAGCAGCTTCAGAAGCTGCTAAGGAAGCGGTTTGGATGAGAAACTACATCCAAGAGTTGGGTGTGGTGCCTAGCATCGCCGAGCCTGTTGTCATCTTCTGTGATAACAACGGTTGCAATAGCGCAAGCAAAGGAACCGAGATCTCATCACCGTTCCAAACACATTCTTAGACGCTACCATCTTCTTAGAGAAATGGTAGGAAGAGGTGACATTCGGATGGACCGAGTCAACTCAGCAGACAACACAGCAGACCCGCTGACAAAGCCTATGTCGCAGAGTGCTCATACGCAACATCTTGAGAAGATGGGGATTAGGCATATGGGTGATTGGCTTTAAAGGTCAAGTGGGAGATTGTTAGAATAGGTGACCATGTAAGCCAATTTTGGTAGGAATATGTAACCTATGTCTAGACAATTTCAGGTGTTTGATAAATCATTAATGAATAAAGAAGTGAATTTCATTTGGCATCACATTGTTTGTGTTCACTTATATTTGTTTTCCATATCTGTTCACTACGCAAACAAAGCCCACGGACTGAGAATCAATTTCGGGGACTGGGACTACGCTTGGAGGTAGGTCCATGGAATCAGTCTTCCCGAATCAGTCCGGAAATCTCCAAGTCAAGGAATCCCGAAAATGGGTACCGGGATTCCATTTGAGACTTGCACTAAGCACCTGCTGTCGTGTTTCATCGACGGGTGACGAGGGTCGTCTAAGCAGTGTTAGTGGGTTAGCATGCTAGGACGCAGCTGACTGAGGTGACTCGCGGGAACCGTCTTACGGAGGACCTTGAGTATGGTCAGCAAGGTATGACGTGTATTCCCGGTTCCAACGGTACAGGCTAAGTCCTTCGACTTGAGGAATTGCTCAGTTTACCTGTACGTTAGGGCTGTATCTTAGATATGGTGAGAGATTGCCAGAATTCTCTTTGGTAGTCATAAGCCATGTCTAGTACAGTTCTGGTGTACAAAGTAACAGTAGTTTCCAAGAAAGGATCTGTCTCCTGCCAATAGGTATTGACAGTTGAGTCTCATGTATGCTCTGTGTCTTGTCCCTAAAATCTGTGGCCACAGTAAGTGAACAGAAGGGAAGGATTCCCTTGCGGCGTTTAGTGAGGACAGACCGACACTTAGGTCCAAAATGGGTACCTGCATTATCCGTGCCCTAGACTCTAAGTGATGAGACCGAAGACAGAAGGACAAGTGTACTGTTAGAGCCTAAATGTTCATCCCTGAATATTTCACCTAGTCTCTAGTGCCATGGACCGTTGCTAGATGGCCACCCATGGTAACGGAAGGATTCTAGGAATCCGACCAAGTCTAGCTGAAAGGTGAACCTAAAGAGTCACACACTATCCACACACATTTAGATATTTAATTAGGAATTAAATATTGGAGTGAAGGAATGATTAAATTGGATTTAATCGGGTCCTTTATTTTCTTGGAGAAATAATTCCTTCTATTAGATATAAGGAATTAAATTGATAAATTAGATTTATCAAAGGATTTATTTAATGGGCTTAAATAATATTTATATTTATTTTAGCCTCTTGGAAATATTTAAATAGGTTTTAAATATTCCATTAAATTAAATTAAATCAACGGTGAGATGAATGGGAGAGATGGATGGCTAGGATTGTTTTGACTAGGTCAAAAACACTACTTTGACTAGGACTTTGACTAGGTCAAAATCCTAGTCAAAATAGAGTTCTTGAAAGAGGAGTTTAAAGAGGATTAGACTCTCTTCTATATAAACCCCTAGCATCCTACAAGTTGCAGGATGATGAAACTCCAACACACACACTACAACACACACACACGGATTCTCTCTCCCTCTCTCTCGTCCGATTCTCTCTCCCTCTCCAAGAAATATTTTCTTGGTTCTTTTTGTTCTTGGAACATTAAGAACTTGATGAATCAATACCATTAATTAATAATGTGTTATTGATTCATCCACTCCAAAAACATAAACTTGTTCGTTGCTAGCACGACGTGCAAGATACGTGGGTGGATCGTGTGTCACGATTTGGAGGGTCTCAAAGACGAGATCTTGGTGCAAAACGGGAACAACGCTTGTAGCCGTTGAAGACGAAAACGACAACGGGTAGGTCTCGTTTTAATTTTTCGTCCTCTCTTTAATTTCCAACCCTATGGCCTCCATGATTTATTTTGTGTTATTCGTTCATGAGATACAGCGAACGCCCGGGAAATTTCAAAGGCACACCCTTTGAAACGTGTTTTAATTTAAAAGCATGTTTAAATTCCATATTTAATTTTAATTATACCGCGCTTCCGCATTCGCGCTTTTCCCGGGACGATCCACAATTTCTTTCAGTGGTATCAGAGCCCGGTTCGGTGTATAGGCCTAGGGTTTATGTGCGTTTTAAGCATGAAACGTGATTTAGCATGTTTTAATTGAATCTTGAATTTCTTGATTATTAAAGCATGTTATTTTATTGCTTTTAATTCGTGTGAATTTATGAATGTTGGTGTTTTTCTGTTTTTCTTGGGAAACGGGATGGGAAATTAATCTGAAAAACGAGAGAAAACGCCACAGCCGGCCAGCCGGGAAGGCTGGCCGCGCGCAGCCGAGCACTGCCAGTAGGGCGGACGCGCGCAGGCATAGGAAGCCTGCGCGCGCGCGCACTGCCGGCCGCGCAGGGGCAGCGCGCAGCCAGGATGGCTGCGCGTGGGCGTGCGCGCATGGAAGCGCCTCCAGGCGCGCGCGCAAGGCTGACGGGCGGGGAGCCCGCGCGCGGACGGGCACCAGGCGCGCGCGCACGCAGACGGAGGCGTCTGCGCGCGCGCGCCCGGCAGCCACGCCCAGTGCGCGTCTGCGCGCGCGCTCTGCGCACAGCGCAGGCACACGGCCGGCGGCCAGCAAGCCAGCGCGCGCAAGGAAGAGGAGCCTGCGCGCGCGTCGGCCTGCCGATGCGCTAGGCCGTGCAGTGCGCTGCCGGTCAGGCGCGCGCGCAAGCAGGCAGGGGCCTGCGCGCGCGCGCCGGCCAGGCAGCGCCTGCGCGCGCGCGGCCGGCCTGCGGCGGCGGCCGGTGGCTGTGAAGCTAGGGTTTTGAAACCCTAGTGTTATTTTATTTTAAATTAATTTTCAGTTTTAATTTTGAATTAATTCTGAAAAATCGTTTTTTGGGTTCAATTTTTCCTAAGTTCCTAAAGACATTATTTTAGGAGTAAAATAAATTGGATTTGGAATCCCGGGGTTATTTTACTTAAGATAATGAGGAAAGGTTTTCCTAAAACGAGAAAAAAAGATTAATATTACCAATATTTATATTTTTTTATTTTTCACACGTTGCGCACATGTTCATTTATTTTCATCTTGGATTAATATGATTGGAAATCATGTGTTGTTGGAATATTTTGATTATGTGATTGGATCATGTAATTACGTGTGTTGGATGGAAATGGATGATCACGAGCCCTAGACCGAATGTATGGTTTAATTTTCTGTTGGGCCGTGGTTCTCAGCGGTCCAAGGCAAATGATGTCTGCATGCATTGCCACGGGAAAGGGCATTGGAAGAGGGAGTGCCCACAACTCCTCTCCAACCCAAGTATGTTTGTGGTTGAAGTTTATATGATTACTAATTCTGCTTCATGTGTTGAAATAGGTGACCAGAAAGCCAATAGGTTTGGGAATTTGTAACCTATTCGACAACTTGATGTAAATGTAATATTATTATGTCATGAATAAGATGAGTGTTCGTCACCACTGCTACCTTCTTTGTTGCGCTCATCTTACATTTGTTAAACCGGTGTTTAACTTATATCGCCACAAAGCCCACAGACCATGGATAACAACTCGTGCAGTTGGGCCACGCATTGGATGGTGGTCATGAAACCAACTGATTAAGAGTTGGGTTTGAAACGTTCCAAGTCGAGGACCTCGAGACAGGGCATCGAGAGTCCTATTGAGACTTGCGTCAAGAGTCATGTTCATTGGATGAGTGTCGTGTTTCATCGGCGACAGGCGTGGGACGCCTATACGATCTTGATGGGTTGGTCGACTGGGGTCGAGCCGACTGGACTGACTCGCGGGGATCATTATATGGAAGCCTTGGAGGCATGGTCGGTATGATTGGTTTTCCCCGGTTTCGATAGTACGGGAGTAATCCTCATACTTGAGGAATCATAGCAGTCGCGTGCACATGACGGCTGTATCTTGGATCTGGCAAGAGGTAATCATTCTGTAAGATGATTATCATAAGCCTTGTCCAGTGCAGTCGGAATGTGTAGCGAGGACGGTGGATTCCAAGAAGAGGATTCGTCCCCTGTCAGTATGTGATAGAGGTATCTCATATGCACTCGGACACACGTTCATGTTGTTTAAATCTGTGGCCACAGTGGTTGGTCGAACAGGGAATAGTTTCCTGTGTCGATGCAATGAAGCATACGTGGTCGCGAGTATTAAGCATAGATGCCTAGTCAAGGATGGGAACCGACGCCCAATTCCATACCCTAGACTAAGGCCGGGAGACGGTAGACGGAAGGATCATACCCGTACGGAATCGGCGCCTAAATGTTCACGCCAATTCACCTAGTCTCTAGTGCCATGGACCGTTGCTAGACGGCCACCCATGGCAACGGGCCCTTGTGTGACACGGGCCTAAGTCTAGCTGAGGGTGAACCTAAAGGGTCACACAAAAATCACCGAGGAGGTTGAGAGATTGACTTGGAGTCAATCTCGAAGGATAAAATAAGTAATTGGATTACTTAAGGGAAAGTCCATTGGTTGGACGGGCCGATATTGTATCGGGCTTCCGTTTAATTGGTAAATTGGAGTTTCAATTAAATATGGAAAGTTGAGACGTTGGATCTTTTAATTGGATTAAAAGATCAACGGAAATAATTTAAATGGACATTAAATTGGATTAAATGTTGGGTTCGTCGTAATTGGATTACGATAAAATCCGGTCCGTTAAATTATACCCGAGAGGAGAAATAATTCCTATTTTGGAATAGGAAGAAGTTGGACTTCTTCCCTTAATTAAACATGGCCAACATGCTCCCTTGGAGGAAGCAAAATCAGCCATGATTCATGCTAGGTGGTATGTTTGTTAGAATAGGTGACCATGTAAGCCAATTTTGGCAGGAATATGTAACCTATGTCTAGACAATTTCAGGTGTTTGATAAAACATATATGAATAAAGAAGTGAAAAGTTCATATGGTAATACTTTGTTTACGTTCACTTATATCTGCTTTTTACATATCTGTTCACTACGCAAACAAAGCCCACGGACTAAGAATCGATTGCGGGGATTGGGACTACGCTTAGAGGTAGGTCCATGAAATCAGTCTTACCGAATCAGTCCGGAAATCTCCAAGTCAAGGAATCCCGAAAATGGGTACCGGGATTCCCTTTGAGACTTGGACTAAGCATCTGCTGTCGTATTTCATCGACAGGTGACGAAGGTCGTCTAAGCAGTGTTAGTGGGTAAGCATGCTAGGAAGCAGCTGACTGAGGTGACTCGCAGGAACCGTCTGACAGAGGACCTTGAGTATGGTCTGCAAGGTATGACGTATTCCCGGTTCCAACAGTACAGGTCAAGTTCTTTGACTTGAGGAACTGCTGAGTTTACCTGTGCATCAGGTCTGTATCTTAGATATGGTGAGAGATTGCCAAAATACTCTTGAGTAATCATAAGCCATGTCTAGTGCAGCTCGGGTGTACAGAGTGACAGTAGTTTCCGAGAAAGGATCTGTCTCCTGTCAAAAGGTATTGACAGTTGAGTCTCTTGTATGCTCTGTGTGTTGTCCCTAAAATCTGTGGCCACAGTAACTAAACAGAAGGAAGGTTTCCCTTGCGGTGTTTAGTAAGGACAGACCGACACTTAGGTCCAAAATGGGTACCTGCATTTTCCGTGCCCTTGACTCTAAGTGATGAGACCGAAGACAGAAGGACAAGTGTACTGTTAGGTCCTAAATGTTCATCCCCGATTATTTCACCTAGTCTCTAGTGCCATGGACCGTTGCTAGATGGCCACCCATGGTAACGGGCGGATTCTAGGAATCCGACCAAGTCTAGCTGAAAGGTGAACCTAAAGAGTCATACAATATCCACACACACACTTAAGTATTTAATTTGGAATTAAATATTGGAGTAAAGGAATGATTAAATTAGATTTAATCGAGTCCTATATTTTCTTGGAGAAATTAGTTCCTTCTATTTGATAAAGGGAATTAAATTAATAAATTGGATTTATTAAGGGAATTGATTTAATGGGCCTAGAAATATTAATATTTATTTATTATATTTATTTGGCCTTTTGGAATATTTAATGGAATTTAAATATTTCATTAAATTAAAATCAACGGTTGAGATGGAAAGGGGTGATGGAAGGCTAAGATTGGTTTGACTAGTTCAAACACTAGTTTGACTAGGAATTTGTCTAGGTCAAAATCCTAGTCAAATTAGAGTTCTTAGAGTTGGAGTTTCAAGTGGTCTGCGCGCGAGCGCCCGGCAGGCGCGCCCAGTGCACGTCTACGCGCACACTGCGTAGGGTGCTGCCGGCAGCCAGCAGGCCAATGCGCGCGCGAGGCAAGGGAGCCTGCGCACGCGACAGCCTGCCAGAACGCCAGGCCGCGCATCACGCTGCCGGCCAGGCGCGCGCGCACACAGGCAGGGGGCCTGCGCGCGTGCGCCCGACTAGGCAGCGCCTGCGCGCACGCAGGGGGCGGCAGGCTGAGCCTGCTGCCCTGTGCGCGCGCCGGCAGGCCGCTGCCGGCGGCGGCGGCTGCTGCTAGGGTTTTAAAATCCTAGTAGTGTTTTTTTTATTTTTAAATTATTTTCAGCTTTAATTTTGAATTAATTCTAAAAAATCATTTTTTGGGTTCAATTATGCCTAATTTTCTAAAGACATTATTTTGGCGGGTATATGTAACCCCAGGCACACACTACTCGTCTGTTAGAATAGGTGACCATGTAAGCCAATTTTGGCGGGTATATGTAACCTATGTCTAGACAATTATAGGTATTTTGATAAATCATTAATGAATAAAGAAGTGAATTTTCATTTGGCATTACTTTGTTTGTGTTCACTTGCACCTATTTTTCCATATCTGTTCACTACGCAAACAGAGCCCACGGACTGAGATTCGATTTCGGGGACTGGGACTACGCTTGGAGGTAGGTCCATGAAATCAGTCTTCCCGAATCAGTCCGGAAATCTCCAAGTCAAGGAATCCCGAAAATGGGTACCGGGATTCCATTTGAGACTTGCACTAAGCATCTGCTGTCGTGTTTCATCGACGGGTGACGAGGATCGTCTAAGCAGTGTTAGTGGGTTAGCCTGCTAGGACGCAGCTGACTGAGGTGACTCGCGGGAACCGTCTTACGGAGGACCTTGAGTATGGTCTGCTAGGTATGACGTGTATTCCCGGTTCCAACGGTACAGGTAAAGTCCTTTGACTTGAGGAATTACTGAGTTTACCTTTACATCAGGATTGTATCTTAGATATGGTGAGAGATTGCCAGAATTCCATTTGGTAGTCATAAGCCATGTCTAGTGCAGTTCTGATGTACAAAGTGACAGTAGTTTCCAAGAAAGGATCTGTCTCCTGTCAATAGGTTTTGACAGTTGAGTCTCATGTATGCTCTAGGTCTTGTCCCTAAAAACTGTGGCCACAGTGACTGAACAGAAGGAAGGGTTCCCTCGCGGCGTTTAGTGTGGACAGACCGACACTTAGGTCCAAAATGGGTATCTGCATTTTCCGTGCCTTAGACTCTAAGTGTTGAGACCGTAGACAGAAGGACAAGCGTACTGTTAGAGCCTAAATGTTCATCCCTGAATATTTCACCTAGTCTCTAGTGCCATGGACCGTTGCTAGATGGCCACCCATGGTAACGGACGGATTCTAGGAATCCGACCAAGTCTAGCTGAATGGTGAACCTAAAGAGTCACACACTAGCTAGTGTGGATAGTGTGTGACTCTTTAGGTTCACCATTCAGCTAGACTTGGTCGGATTCCTAGAATCCGTCCGTTACCATGGGTGGCCATCTAGCAACGGTCCATGGCACTAGAGACTAGGTGAAATATTCAGGGATGAACATTTAGGCTCTAACAGTACACTTGTCCTTCTGTCTTCGGTCTCATCACTTAGAGTCTAGGGCACGGAAAATGCAGGTACCCATTTTGGACCTAAGTGTCGGTCTGTCCTCACTAAACGCCGCAAGGGAATCCTTCCCTTCTGTTCAGTCACTGTGGCCACAGTTTTAGGGACAAGACCTAGAGTATACATGAGACTCAACTGCCAAAACCTATTGACAGGAGACAGATCCTTTCTTGGAAACTACTGTCACTTTGCACACCAGAACTGCACTAGACATGGCTTATGACTACCAAAGAGAATTCTGGCAATCTCTCACCATATCTAAGATACAGCCCTGATGTACAGGTAAACTCAGCAATTCCTCAAGTCAAAGGACTTGACCTGTACCGTTGGAACCGGGAATACACGTCATACCTTGCTGACCATACTCAAGGTCCTCCGTAAGACGGTTCCCGCGAGTCACCTCAGTCAGCTGCGTCCTCGCATGCTAACCCACTAACACTGCTTAGACGACCCTCGTCACCCGTCGATGAAACACGACAGCAGGTGCTTAGTGCAAGTCTCAAATGGAATCCCGGTACCCATTTTCGGGATTCCTTGACTTGGAGATTTCCGGACTGATTCGGGAAGACTGATTCCATGGACCTACCTCCAAGCGTAGTCCCAGTCCCCGAAATCGAATTTCAGTCCGTGGGCTCTGTTTGCGTAGTGAACAGATATGGATAAATAGGTGCAAGTGAACACAAACAAAGTAATGCCAAATGAAAATTCACTTCTTTATTCATTAATGATTTATCAAAACACTTATAATTGTCTAGACATAGGTTACATATACCCGCCAAAATTGGCTTACATGGTCACCTATTCTAACAATCTCCCACTTGACCTTTAAAGCCAATCACCCATATGCCTAATCCCCATCTTCTCAAGATGTTGCGTATGAGCACTTTGCGACATAGGCTTTGTCAGCGGGTCTGCTGTGTTGTCTGCTGAGTTGACTCGGTCCATCCGAACGTCACCTCTTCCTACCATTTCTCTAAGAAGATGGTAGCGTCTAAGAATGTGTTTGGAACGGTGGTGAGATCTCGGTTCCTTCGCTTGCGCTATTGCACCGTTGTTATCACAGAAGATGACAACGGGCTCGGCGATGCTAGGCACCACACCCAACTCTTGGATGTAGTTTCTCATCCAAACCGCTTCCTTGGCAGCTTCTGAAGCTGCTATGTATTCAGCCTCAGTGGTGGAGTCAGCAGTGGTTGCTTGCTTGGAACTTTTCCAAGCCACTACTCCTCCGTTGAGCTTGAATATATACCCCGATTGAGACTTGGCATCATCGTCATCAGACTGGAAGCTGGCGTCGCTAAAGCCTTCCAGAATTAGTTTTCCATTGCCATAGACTAAGAACATTTCCTTAGTCCTCCTTAGGTACTTAAGGATGCCCTTAACTGCATTCCAATGTGCCTCTCCTGCACAGGACTGATATCTGCTAGTCACGCTCAAAGCGTATGCAATGTCAGGCCTGGTGCAGTGGACCGCATATTGGATGCTACCTACGGCAGAAGCATAGGGGATGACTTTCATCTTTTCAAGTTCCTCATCAGTCTGCGGGGACTGCTTCTTGGATAACTTGATCCCATGCCTCATTGGAAGGAATCCTCGTTTGGAGTTGTCCATTCGATATCTCTTTAGGACTTTCTCCATATACGAGTTTTGGGTGAGCCCTAACATCCTTTTAGATCTGTCCCTGACAATCTGGATGCCTAGGATGTACGAGGCTTCACCCAAGTCTTTCATGGAAAACTTGGTTGACAACCATGCTTTTGTGTTTCCTAACATTCTGACGTCATTTCCAATGAGCAGAATGTCATCCACGTAAAGCACTAGGAACACTATGGAGCTCCCACTGACCTTCTTGTATACACAAGGGTCGGATTCGTTTTTGATGAAGTCATAACCCCGTATTACCTCATCAAATCGAATGTTCCAACTCCGGGAAGCTTGTTTGAGGCCATAGATGGACTTCTGGAGACGACAGACCTTCTGTTCTTCTCCAGCGACCGTGAAACCCTCCGGCTGATCCATATAGATCTCTTCTTCAACGAAGCCGTTGAGGAAGGCCGTTTTCACGTCCATCTGCCATATTTCATAGTCATACCATGCTGCTATGGCAAGCAGGATCCGAATGGATTTAGCCATGGCTACTGGCGAGTAGGTATCCTCAAAATCGACCCCGGGTCGTTGAGTGTATCCCTTAGCTACAAGCCTAGCCTTGAAGGTAGTGACCTCTCCATCAACGCCGAGTTTGCGCTTGTAGACCCACTTACAGCCCACTGGCTTAACACCTTTCGGTGGATCTACAAGTCTCCAAACTTGGTTCTCGCTCATGGAGTCCATTTCGGTTTTCATGGCCTCAAGCCATTTCCCAGAGTCGATGTCTGACATCGCTTCCCCGTATGTCTTAGGATCGTTATCCAGAAGATCGGTCGCACCTAGAAATCCATATCTCACTGGAGGTCTGGATTCTCTAGTGGACCTTCGGAGAACGGGAACGTTAGTGGTAACTGTGGGCGCTGACTGTATCGGAGCCGGCGGTTCAGGGGCCGGGGCTGGCCTGCCTTGAGGTTGTCCTTCATGCCTAGCATGTTGGACTTCTCTAGGTTGGTCAGTCCTCCGTTCATTAATCCTGAATCCTCTTGGTGAGGTTTCCGCGGCTATTTCTGATGGCTGAGTTCCATCACTTGATTCCTCAAGGATCAGCTCATCAGGTTGGATATCCTCTGTGAAGCCTTGCTCCAAGAATACTGCATTCCTTGAAACAAATACCTTTTGTTCCAAAGGGTCATAAAAGTAATAACCCGCAGTTTCTTTAGGGTATCCAACGAACCTGCATAGGCTACACCTGGATTCTAGCTTATCTCCCACTAACCTCTTGACGTATGCGGGGCTACCCCACACTTTCAAGTAGTTGTAGGACGCAGGCTTGCCGTGCCATATCTCATATGGCGTTTGGGTCAATGCACTGGTAGGCGCCAAATTCAACAACTTGGCTGCCGTTTCTAATGCATAACCCCAAAACGATAAGGGCAATTTGGTAAAACTCATCATGGACCGAACCATGTCCAACAGGGTTCGGTTCCTCCTTTCAGAGACGCCATTTAACTGTGGTGTTCCGGGAGGTGTCCATTCCGATATTATACCATTTTCTTTTAGATAATCTAGGAATTCGGTACTAAGGTATTCACCGCCTCGGTCTGACCGTAGGACTTTAATTTTGCAGTTGGTCTGGTTCTCCACTTCAAGCCTGAATTCTTTAAACCTCTCAAGAGCTTCAGACTTGTACCTCATCAGGTAAACATAACCGTACCGTGAATGATCATCGGTGAAGGTTATGAAGTAGGAGAACCCACCTCGGGCCTGCGTCCTTAGTGGTCCACATACGTCTGTATGGACCAAGTCCAACAGACCTGTGGCAAGCCTGCTTTGTCCTACAAAGGGCTTTTTGGTCATTTTCCCTCTTAGACAAGACTCACAAGTTGGTAGATCACTCAAGTCCCCAACCTCTAGGTTCTTTGAGTCTACCAACCTTTTCATCCTATCTTGGGATATGTGACCTAGCCTAGCGTGCCACAGACGTGCGTTCCCGTTATTATCTAATTTCCGTTTGTGTTGAGCGTTAAGAATGAAATTCGTTTGTTGCAAGATATAGAGCCCGTTGTGCAATGTACCAAGTAGATGAGCAATTCCACACCTCATCAAATAAAAGCAATTTTTATTGATTCTGAACTCATAACCACTATTGTCCAACAATGGAATGGAAATGATGTTCATAATCATACTAGGTACAAAATAAACCTGCTCTAATTCTATGCTAATGGTATCACTAATTACTAAAGTGGCGGATCCTACTGCTTCTGCCGAGATGGCCTTGCCATTTCCGAGCTTCAGGATCATGTCCCCGCTACTTAGTTTTCTGCTTCTTTTCAGCACCTGCAAATCATTGCAAATGTGAGCTCCACAGCCGGTATCCAATACCCAAGAGGCAGAATTAGTGACCATATTAACCTCAATCACATTTATACCTTGGTTTGAGAAGAGTTTGGGGCACTCTCTCTTCCAATGCCCTTTCTCACGGCAGTTGATACATATGTCATATGCCTTTGACTGTTGCTTGGAGACAACCTTTCCCTTTCCTTTGCCTTTCCCCTCTTTGGCAATGGGAACACTCTGAGTGTTCGTAGCTGCTATGACGGCTTTTCCCTTCCCCTTCTTCTTTTTCCAACGTCCGGCACCCTTGCCTTTCGTCTTGGAAGTTGAAGCACCTCCAAATAATACCGAAGGCGTGGACTTCTTAGTCGTTGCCTCGTATTGCACCAACATATTGATCAACTCATGAATGCCCTTCTCAAGTGTATTCATGTTATAGTTGACGATAAATTGGTCGAAGGAGGGTGGGAGTGACTGAAGGATCACATCTATGTACGTTTCATTATCGAGACCTGCCTTTAGGTCCTCGAGCTTTTCCACTAGGGTAAGCATTTTAACCCCATGCTCTTGTACAGAGGATCCTTCTGTCATTTTAGTTCCAAAGAACGCCTTGGTCGCGACATACCTAGTATGCCGGTCCGGGACTGCATAGCAATCCTTAAGGCGAGCCATAATGGAAGGGACATCGTCTAGCCTTTCATATTGCTTCTGAATCTCATTGGTCATCGAAGCAAGTATGATGCTACGGACCTTCCGGTTATCCTTATGCCAAGTCTCGAACGTCTCACGTTCTTCTGGCGTGGATCCTTCCGGTAAGGTCCTAGGGAGAGGCTCGTCCATGACGTAGCCTTGGTTCTCGTAATCTAGGACTATCCTGAGATTGCGCAACCAGTCGTTGTAATTTGTTCCATTGAATTTGTTTGTCTCAAGAATGGTTGATAGTGGGTTCTTAGACATTTTAAAATCTACATTTAGAAAACAACGCGCGATCAGCAGAAAATAAAGACGGTGGTTTGATGAAATAATTAAATGCTTGGTCTATAGTCATTTAATCCTCCCACTATTTATACGAAAACACGGTACTCTCAAACGTGATTTTCGGGAAATCCTTTCCTAGTGGGCTTGGGATCCACAGCGATTTTTCCCATACCCCGCTTTTACGATTCGTATGGAAAAGATCCTGTGGGAGGTATTCCATACCATTCTCGTTCCACGAGATTCCCAAGATTATTGCCTCACCCTTTTGCATGATCCCGAGGACTCCAAGCGAATCATGCTAATTGGGCGTTAGACCCGACCCAATCGACCGAGCCATGGACCCACTAGTACCCCCACGACTCGTGAGACAGGTAACAGCAGCCCATTTTTCGTTCATGACACAATGCAGCTTCTTTTAAGTACAATAACGTGCCACGACTCGTGAGACCACGCTATTGACCTAAAACAGCTTCCTCACTGTGCCATGGATTGGAAGGCATGGACAAACTCCTAGAGTTCATGTCCACTTTATCTAGGGTCTAATATTTCAACATTGGTCCAACCAATGTGAGAGTAGTGAATGACCGAGATCTCATAATATATCCATACATTCATCCATAATGCATAAATAAAATCCATCCATAGCAGTTATATGATAAATAAAAGCCATTCATCCATCATAATAACCACATGCAAAATTAAAGCCTAGCACGCCCCTGTTGGATGATCACGAGCCCAAATCCTATGCGACCCACTGAGCCCGCAGTGGATCTATGGTCAATCTAGGGTTGGTCCTATACTATTACAATAATAGTAACCCAATCATCATGCTGATGGGCCTTGGTCTCTTTTTCTCTTTCTTCACTTCATGGAAAACGCCAAGGGACCTCCGGTCTGGGCTCTCCATGTGGTCCTTCCTTCTTCTCCACCAATTACAAAAAAATGGAAACCTCACTCCTAGTCTACTCTCATTACATATTAAAAAGTAGAAACCCCAGCGAAACCCGGGGGGAGTACATAAGGAGGGAGGTAGAAAGCCTTATTATTCCAAGGCACTAGAAAGAGAGAAGGAGAAAGCAGTTAAAGAGGCACACAGGCCCAACAGAAAATTAAACCATACATCCGGTCTAGGGCTCGTGATCATCCATTTCCATCCAACACACATAATCACATGATCCAATCACATAATTACAATATACCAATAATTCATGATTTCCAATCATAATAATCCAAAACAGAAATAAATGATCATGTGCGCAACGTGTGAAAAATAAAACACAAATATTGGTAATAATATTTTTTTTTCGTTTTAGGAAAACCTTTCCTCATTATTTTTAAGTAAAATAACCCCGGGATTCCAAATCCAATTTATTTTACTACTAAAATAATGTCTTTAGGAATTTAGGCAAAATTGAACCCAAAAAACGAATTTTCAGAATTAATTCAAAATTAAAACTGAAAAGTAAATAATAAATAAAAAAATAATAATGCTAGGGTTTCAAAAAACCCTAGCTGCAGTAGCCGCCGGCCGCCGCCACCGGCAGCAGCCGGCTGGCCGTGCGCGCAGGGCAGCAGGCCCAGCCTGCCGCCCCTGCGCGCGCGCAGGCACTGCCTGGCCGGGCGCGCGCGCGCAGGCCCCTTGCCTGCGTGCGCGCGCGCCTGGCCGGCAGCGCGCTGCGCGGCCTGGTGTTCCGGCAGGCCGTCGCGCGCGCAGGCTCCTCTGCCTCGCGCGCGCCGGCCTGCTGGTCGCCAGCCGCGTGCCTGCGCTGTGCAGTGCGCGCGCGCGCAGACGCGCACTGGGCATGCCCGCCGGGCGCGCGCGCGCAGACGCCTCCGTCTGCGTGCGCGCGCGCCTGGTGCCGTCGCGCGCGGGCTCTCCGCCCGACAGCCTTGCGCGCGCGCGCGCGCGCATGAGCGCGCCTTCCGGCCGCGCGCGCGCAGACACCCTCGTCTGCCCGCGCGCGCGGCTGGAGGCGCCCCTTGCGCGCGCGCTGCCCCTGTGCGGCCGGCTGGGCGGGCGCGCGCAGGCTACCCTTGCCTGCGCGCGTCTGCCCTGCCGGCAGCGCTCGGCTGCGCGCGCCAGCCTTCCCGGCTGGACGGCTGTGGCGTTTCTCGTTTTTAGTTCAAATTTTCCCCGTTTCCCAAGAAAAACAGAAAAATACCAATATTCAGAATTTCACACGAATTAAAAGCAATAAAACAACATGCTTTAATAATCAAGAAAATCAAGATTCAATTAAAACATGCTCAAAAACACGTTTCATGCTTAAAACGCACATAAACCCTAGGCCTATACACCGAACCGGGCTCTGATACCACTGAAAGGAATTGTGGATCGTCCCGGGAAAGCGCGAATGCGGAAAGCGCGGTATAATTAAAAAAAATGCGGAATTTTAAACATGCTTTAAATTAAAACACGTTTCAAAGGGTGTGCCTTTGAAATTTCCCGGGCGTTCGGTGTATCTCATGAACGAATAACATAAAATAAATCATGGAGGCCATAGGGTTGGAAATTAAAGAGAGGACGAAAAATTAAAACGGGACCTACCCGTTGTCGTTTTCGTCTTCAACGGCTACAAGCGTTGTTCCCCGTTTTGCACCAAGATCTCGTCTTGAGACCCTCCAAATCGTGACACACGATCCACCCACGTATCTTGCACGTCGTGCTAGCAACGAACAAGTTTATGTTTTTGGAGTGGATGAATCAATAACACATTATGGATTAATGGTATTGATTCATCAAGTTCTTAATGTTCCAAGAACAAAAAGAACCAAGAAAATATTTCTTGGAGAGGGAGAGAGAATCGGACGAGAGAGAGGGAGAGAGAATCCGTGTGTGTGTGTTGTAGTGTGTGTGTTGGAATTTCATCATCATGTAAATTGTAGGATGCTAGGGGTTTATATAGAAGAGGAGTTTAATCCTCTTTAAACTCCTCTTTTAAGAACTCTAATTTGATTAGGATTTTGACCTAGTCAAAGTCCTAGTCAAACTAATGTTTTGACCTAGTCAAAACGATCCCTAAGCCATCCATCTCTCCCATTAATCTCAACCGTTGATTTAATTTAATTTAATGGAAATATTTAAAACCTATTTAAATATTTCCAAGAGGCTAAAATAAATATAAATATTATTTAAGCCCATTAAATAAATCCCTTTGATAAATCCAATTTATCAATTTAATTCCTTCTATCAAATAGAAAGAATTATTTCTCCAAGAAAAATAAAGGTCCCGATTAAATCTAATTTAATCATTCCTTCACTCCAATATTTAATTCCAAATTAAATATTTAATTGTGTGTGGATAGTGTGTGACTCTTTAGGTTCACCATTCAGCTAGACTTGGTCGATTCCTAGAATCCGTCCGTTACCATGGGTGGCCATCTAGCAACGGTCCATGGCACTAGAGACTAGGTGAAATATTCAGGGATGAACATTTAGGCTCTAACAGTACACTTGTCCTTCTGTCTTCGGTCTCATCACTTAGAGTCTAGGGCACGGAAAATGCAGGTACCCATTTTGGACCTAAGTGTCGGTCTGTCCTCACTAAACGCCGCAAGGGAATCCTTCCCTTCTGTTCAGTCACTGTGGCCACAGTTTTAGGGACAAGACCTAGAGTATACATGAGACTCAACTGCCAAAACCTATTGACAGGAGACAGATCCTTTCTTGGAAACTACTGTCACTTTGCACACCAGAACTGCACTAGACATGGCTTATGACTACCAAAGAGAATTCTGGCAATCTCTCACCATATCTAAGATACAGCCCTGATGTACAGGTAAACTCAGCAATTCCTCAAGTCAAAGGACTTGACCTGTACCGTTGGAACCGGGAATACACGTCATACCTTGCTGACCATACTCAAGGTCCTCCGTAAGACGGTTCCCGCGAGTCACCTCAGTCAGCTGCGTCCTCGCATGCTAACCCACTAACACTGCTTAGACGACCCTCGTCACCCGTCGATGAAACACGACAGCAGGTGCTTAGTGCAAGTCTCAAATGGAATCCCGGTACCCATTTTCGGGATTCCTTGACTTGGAGATTTCCGGACTGATTCGGGAAGACTGATTCCATGGACCTACCTCCAAGCGTAGTCCCAGTCCCCGAAATCGAATTTCAGTCCGTGGGCTCTGTTTGCGTAGTGAACAGATATGGATAAATAGGTGCAAGTGAACACAAACAAAGTAATGCCAAATGAAAATTCACTTCTTTATTCATTAATGATTTATCAAAACACTTATAATTGTCTAGACATAGGTTACATATACCCGCCAAAATTGGCTTACATGGTCACCTATTCTAACATCTCTCTCTCTCCCATCTCTCTCGTCCGCCCCTCTCTCTCTCAAGAAAATAGTTTTTCTTGATTCTTTTGTTCTTGGAACATTAGAATCTTGATGAATCAATACCATTAATTGATAATGTGTTATTGATTTATCCACTCCAAAATTATACACTTGTTCGTTGCTAGCACGACGTGCAAGATACGTGGGTGGATCGTGTGTCACGAATTAGAGGGTCTCAAAGACGGGATCTTGGTGCAAAACGGGGAACAACGCGTGTAGCCGTTGAAGACGAAAACGACAACGGGTAGGTCTCGTTTTAAATTTTCGTCCCTCTTTAATTTTCAACCCTATGGCCTCCATGATTTATTTTATGTTGTACGTTCATGAGATACACCGAATGCCCGGGAAAATTTCAAAGGCACACCCTTTGAAACGTGTTTTAATTTAAAAGCATGTTTCAATTCCGTTTTATTTTTTTAATTATACCGCGCTTCCGCATTCGCGCTTTTCCCGGGACGATCCACATAATCTTTCATCGTCTCCCTCCCTCTCCCTCTCGTCGCGCCTCTCTCATCCTCTTCCAAGAAACATTCTTTTCTTGTTTTTTTTGTTTTGACAATTGAACATTAAGGAGGATTGATCTCGTTAATCAATAACGTTTGATCGATCCGTCCTCTCCAAAAATACACATGTTCTTTCGCTAGCACGAAGATCAAGATACATGGGCGGATTGCGTGTACGAATTAGAGGGTCTCCTATACGAGATCTTGGAGAAAAATGGGGAACAACGCGAGTACCGGTTAGAAGACGAAAACGACAATCGGTAGGTTTCCGGTTTATGGTTTTCGTCCCTCTTTCTTTTAAACCATATGGCCTCCATGATTATTTTATATGTTTTATTATTCATGAGATACACCGAACGCCTGGGAGTTTCAAGGGAACACCCTTTGAACGCATTTATTTTATGTATATTAATGGATGTTTAAATTCTTGAAATTTATATTATACCGCGCTTCCACATTCGCGCTACTCTCAGGACGATCCACACGCCTACCCTAGGCTTTCAATTAAAACCCAACTAAATTATTCTTCAGTAAACAACAAGTAAAAAGGTTGCAAGAAAATATACCAGCAACATAATCCATATTCTCCTTTTTGGGCTCAAGCCGAAGTGAGGAAGAATAGCAGGGTGAACTAATTTGCAAGGATAAAAGGGATAGACATTTAAACATTCTAGCAAGCTTTAGAAGGCAGCAAGACAATTTCAAACAGAGTACTTAAGCTATTCAGCTGGGTTCATGATCCACACCGAAGGAAATCTCCAAGTCATGGGGGAGGAATAAAGAAATAGTGGCATTTCCATTCCTTCGTAGAGCACTCGGTTCGAAGGTAACAAAGCTTCCCATTGGGAAATCAAGTGACCTGCTCTCTTGAGTAGGAAGAATGATTGAAACTGGGTAGCTGATGGGATTTCTCCCAAATCTCACACCCAAATAAAGAAGCCGGACAACAAACTAAAGGACTTCCTTTGTTGTAGAATATCTAACATGCCTAACCAAGACCGCATAGACTTGCTGCATTTGAAGCATCATTGAGCCAACATCCTCCATCCTATCATACTGCTTCCAGATCTCACTAGTCATGGATGCACTAATGATGTTGCGGGCCTTCCGGTTGGCACTACGCCACTTCTTGAACGTCACATGTTCTTTGGGAATTGACCCTTCCGGCAAGGTGTGAGGAAGAACCTTATCCAGAATATAAGTCTGGTTATCAAAATTTAAGACTAGCTTAAGTATTCACAACAAATCAATGTAATTTGTTTCGTTGAACTTATTAGTCTCAAGTATAGGGGTTAGTGGATTCTTAGACATCTACAATTAAATAGAAAAATATTTAGTAGATTATAGCAATACTATGTTCAAGTTAAGACTCGGTCCTTTAGTCATTAACCCCTCCCACTACTTATGTGAAAGTCCATCACTCTCAAATGGGGTTTTGGAAAATCATTTCCTAGTGGGCTTTGGATCGACAAGCCGAATTCTCCATGCCCCGCTTTTACGATTCACATGGAAAAAGTTCCGTGGGAGGTATCCAATACCATTCTCATCTAAAGAGATACCCAAGATGTTATGCCTCACTCTTTGTATGATCCCGAGGCCTCCAAATGAATCATGTTACTCGGTGTTAGACCCGACCCATCAACCAAATCATACCTCAATTGTCGTCCCCACAACTCGTGAGATAGAGAAATAGGAGCGTATTTCTTTGTTCATAGCAATCATGCAGCTTTCCTCTATTCCGAACGTGGCACACCTCATGAGACCACGTCTTGGTAGCGGTAGCTTTCTCACTATATTGGTATGGATAGAAGGCTTGGAATTTACAAACTATTGTACTAAAATAAAATTGGATGAACTAAGTGAGAGTTTGTTTTTTGTTTGAGACCGAAACTTCATCTCCAATGAATTTTCACATGTGAGTAATACTCAAAGCATTTAACAATGTATTCACAATAAGGCTAAATGTATCACACGGAAAATTAGAAGCCTAGCACGCCCTGTTGGATGATCACAAGCCCATCTTGTGCAAGTCACTGAGCCGACAGTGGATCTATGGTCAATCTAGGGTAGACCTACACTATTACAAGAGTTTAACCTATTATCAATCTAAAACCTTCTTCATCTTTCTTCGGCTCTCGTCGCGGGGCTCCATCGGGCCTCTTCTCCAGAATCCTCCGTGGGCCAGCCTATGCCTATATCGCCTTGGGCTTGTCTCCTTACATTTTATCTATAAAAAATAAAATTCTAGGAAATCTACCTACTCATATTACATCAAAAAATTAAGAAATTCCAAACAGAAGTTGGGGGGAGTACAAAGATAGGGAGACAACAATCTTTTTTTATTAACAAGGCATAAAATGAGAAAGATAAGAAAATCTAGAGACATGCAGGCCCACCCAACATAAAATAAACCGTACATAAGGTTAATGTGCTTTGTGACCATCCTTAGTTAATCCAATTAAGAAAAAGTACACATGATCATGTATCCCACATAGCCATGCTTATCACATAATACAAACCATGTAGTATAAGTGATAGCTAATATCATGCCAAATTACAATTAAATGCATAAAAATACACCCGGCCTCAGTCTAGGGTATGGAATTGGGCGTCGGTTCCCATCCTTGACTAGGAATCTATGCTTAATACTCGAGACCATGTATACTTCATTGCGTCGACAGAGGAAACCATTCCCTGTTCGACCAACCACTGTGGCCACAGCTTCAGACAGCATGAACGTGTCTCTGAGTGCATAGGAGATACCTCTGTCACATACTGATAGGGGACGGATCCTCTTCTTGAATCCACCGTCCTCGCTACACATTCCGACTGCACTGGACAAGGCTTATGATAATCATCTTACAGAATGATCACCTCTCGCCAGATCCAAGATACAGCCGTCCTGTGCACGTGACTGCCATGATCCCTCAAGTCTGAGGATTACTCCCGTACTATCGGAACCGAGGAAAACCAATCATACCGACCAAGCCTCCAAGGCTTCCATATGATGATCCCCGCGAGTCAGTCCAGTCGGCTCGACCCCAGTCGACCAATCCATGGTCATGTAGGCGTTCCCACACCTGTCGCCGATGAAACACGGCACTCATCCAATGAACACGACTCTTGAAGCAAGTCTCAATAGGACTCTCGATGCCCTGTCTCGAGGTCCTAGACTTGGAACGTTTCAGACCCAACTCTTAATCAGTTGGTTTCATGACCCACCATCCAATGCGTGGCCCAACTGCACGAGTTGTTAATAATGATTTGTGGGCTTTGTTGCGATATAAGTTAAACACCGTTTTAACAAATGTGAAATGAGCGCAACAAAGTAAGCACCAGAAGTGACGAATACTCATTTTATTCATCACATAATAATATTACATTTACATTGAGTTGTATAATAGGTTACAAATCGCCAAACCTATTGGCTTTCTGGTCACCTATTCTAAACAGCTTGGCCTGCTGCGGAGAGGCTGACTAAGGTGACTCGCGGGAACCGTCTTACGGAGGACCTTTGAGTAGGGTCGGTTTGAAGGACAAGCGGATCCGCCGGGAGCGCGAGCGGAAGCGAGAAAGCGTGGAAAGTGCGTAAATTTAAATAAAATTTCAAAATACGCGAATCCCAAGGGGTGTACCCTTGGGTGCTCAACCGGGCGTTCGATGTAGGATGTGTAAATATTAAAACATATATTTAAACACATAGGCCATAGATATATATAAAGGGAATCAATCAAAGCGTAATAAACCGTTACCTTTGATTGTTTAGCGTATGCTCCCGGCTACTAGCGTTGTTCCTTCTCCGGAATGCTCACGAAATCCAAATGTATGGATTCTCCAAAGGTTCCACACCACACCGGAAGAAACACACGTTCTTCTTGCTAGAAAAGAACGGTTTAGGAAGGAATCGGTTTAAGAGAAGAACACTATGAATTAGTGTTCTCTTAAACTTACTTTGTTCTTCTTCTTGATTCAAAATCAAGTGAAGAACACAAGTGTAAGAGAGGGAGGGAGCACGAAAATTGAGAGAGAGGAGAGGATTTTTGTCTTCTCTTTTTCCTAGAAAAAAGATGAATAATGAATCACTTATGCTAGGTGTTGTATATTCTAATATATATACATAATTAATGTGATTATTGGAATGTGTCTAGGTTCATCCAAGGATGTCTAGATTCATTCAATGAATCACCATCAATTCTTCAATCAAGCCTACCAAAATTTATGGTATGATCAAATCATACCAAAAGGGAAGAGCTTGATTGGAGTTGATTTGTCTCTTTCCAAAAGAGACAAGTCAACATACCACCTAGCATGCAACATGGCTGATTTTGCTTCCTCCAAGGGAGCATGTCGGGCTATGTTTAATTAAGGGAAGAAGTCCCAACTTCTTCCTATTCCAAATTAGGAATTATTTCTCCTCTCGGGTATAATTTAACGGACGGGTTTTATCGTAATCCAATTACGACGAACCCAATATTAAATCCAATTTAATGTCCACTTAAATTATTCCCGTTCATCTTTTAATCCAATTAAAAGATCCAACGTCTCAACATCTCAACTTTTCATATTTAATCGAAAATCCAATTTACCGATTAAATGAAAGCCCGATACAATATCGGCCCGTCCATCCAATGGACTTTCCCTTAAGTAATCCAATTACTTATTTTATCCTTCGAGATTGACTCCAAGTCGATCTCTCAACCTCCTCGGTGATTTGTGTGTGACCCTTTAGGTTCACCCTCAGCTAGACTTGGGCCCGTGTCCCACAAGGGCCCGTTACCATGGGTGGCCGTCTAGCAACGGTCTATGGCACTAGAGACTAGGTGAATTGGCGTGAACATTTAGGCGCCGATTCCGTACGGGTACGATCCTTCCGTCTACCGTCTCCCGGCCTTAGTCTAGGGTATGGAATTGGGCGTCGGTTCCCATCCTTGACTAGGCATCTATGCTTAATACTCGAGACCACGTATGCTTCATTGCGTCGACACAGGAACCATTCCCTGTTCGACCAACCACTGTGGCCACAGCTTCAAACAGCATGTACGTGTCTCCGAGTGCATAGGAGATACCTCTGTCATATACTGACAGGGGACGGATCCTCTTCTTGGAATCCACCGTCCTCGCTACACATTCCGACTGCACTGGACAAGGCTTATAATGATCATCTTACAGAATGATCACCTCTCGCCAGATCCAAGATACAGCCGTCCTATTGCACGTGACTGCCATGATTCCTCAAGTCTGAGGATTACTCCCGTACTATCGGAACCGGGGAATCCAATCATACCGACCAAGCCTCCAAGGCTTCCATATGATGATCCCCGCGAGTCAGTCCAGTCGGCTCGACCCCAGTCGACCAACCCATCAAGACCGTGTAGGCGTCCTACGCCTGTCGCCGATGAAACACGGCACTCATCCAATGAACACGACTCTTGATGCAAGTCTCAATAGGACTCTCGATGCCCTGTCTCGAGGTCCTCGACTTGGAACGTTTCAGACCCAACTCTTAATCAGTTGGTTTCATGACCACCATCCAATGCGTCGCCCAACTGCACGAGTTGTTATCCATGGTCTGTGGGCTTTGTTGCGATATAAGTTAAACACCATTTTAACAAATGTAAGATGAGCGCAACAAAGAAGGTACCATTGGTGACGAACACTCATCTTATTCATCACATAATAATATTACATTCACATCAAGTTGTCGGATAGGTTACAAATTGCCAAACCTATTGGCTTTCTGGTCACCTAGTGGAGTCCATTCGGCTTTCATGGCCTCAAGCCATTTCCCGGAGTCGATGTCAGACATCGCTTCTCCATATGTCTTAGGATCGTTATCCAAAAGATCGGTCGCTCCTAGAAAGCCATATCTCACTGGAGGTCTGGACTCTCTAGTGGACCTACGGAGAACGGGAACGTCAGTGGTGACTGTGCGCACTGACTGTATCAGAGCCAGTGGTTCAGGAACCGGGGCTGGCTGTTCCTGAGGCTGTCCTTCATGCCTAGCATGTTGGACTTCTCGAGGTTGGTCAGCCCTTCGGCTGTCTATCCTGAATCCTCTAAGTGAGGGTTCCGCGGCTTCCTCTGATGGCTGGATTCCATCACTTGATTCCTCAAGGATCAGCTCATCAGGTTGGATATCCTCCGGGAAGCCATGCTCCAAGAATACTGCATTTCTTGAAACAAACACCTTTTGTTCCAAGGGGTCATAAAAGTAATAACCCGCAGTTTTGTTTAGGGTATCCAACGAACCTGCATAAGCTAGACCTAGATTCTAACTTATCTCCCACTAACCTCTTGACGTATGCGGGCTACCCCACAGTTTCAAGTAGTTGTAGGATGCAGGCTTGCCGTGCCATATCTCATATGGCGTTTGGGTCAATGCACTAGTAGGTGCTAAATTCAATAATTTGGCCGCCGTCTCTAGTGCATAGCCCCAAAACGATAAGGGCAATTTGGTAAAACTCATCATGGACCGAACCATGTCCAACAGGGTTCGATTCCTCCTTTCAGAGACACCATTTAACTGTGGTGTTCCTGGAGGTGTCCATTCTGATATTATACCATGTTCTTTTAGATAATCTAGGAACTCCGTACTAAGGTATTCACCGCCTCGGTCCGACCGTAGGATTTTAATTTTGCAGTTGGTCTGGTTCTCCACTTCAAGTCTGAATTCTTTAAACCTCTCAAGAGCTTCAGACTCGTACCTCATCAGGTAAACATAAGCATACCGTGAATGATCATCGGTGAAGGTTATGAAGTACGAGAACCCACCTCGGGCCTGCGTCCTTAGTGGTCCACATACGTCTGTATGGACCAAGTCCAACAGACCTGTGGCAAGCTTGCTTTGTCCTACAAAGGGTTTCTTGGTCATTTTCCCTCTTAGACAGGACTCACAAGTTGGTAGATCGCTCAAGTCCCCAACCTCTAGGTTCATTGAGTCTACCAACCTTTTCATCCTATCTTGGGATATGTGACCTAGCCTAACGTGCCACAGACGTGCGTTCCGTTATTATCTAATTTTCGTTTGTGTTGTGCATTGAGGACGAAATTTGTTTGTTGCAAGATATAGAGTCCGTTATGCAATGTACCAAGTAGATGAGCAATTCCACACCTCATCAAAATAAAAGCAATTTTTATTGATTCTAAACTCATAACCACTATTGTCCAACAATGGAATGAAAATGATGTTTTTAATCATACTGGGTACAAAATAAACTTGCACTAAATCTATGCTAATACTATCACTAATCACTAGAGTGGCGGATCCTACTGCTTCTTCCGGGATGGCCTTGCCATTCCCAAGCTTCAGGATCATGTCCCCGCTACCCAGTTTTCTGCTTCTTTTCAACACCTGCAAGTCATTGCAAATGTGAGCTCCACAGCAGGTATCTAATACTCAAGAGGCAGAACTAGTGACCATATTAACCTCAATCACATATATACCTTGGTTCGAGAAGAGTTTGGGGCACTCTTTCTTCCAATGCCCTTTCTCACGGCAGTTGATACATATGTCATATGCCTTCGACTGTTGCTTGGAGACAACCTTTCCCTTTTCTTTGCCTTTCCTTTCTTTGGCAATGGGAACACTCTTAGTGTTCGTAGCTGCTTTGATGGCCTTTCCCTTCCCTTTCTTCTTCTTCCAACGTCAGGCACCCTTGCCTTTCGTATTAGAAGTCGAAGCACCTCCAAACAATACCGAAGGCGTGGACTTCTTAGTCGTTGCCTCGTATTGCACCAACATATTGATCAACTCATGAATGCCCTTCTCAAGTGCGTTCATGTTGTAGTTGACGATAAATTGGTCAAAGGAGGGTGGGAGTGACTGAAGGATCACATCTATGTACGTTTCATTATCGAGACTTGCCTTTAGGTCCTCGAGCTTTTCCACCAGGGTAAGCATTTGAACCCCGTGCTCTTGTACAGAGGATCCTTCTGTCATTTTCGTTCCAAAGAACGCCTTGGTCGCGACATACCTAGTATGCCAGTCCGGGACTGCATAGCAATCCTTAAGGCGAGCCATGATGGAAGGGACATCGTCTAGCCTTTCATATTGCTTCTGAATCTCATTGGTCATCGAAGCAAGTATGATGCTACAGACCTTCCGGTTATCCTTATGCCAAGTCTCGAACGTCTCACGTTCTTCTGGCGTGGATCCTTCCGGTAAGGTCCTAGGGAGAGGCTCGTCCATGACGTAGCCTTGGTTCTCGTAATCTAGGACTATCCTGAGATTGCGCAACCAGTCGTTGTAGTTTGTTCCATTGAATTTGTTTGTCTCAAGAATGGTGGAAAGTGGGTTCTTAGACATTTTAAAATCTACATTTTAGAAAACAGCGCGCGATCAGCAGAAAATAAAAGACGGTGGTTTGATAAAATAATTAAATGCATGGACTTTAGTCATTTAATCCTCCCATTATTTATACGAAAATACGGTACTCTCGAACGTGGTTTTCGGGAAATCCTTTCCAAGTGGGCTTGGGATCCACAGCGATTTTTCCCATACCCCGCTTTTACGATTCGCATAGGAAAAGATCCTGTGGGAGGTATTCCATACCATTCTCGTTCCACGAGATTCCCAAGATTATTGCCTCACCCTTTCACATGATCTCGAAGACTCCAAGCGAATCATGTTAATTGGGCGTTAGACCCAACCAATCGACCGAACGACGGACCCACTGGTACCCCCACGACGACTCGTGAGACAGGTAGCAGCAGCCCGCTTTTCGTTCATGACATAATGCAGCTTCCTTTAAGTACAATAACGTGCCACGACTCGTGAGACCACGCTATTGACCTAAAGCAGCTTCCTCACTATGCCATGGATTGGAAGGCATGGACAAACTCCTGGAGTTCATGTCCACTTTGTCTAGGGCCTAATATTTAGACATTGGTCCAACCAATGTGAGAGTAAGTAATGACCGAGATCTCAAATAAATAAATATCTACACATACATCCATAATGCGTAAATAAACCATCCACAGCAGTTATACGATAAATAAACAACCCATTCATTCATCATCATAACCACATGGCAACATTAAAGCCTAGCACGCCCCTGTTGGATGATCACGAGCCCCGAATCCTATGCGACCCACTGAGCCCGCAGTGGATCTATGGTCAATCTAGGGTTGGTCCTATAATATTACATTAATAGTAACCCAATCATCATGCTGATGGGCCTTGGTCTCTTTTTCTCTTTCGTCACTTCATGGAAAACTCCAAGGGGGCCTCCCGTCTGGGCTCTCCATGTGGTCCTTCCTTCTTCTCCACCAATTACAAAAAAAAAAATAGAAACCTCACTCCTAGTCTACTCTCATTACATATTAAAAATAGAAACCCCAGCGAGAACCCGGGGGGAGTACATAAGGAGGGAGGTAGAATGCCTTATTATTCCAAGGCAACTAGAAAGAGAGAAGGAGAAAGCAGTAAAAGAGGCACACAGGCCCAACAGAAAATAAACCATACATCCGGTCTAGGGCTCGCGATCATCCATTTCCATCCAACACACATAATCACATGATCCAATCATATAATTACAAAATACCAACAACATATGATATCCAATCATAAATATCCAAAATAATAAATGAATATGTGCACAACGTGTGAAAAATAAAACACAAATATTGGTAATATTATTTGCTTGTTTTAGGAAGACCTTTCCTCATTATTTGAAGTAAAATAACCCCAGGATTCCAAATCCAATATATTTTACTCCTAAAATAATGTCTTTAGAAAAAATAGGCATAATTGAACCAAAAATAATTTTCAGAATTAATTCCAAAATAAAATTGAAAATAATTAAAAAATAAAAGAAAAAACACTGCTAGGGTTTTGAAACCCTAGCAGCAGCAGCCGCCGACCGGGCGCGCGCGCAGACTTCTCCGTCTGCTCGCGCGCGCGCCTGGCAGCGCTGCCCAGAGCCCGTCCCCGCGCGGACTCGCAGGCGCGTAGCCTTGCGCGCGCGCGCGCGCAGACACCCTTGTCTGCGTGCGCGCGCGCCTGCGCGACCGGCTGGGCGGGCGCGCGCAAGCCTCCCTTGCCTGCGCGCGTCTGCCCTGCCGGCAGCATGCGGCTGCGCGCGGCCAGCCCTCCCGACTGGCCGGCTGCGTCGTTTCTCGTTTTCCATTCAATTTTCCATCCCGTTTCCCAAGAAAAATAGAAAAATACCAACATTCAGAAATTCACACGAATTAAAAGCAATAAAACCAACATGCTTAAAATCAAGATTTAATAAAAACATGTCAATTTCACGTTTCATGCTTATAACGCACATAAACCCTAGGCCTATACACCGAACCGGGCTCTGATACCACTGAAAGAAATCGGTGGATCGTCCCGGAAATTGTGCGAATGCGGAAGCGCGATAAAATTAAACATACAAAAATAAAGCATGCTTTTAATTTAAAAGAACACGCTCAAGGGGTGTGCCCTTGAGGTTCCCGGGCGTTTGGTGTATCTCATGATCATAAAGCATGTAAAGAAGTTATGGAGGCCATAGAGTTGAAAATTAAAGAGGGACGAAAAAGTAAAACGAGACCTACCCGTTGTCGTTTTCGTCTTCAACGGCTACTCGCGTTGTTCCCCGTTTTGCACCGAGATCTCGTTCTTGAGACCCTCCAAATCGTGACACACATCCACCCACGTATCTTGCACGTCGTGCTAGCAACGAACAAGTGTATAATTTTGAAGTGGACGAATCAATAACACGTTATCAATTAACGGTATTGGTTCGTCTAAGTTCTAATGTTCCAAGAACAAAAGAACTAAAAATATTTTCTTCTTGGAGAGAGAGGGAGGGGCGGACGGAGGTATGGAGAGGGGAGAGTGTGTGTTGTGTGTGTTTTCAAGAATCATCATCCTTCAATTGTTGGAAGCTAGAGGTTTATATAGAGGAGGAGTTCAATCCTCTTTAAACTCCAACTCTAAGAACTCTAATTTGACTAGGATTTTGACCTAGTCAAAGTCCTAGTCAAACTAGCGTTTGACCTAGTCAAACGAATCCTAGCCTTCCATCTCCCCTTTCCATCTCAACCGTTGATTTTAATTTAATGAAATATTTAAATCCTATTAAATATTCCAAACGGCTAAAAGAATAAATATAATATAATAAATAAATATTATTATTTATTCTAAGCCCATTAAATCAACCCTTTTAATAAATCCTATTTATTAATTAATTCCCTTTATCAAATAGAAGAATTAATTTCTCCAAGAAAATATGGGACCCGATTAAATCTAATTTAATCATTCCTTTACTCCAATATTTAATTTCGAATTAAATACTAAGTGTGTGTGGATAGTGTGTGACTCTTTAGGTTCACCATTCAGCTAGACTTGGTCGGATTCCTAGAATCCGCCCGTTACCATGGGTGGCCATCTAGCAACGGTCCATGGCACTAGAGACTAGGTGAAATATTCGGGGATGAACATTTAGGCTCTAACAGTATACTTGTCCTTCTATCTTCGGTCTCATCACTTATGGTCTAGGGCACGGAAAATGCAAGGTACCCATTTTGGACCTAAGTGTCGGTCTGTCCTTACTAAACGCCGCAAGGGAAACCTTTCCCTTCTGTTCAGTTACTGTGGCCACAGATTTCAGGGACAAGACACAGAGCATACATGAGACTCAACTGTCAATACCTTTTGACAGGAGACAGATCCTTTCTTGGAAACTACTGTCACTTTGTACACCCGAGCTGCACTAGACATGGCTTATGACTACTCAAGAGTATTTTGGCAATCTCTCACCATATCAAAAACGAATCTGACCCTTGTGTATACTAGAAGGTCAGTGGGACTCTATAGTGTTCCTAGTGCTTTATGTGGATGACATTCTACTCATAGGCAATGATGTTAGAATGTTGGGTGACATAAAAAGCATGGTTATCAACCCAATTTTCCATGAAGGACTTGGTGTGAAGCCTCCTACATCCTAGGCATCGAGATTGTCAGGACTGATCTAAAAGGATGTTAGGGCTCACCCGAAACTCGTATATGGAGAAAGTCCTAAAGAGATATCGGATGGAAAACTCCAAACGAGGATTCCTTCCCATGAGGCATGGGATCAAGTTATCAAGAAACAGTCCCCGCAGACTGATGAACAACTTGAAAGGATGAAGTCATCCCCTATGCTTCTGCCGTAGGTAGCATCCAATATGCGGTCCACTACACCAGGCCTGACATTGCTTACGCTATGAGCGTGACAAGCAGATATCAGTCTTGTGCAGGAGAGGGACATTGTAATGCTGTTAAGGGCATCCTTATGTACCTAAGGAGGACTAAGGAAATGTTCTTAGTTTGTGGCAATGGAGAATGATCTTGGAAGGCTTTAGCGACGCTAGCTTCCAGTCTGATGATGATGATGCCATGTCTCAATCGGGTTATGTATTCAGGCTCAATGGAGGAGCAGTGGCTTGGAAAAGTTCCAAGCAAGCAACCACTGCTTACTCCTCCACTGAGGCCGAATACATAGCAGCTTCAGAAGCTACCAAGGAAGCGGTTTGGATGAGAAACTACATCCAAGAGTTGGGTGTGGTGCTAGCATCACCGAGCCCGTTGTCATCTTTTATGATAACAACGGTGCAATAGCGCAAGCAAAGGAACCGGGATCTCATCACCGTTCAAAAACATTCTTAAACGTTACCATCTTCTAAGAGAAATGGTAGGAAGAGGTGACGTTCGGATGGACCGAGTCAACTTAGCAGACAACACAGCAGATCCGTTGACAAAGCCTATGTTGCAGAGCGCTCATACGCAACATCTTGAGAAGATGGGGATTAGACATATGGGCGATTGGCTTAAGGTCAAGTGGGAGATTGTTTAGAATAGGTGACCATGTAGCCAATCTTGGCAGGCGAAATGTAACCTATGTCTAGACAATTTCAAGGATTTGATATATTACTAATGAATAAAGAAGTGAAATTCATTTGGCATTACTTTGTTTGTATTCACTTTATCTGCTTTATACATATATGTTCACTACGCAAACAAAGCCCACGGACTGAAAATGTATTTCGGGGACTGGGACTACGCTTGGAGGTAGGTCCATGAAATCAGTCCCTCCGAATCAGTCCGGAAATCTCCAAGTCAAGAAATCTCGAAATGGGTACCGAGATTCCCCTTGAGACTTGCACTAAGCATCTGCTGTCGTATTTCATCGACGGGTGACGAAGGTCGTCTAAGCAGTGTTAATGGGTTAGCTTGCTAGGAAGTAGCTGACTGAGGTGACTCGCGGGAACCGTCTTACGGAGGACCTTGAGTAGGGTCGCTTAGGTATGACGTGTGCTCGCGGTTCCAACCGTACAGGTCAAGTCCTTTGACTTGAGGAACTGCTGAGTTACCTGTATATCGGGGGCTGTATCTTAGATATGGTGAGAGATTGCCAAGATGCACTTGAGTAGTCATAAGCCATGTCTAGTGCACCTCCGGTGTACAGAGTGACAGTAGTTTCCAGAAAGGATCTGTCTCCTGTCAAAAGGCGTTGACAGTTGAGTCTCACATATGCTCTGTGTCTAGTCCCTAAAATCTGTGGCCACAGTGGTTGGTCGAACAGGGAATGGTTTCCTGTGTCGACGCAATGAAGTATACGTGGTCTCGAGTATTAAGCATAGATGCCTAGTCAAGGATGGGAACCGACGCCCAATTTCATACCCTAGACTAAGACCGGGAGACGGTAGACGGAAGGATCGTACCCGTACGGAATCGGCGCCTAAATATTCACACCAATTCACCTAGTCTCTAGTGCCATGGACCGTGCTAGACGGCCACCAATGGTAACGGGCCCTTGTGGGACACGGGCCCAAGTGTAGCTGAGGGTGAACCTATAGGGTCACACACAAATCACCGAGGAGGTTGAGAGATTGACTTGGAGTCAATCTCGAAGGATAAAATAAGTAATTGGATTACTTAAGGGAAAGTCCATTGGATGGACAGGCCGATATTGTATCGGGCTTTCGTTTAATCGTTAAATTAGATTTTCGATTAAATATGGAAAGTTGAGACATTGAGAAGTTGGATCTTTTAATTGGATTAAAAGATCAACGGGAATAATTTAAATGGACATTAAATTGGATTTAATGTTGGGTTCGTCGTAATTGGATTACGATAAAACTCGGTCCGTTAAATTATACCCGAGAGGAAAAATAATTCCTATTTTGGAATAGGAAGAAGTTGGACTTCTTCCCTTAATTAAACATGGCCGACATGCTCCCTTGGAGGAAGCAAAATCAGCCATGTTTCATGCTAGGTGGTATGTTGACTTATTCTTTTGGAAGAGACAAATCAAATCCAATCAAACTCTTCCCTTTTGGTATGATTTGATCATACCATAAATTTTGGTAGGCTTGATTGAAGAATTAACGGTGATTGATTGGAATGAATCTAGACATCCTTGGATGAACCTAGACACATTCCAATAATCACATTAATTATGTATATATATTAGAATATACAACACCAAGCATAAGTGATTAATTATTCATCTTTTCTAGGAAAAAGAGAAGACAAAAATCCGCTCCTCTCTCTCAATTTTCGTGCTCTCTCCATCTCTTACACTTGTGTACTTCACTTTATTTTGAATCAAGAAGAAGAACAAAGTAAGTTTAAGAGAACACTAATCCATAGTGTTCTTCTCTTAAACCGATTCCTTCCTAAACCCGTTCTTTTCTAGCAAGAAGAACGTGTGTTTCTTCCGGTGTGGTGTGGATCACCTTTGGAGAATTCATACGTTTGGATTTCGTGAGCATTCCGGAGAAGGAACAACGCAAGTAGCCGGGAGCATGAAAGAAATATGTGGATCGTCCCGGGAGATTAACGCGAATAGCGGAAGCGCGAAATAGTGCGTAATAAAAATTACAAGCATAATTAAATGGAATTTAAACTATGCATAATATACATAAACGAATCAAGGGGTGTGCCCTTGATTCTCCCGGGCATTCGGTGTATCTCATGTTCAATAAAACACAACATGGAGGCCATAGAATTGAAATCGAAAAAAACGAAATTAAAGAACCTACCCGGTTGTAGTTTTGTCTTCGTTTCGGCTACACGCATTGTTCCCCGTTTTGCACCAAGATCTCAAAGAAGAGACCCTCTAAATCATCTCACTCGCTCCACCGGAAAGCAAACAACCCTTGTGCTAGCAAGAAATTATTTTGGGGAGCAGAGACTGTTAGAATAAGTGACCAGAAAGTCAATTGGATTGGTTGTTTTGGGAACTATTCGTCGTTCTTTATCAAAGTAATATTATACTGATGGATAAAGTAAGTATTCATCATTGGCAAAATGTGTTTGTTGTGCTTACTACTTACATTTGAATGGTGTTTCAATGTCACAACAAATGCCCACAGACCGATTGGTAAAACCCATTGAGTTGAGCTGCGCATAGGTTGGCGGCTATGAAACCAACTCCTTGAGGGTCGGTCTGAAACGTTCCAAGTCGAGGACCTCGAGACTGGGCCTCGAGTGTCCTATAGAGACTTGCACTAAGTATTGCATTCACTGGGTGAGTGCCGAGTTTCATCGGTGCCAGACGTGGGTCGTCTATGCAATTTTAGTGGGTTAGTTGGCAAAGTAGTCGACTGACTGAACTGACTCGCGAGAATCGTCATATGGAAGCCTTGGAGGCTTGGTCGGTATGACTGGAATTCTCGGTTCCGATAGTACGGGATTAGTCCTCGGACTTGAGGAATCATGGCAGTCGCTTGCATATGAAGGTTGTATTTTGGATTTGGCGAGAGGTGACCATGTCTTTGATATGGTCATTATAAGCCTTGTTCAGGGCAGTCGAAGTATGTAGTGAGGACGGTGGATTCCAAGATAGAATCTGTCCCCTGTCAGTATTTGACAGCTATGTCTTCTATGCGCTCTGAGATGGTTTCGACTTATTAAGTCTACGGCCGTAGCGATTGGTCGAGTAGGGAATGGTTCCCTAGGTCGATCAATAGAGTAAACACGTCTCGAGTTTGTAGCATAGTTGCCTAGTCCAGGATGGGAACCGACACCCAATTCCATGCCCTAGACTAAGGCCGGGAGATGGTTGACAAAGGACTGTACCTGTATGGAATTCGGAACCTAAATGTTCACGCCAACATTCACCTAGTCTCTAGTGCCATGGACCGTTGCTAGACGGCCACCCATGGTAACGGGCATTTTTTGATTAATGGTTAATCAGAAATAATTAATTAAATTAGATTTAATTAATCAATTGTGTTGGACACAAGCCCAAGTCTAGCTGAGGGTGAACCTAAAGAGTCACACACAAATCACTATGGAAGTAGTGGAATTAATTTGGAATTAATTCTGGAAGAAGTGAATTAATTTAATCCAATTAAATTAATTCAAGGAGAATATAAATGATGGGATCATTTATTAAAAAAATCCATTGGATGGATGACCAAGAATTAATTAATTGGATTAATTAATTTTGGCCTCAATACCTTTAAATTAATTGGATTAATTTATTAGGTTTCAT
Organism: Sesamum alatum; assembly: GCA_034509735.1. Lineage (NCBI taxonomy): Eukaryota > Viridiplantae > Streptophyta > Magnoliopsida > Lamiales > Pedaliaceae > Sesamum > Sesamum alatum. Next base: position 4,078,384 of record JACGWO010000013.1, read on the forward strand.
TTAATTAATTGATTGGATCAATTAATTAGTGCTTGAGCTTATGTTTATTTAATTGGATTAAATGAACTTTTGGGATTTCAAAAGGTTTAAAAATTAATTGGATTAATTTAAAACCCATGGACACTTGATTTAATTTGATTAAATCAAGACCGGTCAAAAACCGGTCCATGAATTGAAATCAAAGCTCAAAGGTTTGATGCAAGTTTAAGAGGAGTTGAAAGTCCTCCATGTAAGCAATGATGTGGCTCCATGTAAGCAATGATGTGGCTTGCCATGATGGCTAGGTGGTCCACATATTGTGCTAACATGGTTGGAGGTTGAGCATAAGTTGTGCATTAGTGTGTAGGTGGTTTTGGAAACTACCTACAACTACACAACACATGTATACACTTTTCATCTTCCTAACTTGCACTCCCTAGCACACAAGCCACGAAAAATTTCCAGCCTTTTCTCCTTCTTTTGAGTTCTCTTTGAATTGGATTCAAAAATGAGAACATGAGAAATACGTATACACTAATCAATAGTGTAATACGTTTTTCGTTTCTTCCTTGATCTAGCTTCTACCTAGCAGTAGATCTAGATTTACTTCCATTGCTGTGGTGTGGACAAATTAGAGGGGTTCTAATTTGAATCCTAAGGTGAACGGAAAAGGAACGAAAAGAGAATCGAAGCTTGTTGCCGTTGTACATGTGAAACGAAAAAGGTATGTTTCTATTTAAATTATTGTACCTTTTTGTTTCCTCCTCTAGCCACATGTTCAAGCATATTTTTTATGTATGTTATTATGCTTTAGAATACACCGAACGCCCGGAATTCAAAGGGAACACCCCTTTGAAATCATTTTAAATTTCTTTTATTTTACGCTTCCGCCGCGTTCCCGGGCCGTACCGATTCTTTCAGTGGTATCAGAGCCCGGTTCGGTGTTGTGGCTTTAGGAATGACATGTTTTTATGTGATGAGCATGTTCAACATGTTTAATTTGCTTTTGGAAAGCATGTTTTACGGTTTTGAGCATGATTATGTGTTTAGAAGAATATGTGTTAATTTTGATTTTAATTATGGATATCCATGCATTTTTTGAAAATTGGATTTTCTGTAAATGCATGTTTTAGTTTCAGTTTTAATGCAGATATTTAAAAAGAAAAAAAAGAAAAAAAAAATTGGGTTCAAAACAGTGCAGCCGGCAGCCGGCAGCCGGCAGCCGCTGCCGGCCGCACAGTGCCAGCGCGCGTGCGGCCGGCAGTGTTGCCGGCCGGCCAGTTTCGAACGGCTGGGCCGTTTTTTTGCTATTTTTACCCGAAAAATTGGATTTTCCACATTTCTGCATATTTTCTGAAATGATTAATTTTGGCTAATTTTAATTTTAGTTAAATTGGATTTTTCTAAAATTTAATTGTGCCTTAGATTAATTTGGAAATGGTTTCCAAACAAAAAAATATTTTTTTTGGTACATTGGATGTATGATACATGATATCCATTTTTAATTGCATTATTAATATATATATTTCTGCATATAATTATGTTGTTGTTTATGATATTGGATATCATTTTTATAAATGCATTGGATGTATTTATTTAATGGGCATATTTATATTTGATATAAATGTGTATTAAATGTTTATTGGATAAACAATGGGGATGATCACAAAGCCCATGGCCCTTATGTATGGTTTAATTTTTGTTGGTGAGGCCTGCGTGCCTCTTTGTTTTATTATTCTCTTTCTCTCTCTCGTTTTTAGCCTTGAAATAATAAGGCTTGCTTTCTTCCTCCTTTTGTACTCCCCCCAACTTCTGATTGGGGTTTCTTATTTAAGTTGTAATGAGTGTAGTTAGGTTGGTGAGGATTTATTTTTTGTAATAAATTGTAAGGAAGCATTTCCATGGTGATGGAGGCCCAAGAAGAGGCCCGTTGGACGGAGCCCACGATGGAGAGTCCAAAAGAATGAAGAGACGTTACAAGGCCCATTAGAATGATAATGGGTTATAATTTTGTAATAGTGTAGGCCACCCTAGATTGACCACAGATCCACTGCGGGCTCAGTGGATCACATAGGATTGGGCTTGTGATCATCCAACAGGGGCGTGCTAGGCTTATTTTGCATGTGGTGTATGTTTTAATATTTGATGTATGATGTGTTTTGAATGCATCCTTTATATTCAATGTTTAAAACTAGAGCATGCAAAACTTTCTTAATGATGAGGTCTCGGTCACTAATAAACTTAACTCTCACTTGGATGGTCCAAGTAAATATTAGGCCCATTAATGGATTAAAAAGTCAAATGGTTTGATTTAAATCCAAGCCTTCCGTCCATAGCAATGTAGTGAGGAAGCTACTTTCACCCATTCGTGGTCTCACGAGTCGTGGCACGTTTGGAATGGAAGAAAGTTGCGCTATTGTTATGAACAAAAGAATATGCTCCTATTTCCCTGTCTCACGAGTCGTGGGGGGCGATAGTTGAGATATTCATTTGGTTGATGGGTCGGGCCTAACGCTGAGTAATATGATTCGCTTGGAGTCCTCGGGATCATGTGAAGAGGCGAGGCAAAATAACTTGGGGATCTCATTGGATGAGAATGGTATAGGTTACCTCCCACAAAGCCTTTTTCCGTGTGAATCGTAAAAGCGGGGCATGGAGAATTGCGTTTGTGGACCTCAAGCCCACTAGGAAATGGTTTCCCGAAACCTCATTTGAGAGTGATGGGCTTTCGCAAAAATAGTGGGAGGGGTTAATGACTAAAGACCAAGTCTTAACTTGAACATAATATTACTATAATCTACTTAATGTTTTTTTTTTTGTTTACATTTTGAATGTATATGTCTAAGAATCCACTAACGCCAATACTAGAGGCTAATATTTTTAATGGAACAAACTACAAACGACTGGCTGTGAAATCTTAAGATAGTCTTAGATTTCGAGAACCAGACTTACATTCTGGATAAGGATCTTCCTCAGGCCTTGCCGGATGGGTTAATGCCTCAAGAACGCTTGGTGTTCGAGAAGATGCATGTTGACCACCGGCAGGTCCGCAGCATCGTACTGGCCTTGATGACTAACGAGATCCAGAAGCAGTACGATAGGCTAGATGATGTTGGCTAGATTATGCTTCGTTTGCAAGATATCTATGCGGTCTCGGACCGGTATGTTAGATACGTTGCAACGAAGGCATTCTTCGGAGCTATGATGACAGAAGGGTCATCTGTACGAGAGCATGGAGTGATGATGCTATCCCTTGTGGAAATGCTCAAAGACCTCCAAGCTAATCTTGAAAAAGAGACGTACATCGATGTGATCCTTCAGTCTGTTTCTACCTCCTTCGACCAATTTATTGATGACTTGATAAATATGTTGGTCCGGTACGAGGCAATGATTGAAAAATCTGCGCCAGCGGTACTAGTGGGAGAGTCTTTGACCTCAGAAGCGAAAGGCAAGGGTGCCGGACGCTGAAAGAGGAAGAAAGCTAAGACAACATCAGCCGCTGCTAGCACTTCGAGTGATCCTGTTACACCGCTGGGCGGAGGTAAAGGATAGAGGAAGAGGGTTCGATAGTCAAAGTCATAGATTCCAAACGATGTGTGCATTAATTGTTGCGAAAAGGGACATTGGAAGAGGGAGTGTCCCAAGCTCCTCTCCAACGAAGGTACATTTGAATTGAGTACCAACATGATTATTGTTCTACTCTTTGGTATTGGATACCAGTTAATCATAATCTGCGAATAGTTTACAGATGGTTATGAGTAGAAAGCTTAGACAGGTCCTAAGCTTAGCGATGGCAGGGCCATTGCTGCAAAGACTAGGACTAGTTAGGCATAGCATAGCAGTGATCATGTTAGGATAGAGTTTGAAAGGAAATATGTAACCTAGCATGATCGAAGTATGTTTTTATATACTGTTGGACAGATTTTAATTACATACGTTTGATCAATAAAATTACTTTATTTGACAAAGAATGACTATTCTTGTCTGCTAGGTGGGATACATAATTATCCTTAAACATTATCCCATAATTGGATTATGAGTACTCAAATCAAATGATTAAAATGGATAATCAAGATAAACTTACGAATTTGGCATCCATAAGCTAGGATGGTTTTTTCTTTAGTTAAGGACGAGGAAGTTGGAAGATTCAAAGAGTCTAGCGATAGACAATTTGAGTCGACTAGCTTACAAGTCCTCTCTGAGATGGAAAGACTGTAAGGCTTCTTTGTTGGACAAAGTGGGCTTGCCAAAAGTCTATCGGATTGGATCCATTTACACATTCGTAGGTTACTGAGTACACAGCACCAGAAGAGGGTTCACAAGTCTAAGGACCTTGGATAGGTTCGGGGAATTAGACTTGGAGTGGTGAACCAAGTTGATTGCAAAATTAAACCTCTTGATTAGATCGAAGGGGCGTGTATTTAGTAGGAGTTCTTGAATATCCAGATGAGAATGGAATTCTCACTCAGTGGAATTCTTCCTGTAAGGACCATGGTTGAACGGTCTCTGATAAGGGAGAAATCGAACCTTGTTAGACTTGGTTCGATCGGGTTTCACTGGATAACCTTAAACCTTCTAGACATGGGCTTGAAAGGTTGCTAGGTTGAGAAACATGGCATTTTCTAATAGTCATGATCTAGTTGCCATATAGGTTATGGTTTGGCAAGCCTGCATCCTACAAAGTTCTTGAGTACATGGGATGGTCCCACATACGTCTAGGGACTAGTGGGAGACAAATTAGACTAGGTGTCTGATTTGTGCAGGCTTAATGCAGAATAATGCAAACATCATTTGTAATTATATTATTCCACTGACTATATTCCAGTCCTCCTAGGAGAAACCAGAATACCTTAGTTACTTGAGAGGTAAAGGTTTCTGGGCCTGTTCGGTCAATTGGATTATCATCCAAAAGATATAAGGAGAAGCGATGTTGGACATCGGGTTTGGATCAATGGCTTAGAGCTATTGATCCATCATGAAAATTCAAACTGGGTTTGAAATCTTTTATAACTGGAATATTCATTTTGACGAGTTCATACGGAGTATGAATCGATCAGTAACAGGCTTAAGGGTCAGTGGGAGGATAGTTTTATTCCAAGTGTTTAGTGTGTAACGTCTTATTCATTTGGAATGAATTTAAGATGTTAGAAAATACTAAAACACGAGCGTTGTTCACGCAATTCTCCATGATAGGAATTGGATTCCTTTATACAGGGTTAAGCTGTTCAAGAATCAGTCACGCTAGACTGATGAGAAAGTTTAGATGTTTGACATCCCCTACGTCTTTGCTTTAGGCAACATGAATGTTGTTCGTGCATTGGGCCTGATGTTGTGTATGCTTTATGCATAACAATGGTTATTGGGCTTATGCCGAGAAGGCAGTAGACAACTGTTGAGAATATCTTTAATACCTGAATAAGGATTAAAGAAGTGTTCTTGATGCACATTTTGTGGAGGGTTGATTCTAGAAGGCTATAGCGATACTAGCTTCCAGAATCATGTGAATAATGTTTAGTCTCAATATGTATATACATTTGGACTTAATGGTGAGTGTGGTAGCTTGGAAAGGTTTCAAGCAGGATACCATGACATGTCATTATGAAAGTCGAATGTATGGCGACTTTGGAAGTCGTTTCTGGAAAGTGGTTTGGATTGAAAACCGCATCCATAGGATGGATGTGGTGCCTAGCACGGCCGAGCCAGTAGTTGCCTTGGAGGCCAACAACTAGGCTTTGGAAAAAAAAATAGCTTTTGGGCTCGAGATCTCATCACAGATCCACGGAAAATTCTTAGACAATCACCATTTGCACGCAGCAATGGGAGGAAGCGTTGACACGGTTGGACCGTGTCACTTCGGCAGAGAAATATAGTAGACCCACGAGACCTAGCCGGTATCGTAGATTGCTCATGCTCAGAAGGCTCTGAGCAACATGGGTAATTGGCTTTGTGGTCAAGTGGGAGATTGTTAGAATAAGTGACCAGAAAGTCAATTGGATTTGTTGTTCTGGGAACTATTTGTCGATCTTTATCAAAGTAATATTATACTGATGGATAAAGTAAGTATTCATCATTGGCAAAATGTGTTTGTTGTGCTTACTACTTACATTTGAATGGTGTTTCAATGTCACAACAAATGCCCACAGACCGATTGGTAAAACCCATTGAGTTGAGCTGCGCATAGGTTGGCGGCTAAGAAACCAACTCCTTGAGGGTCGGTCTGAAACGTTCCAAGTCGAGGACCTCGAGACTGGGCCTCGAGTGTCCTATAGAGACTTGCACTAAGTATTGCATTCACTGGGTGAGTGCCGAGTTTCATCGGTGCCAGACGTAGGTCGTCTATGCAATTTTAGTGGGTTAGTTGGCAAAGTAGTCGATTGACTGAACTGACTCGCGAGAATCGTCATATGGAAGCCTTGGAGGCTTGGTTGGTATGACTGGAATTCTCGGTTCCGATAGTACGAGATTAGTCCTCGGACTTGAGGAATCATGGCAGTCGCTTGCATATGAAGGTTGTATTTTGGATTTGGCGAGAGGTGACCATGTCTTTGATATGGTCATTATAAGCCTTGTCCAGGGTAGTCGGAGTATGTAGTGAGGACGGTGGATTCCAAGATAGAATCTGTCCCCTGTCAGTATTTGACAGCTATGTCTTCTATGCGCTCTGAGATGGTTTCGACTCATTAAGTCTACGGCCGTAGCGATTGGTCGAGTAGGGAATGGTTCCCTAGGTCGATCAATAGAGTAAACGCTGAAAGGAATTGTGGATCGTCCCGGGAAAAGCGCGAATGCGGAAGCGCGGTATAATTAAAAAATAAATACGGAATTTAAACATGCTTTAAATTAAAGAACACGTTTCAAAGGGTGTGCCTTTGAAATTCCCGGGTGTTCGGTGTATCTCATGAATAATAAAACATAAAAGAATCATGGAGGCCATAGGGTAGAAAATTAAAAGGGACGAAAAATCATAAACGAGACCTACCCGTTGTCGTTTTCGTCTTCAACGGCTACACGCGTTGTTCCCCGTTTTGCACCAAGATCTCGTTCTTGAGACCCTCCAAATCGTGACACACGATCCACCCACGTATCTTGCACGTCGTGCTAGCAACGAACAAGTTTATATTTTGGAGTGGATGAATCAACAACACGTTATGAATTAACGGTATTGATTCATCAAGTTCTAATGTTCCAAGAACAAGAGAACAAACAAAAATAATTTTCTTGGAGTGTGTGAGAGAGAGAGGGCGGACGAGATAGAGGGAGAGAGAGCCGAGTTGTGTGTGTGTGTTGTGTGTGTTGGAATTTCATCATCCCTCAACTTGTAGGATGCTAGGGGTTTATATAGAAGAGGAGTTTAATCCTCTTTAAACTCCTCTTTCAAGAACTCTATTTTGACTAGGATTTTGACCTAGTCAAAGTCCTAGTCAAAGTAGTGTTTTGACCTAGTCAAAACAATCCCAGCCATCCATCTCTCCCATTGATCTCAACCGTTGATTTAATTTAATTTAATGGAATATTTAAAACCTATTTAAATACTTCCAAAAGGCTAAAATAAATATAAATATTATTTAAGCCCATTAAATAAATCCCTTTGATAAATCTAATTTATCAATTTAATTCCTTATATCTAATAGAAGGAATTATTTCTCCAAGAAAAATAAAGGACCCGATTAAATCCAATTTAATCATTCCTTCACTCCAATATTTAATTCTTAATTAAATATTTAAATGTGTGTGGATAGTGTGTGACTCTTTAGGTTCACCTTTCAGCTAGACTTGGTCGGATTCCTAGAATCCTTCCGTTACCATGGGTGGCCATCTAGCAACGGTCCATGGCACTAGAGACTAGGTGAAATATTCAGGATGAACATTTAGGCTCTAACAGTAGACTTGTCCTTCTGTCTTCGGTCTCATCACTTAGAGTCTAGGGCACGGCAAATGCAGGTACCCATTTTGGACCTAAGTGTCGGTCTGTCCTCACTAAACGCCGCAAGGGAATCCTTCCCTTCTGTTCAGTCACTGTGGCCACAGTTTTAGGACAAGACCTAGAGTATTCATGAGACTCAACTGCCAAAAATCTATTGACAGGAGACAGATCCTTTCTTGGAAACTACTGTCACTTTGCACACCAGAACTGCACTAGACATGGCTTATGACTACCAAAGAAAATTCTGGCAAATCTCTCACCATATCTAAGATACAGCCCTGATGTACAGGTAAACTCAGCAATTCCTCAATTCAAAGGACTTGACCTGTATCGTTGGAACCGGGAATACACGTCATACCTTGCTGACCATACTCAAGGTCCTCCGTAAGACGGTTCCCGCGAGTCACCTCAGTCAGCTGCATCCTAGCATGCTAACCCACTAACACTGCTTAGACGACCCTCGTCACCCGTCGATGAAACACGACAGCAGGTGCTTAGTGCAAGTCTCAAATGGAATCCCGGTACCCATTTTCGGGATTCCTTGACTTGGAGATTTCCGGACTGATTCGGGAAGACTGATTTCATGGACCTACCTCCAAGCGTAGTCCCAGTCCCCGAAATTGATTCTCAGTCCGTGGGCTTTGTTTGCGTAGTGAACAGATATGGAAAACAAATATAAGTGAACACAAACAAAGTGATGCCAAATGAAATTCACATCTTTATTCATTAATGATTTATCAAACACCTATAATTGTCTAGACATAGGTTACATATACCCGCCAAAATTGGCTTATATGGTCACCTATTCTAACAATCTCCCACTTGACCTTTAAAGCCAATCACCCATATGCCTAATCCCCATCTTCTCAAGATGTTGCGTATGAGCACTCTGCGACATAGGCTTTGTCAGCGGGTCTGCTGTGTTGTCTGTTGAGTTGACTCGGTCCATCCGAACGTCACCTCTTCCTACCATTTCTCTAAGAAGATGGTAGCGTCTAAGAATGTGTTTGGAACGGTGATGAGATCTCGGTTCCTTTGCTTGCGCTATTGCACCGTTGTTATCACAGAAGATGACAACAGGCTCGGCGATGCTAGGCACCACACCCAACTCTTGGATGTAGTTTCTCATCCAAACCGCTTCCTTAGCAGCTTCTGAAGCTGCTATGTATTCAGCCTCAGTGGTGGAGTCAGCAGTGGTTGCTTGCTTGGAACTTTTCCAAGCCACTACTCCTCCGTTGAGTTTGAATACATACCCCGATTGAGACTTGGCATCATCGTCATCAGACTGGAAGCTAGCGTCGCTAAAGCCTTCCAGAATTAGTTCTCCATTACCATAGACCAAGAATATTTCCTTAGTCCTCCTAAGGTACTTAAGGATGCCCTTAACGGCATTCCAATGTGCCTCTCCTGCACAGGACTGATATCTGCTTGTCACGCTCAAAGCGTATGCAATGTCAGGCCTGGTGCAATGGACCGCATATTGGATGCTACCTACGGCAGAAGCATAGGGGATGACTTTCATCTTTTCAAGTTCCTCATCAGTCTGCGGGGACTGCTTCTTGGATAACTTGATCCCATGCCTCATTGGAAGGAATCCTCGTTTGGAGTTGTCCATTCGATATCTCTTTAGGACTTTCTCCATATACGAGTTTTGGGTGAGCCCTAACATCCTTTTAGATCTGTCCCTGACAACCTGGATGCCTAGGATGTAGGAGGCTTCACCCAAGTCCTTCATGGAAAACTTGGTTGACAACCATGCTTTTGTGTTTCCTAACATTCTGACGTCATTACCAATGAGCAGAATGTCATCCACGTAAAGCACTAGGAACACTATAGAGCTCCCACTGACCTTCTTGTATACACAAGGGTCGGATTCGTTTTTGATGAAGTCATATCCCCGTATTACTTCATCAAATCGAATGTTCCAACTTCGGGATGCTTGTTTGAGGCCATAGATGGACTTTTGGAGACGACAGACCTTCTGTTCTTCTCCAGTGACCGTGAAACCCTCCGGCTGATCCATATAGATCTCTTCTTCAACGAAACCGTTGAGGAAGGCCGTTTTCACGTCCATCTGCCATATTTCATAGTCATACCATGCTGCTATGGCAAGCAGGATCCGAATGGACTTAGCCATGGCTACTGGCGAGTAGGTATCCTCAAAATCGACCCCGGGTCGTTGAGTGTATCCCTTAGCTACAAGCCTAGCCTTAAAGGTTGTGACTTCTCCATCAACGCCGAGTTTGCGCTTGTAGACCCACTTACAGCCCACTGGCTTAACACCTTTCGGTGGATCTACAAGTCTCCAAACTTGGTTCTCGCTCATGGAGTCCATTTCGGTCTTCATGGCCTCAAGCCATTTCCCGGAGTCGATGTCAGACATCGCTTCCCCGTATGTCTTAGGATCGTTATCCAGAAGATCGGTCGCACCTAGAAACCCATATCTCACTGGAGGTCTGGATTCTCTAGTGGACCTACGGAGGACGGGAACGTCAGTGGTGATTGTGGGCGCTGACTGTATCGGAGCCGGCGGTTCAGGGGCCAGGGCTGGCCTCTCTTGAGGTTGTCCTTCATGCCTAGCATGTTGGACTTCTCTAGGTTGGTCAGCCCTTCGGGCGTTAATCCTGAATCCTTTAGGTGAGGATTCCGCGGCTCTTTCTGATGGCTGAGTTCCATCACTTGATTCCTCAAGGATCAGCTCATCAGGTTAGATATCCTCCTGGAAGCCTTGCTCCAAGAATACTGCATTCCTTAAAACAAATACCTTTTGTTCCAAAGGGTCATAAAAGTAATAACCCGCAGTTTCTCTAGGGTATCCAATGAACCTGCATAGGCTAGACCTGGATTCTAGCTTATCTCCTACTAACCTCTTGACGTATGCGGGGCTACCCCACACTTTCAAGTAGTTGTAGGACGCAGGCTTGCCGTGCCATATCTCATATGGCGTTTGGGTCAATGCACTGGTAGGCGCCAAATTCAACAACTTGGCTGCCGTTTCTAATGCATAACCCCAAAACGATAAGGGCAATTTGGTAAAACTCATCATGGACCGAACCATGTCTAACAGGGTTCGGTTCCTCCTTTCAGAGACGCCATTTAACTGTGGTGTTCCGGGAGGTGTCCATTCCGATATTATACCATTTTCTTTTAGATAATCTAGGAATTCGGCACTAAGGTATTCACCGCCTCGGTCTGACCGTAGGACTTTAATTTTGCAGTTGGTCTGGTTCTCCACTTCAAGCCTGAATTCTTTAAACCTCTCAAGAGCTTCAGACTTGTACCTCATCAGGTAAACATAACCGTACCGTGAATGGTCATCGGTGAAGGTTATGAAGTAGGAGAACCCACCTCGGGCCTGCGTCCTTAGTGGTCCACATACGTCTGTATGGACCAAGTCCAACAGACCTGTGGCAAGCCTGCTTTGTCCTACAAAGGGCTTCTTGGTCATTTTCCCTCTTAGACAAGACTCACAAGTTGGTAGATCACTCAAGTCCCCAACCTCTAGGTTCTTTGAGTCTACCAACCTTTTCATCCTATCTTGGGATATGTGACCTAGCCTAGCGTGCCACAGACGTGCGTTCCCGTTATTATCTAATTTCCGTTTGTGTTGAGCGTTAAGAACGAAATTTGTTTGTTGCAAGATATAGAGCCCGTTATGCAATGTACCAAGTAGATGAGAAATACCACACCTCATCAAATAAAAGCAATTTTTATTGATTCTGAACTCATAACCACTATTGTCCAACAATGGAATGGAAATGATGTTCTTAATCATACTAGGTACAAAATAAACCTGCTCTAATTCTATGCTAATGGTATCACTAATTACTAAAGTGGCGGATCCTACTGCTTCTGCCGAGATGGCCTTGCCATTTCCGAGCTTCAGGATCATGTCCCCGCTACTTAGTTTTCTGCTTCTTTTCAGCACCTGCAAATCATTGCAAATGTGAGCTCCACAGCCGGTATCCAATACCCAAGAGGCAGAATTAGTGACCATGTTAACCTCAATCACAAATATACCTTGGTTTGAGAAGAGTTTGGGGCACTCTCTCTTTCAATGCCCTTTCTCACGGCAGTTGATACATATGTCATATGCCTTTGGCTGTTGCTTGGAGACAACCTTTCCCTTTCCTTTGCCTTTCCCCTCTTTGGCAATGGGAACACTCTGAGTGTTCGTAGCTGCTATGACGGCTTTTCCCTTCCCCTTCTTCTTTTTCCAATGTCCGGCACCCTTGCCTTTCGTCTTGGAAGTTGAAGCACCTCCAAACAATACCGAAGGCGTGGACTTCTTAGTCGTTGCCTCGTATTGCACCAACATATTGATCAACTCATGAATGCCCTTCTCAAGTGTATTCATGTTATAGTTGACGATAAATTGGTCGAAGGAGGGTGGGAGTGACTGAAGGATCACATCTATGTACGTTTCGTTATCGAGACCTGCCTTTAGGTCCTCGAGCTTTTCCACTAGGGTAAGAATTTTAACCCCATGCTCTTGTACAGAGGATCCTTCTGTCATTTTAGTTCCAAAGAACGCCTTGGTCGCGACATACCTAGTATGCCGGTCCGGGACTGCATAGCAATCCTTAAGGCGAGCCATAATGGAAGGGACATCGTCTAGCCTTTCATATTGCTTCTGAATCTCATTGGTCATCGAAGCAAGTATGACGCTACGGACCTTCCGGTTATCCTTATGCCAAGTCTCGAACGTCTCACGTTCTTCTGGCGTGGATCCTTCCGGTAAGGTCCTAGGGAGAGGCTCGTCCATGACGTAGCCCTGGTTCTCGTAATCTAGGACTATCCTGAGATTGCGCAACCAGTCGTTGTAATTTGTTCCATTGAATTTGTTTGTCTCAAGAATGGTTGATAGTGGGTTCTTAGACATTTTAAATCTACATTTAGAAAACAACGCGCGATCAGCAGAAAATAAAGACGGTGGTTTGATGAAATAATTAAATGCTTGGTCTTTAGTCATTTAATCCTCCCACTATTTATACGAAAACACAGTACTCTCAAACGTGATTTTCGGGAAATCCTTTCCTAGTGGGCTTGGGATCCACAGCGATTTTTCCTATACCCCGCTTTTACGATTCGCATGGAAAAGATCCTGTGGGAGGTATTCCATACCATTCTCGTTCCACGAGATTCCCAAGATTATTGCCTCACCCTTTTGCATGATCCCGAGGACTCCAAGCGAATCATGCTAATTGGGCGTTAGACCCGACCCAATCGACCGAGCCATGGACCCACTAGTACCCCCACGACTCGTGAGACAGGTAACAGCAGCCCATTTTTCGTTCATGACACAGTGCAGCTTCTTTTAAGTACAATAACGTGCCACGACTCGTGAGACCACGCTATTGACCTAAAACAGCTTCCTCACTGTGCCATGGATTGGAAGGCATGGACAAACTCCTAGAGTTCATGTCCACTTTATCTAGGGTCTAATATTTCAACATTGGTCCAACCAATGTGAGAGTAGTGAATGACCGAGATCTCATAATATATATGCATACATTCATCCATAATGCATAAATAAAATCCATCCATAGCAGTTATATGATAAATAAAAACCCATTCATCCATCACAATAACCACATGCAAAATTAAAGCCTAGCACGCCCCTGTTGGATGATCACGCGCCCGAATCCTATGCGATCCACTGAGCCCGCAGTGGATCTATGGTCAATCTAGGGTTGGTCCTATACTATTACAATAATAGTAACCCAATCATCAAGCTGATGGGCCTTGGTCTCTTTTCTCTTTCTTTACTTCATGGAAGTGGATGGAAGGCTCGGACAGACCAAAATGCCATTTTGATCCAAGTCCGTTCTGGGCCTAATATTTAATTTGGTCCAACCAAATGAGAGTTTGTGTATGACCGAGACCTCATCACATTATTGTGTTTTAGCATGCATAAATATCCAATATTTAAAGCGATACTTAAATACGCCGCATGCAGAAAACATAGCATACCCCTGTTAGGATGATCACAAGCCCAACCTATGCGACCCACTGAGCCCGCAGTGAGTCTATGGTCTGTCTAGGGTGGTCCTAAATTATTACAATAGTAATATACCCATTGTCATTCCAATGGGCCTTGTAGTGCTCTTGTTTCACGCCTTGATGCTCCTCCTTGGGGTCTCCGACTCCAATTGCTTGCTAAAATTGAAACCTCACCAATCCTATCTACTCTCATTACAACTGAAAGTAATACATTGGTAATAAGGAAAACAAGCCTTAACATCATGAGGCTGAAAATACGGGAGATGATGTTAGAATAGGTGACCATGTAAGCCAATTTTGGCGGGTATATGTAACCTATGTCTAGACAATTATAGGTGTTTGATAAATCATTAATGAATAAAGAAGTGAATTTCATTTGGCATCACTTTGTTCGTGTTCACTTATATTTGTTTTCCATATCTGTTCACTACGCAAACAAAGCCCACGGACTGAGAATCAATTTCGGGGACTGGGACTACGCTTGGAGGTAGGTCCATGGAATCAGTCTTCCCGAATCAGTCCGGAAATCTCCAAGTCAAGGAATCCCGAAAATGGGTACCGGGATTCCATTTGAGACTTGCACTAAGCACCTGCTGTCGTGTTTCATCGACGGGTGACGAGGGTCGTCTAAGCAGTGTTAGTGGGTTAGCATGCTAGGACGCAGCTGACTGAGGTGACTCGCGGGAACCGTCTTACGGAGGACCTTGAGTATGGTCAGCAAGGTATGACGTGTATTCCCGGTTCCAACGGTACAGGTCAGGTCCTTTGACTTGAGGAATTGATGATTCTTGAAAACACACACAACACACACTCTCCCCTCTCCATACCTCTCGTCCGCCCCTCCCTCTCTCTCCAAGAAGAAAATATTTTTTAGTTCTTTTTGTTCTTGGAATATTAGAACTTAGACGAACCAATACCGTCAATTGATAACGTGTTATTGATTCGTCCACTCCAAAAATTATACACTTGTTCGTTGCTAGCACGACGTGCAAGATACGTGGGTGGATCGTGTGTCACGATTTGGAGGGTCTCAAGAACGAGATCTCGGTGCAAAACGGGGAACAACGTGAGTAGCCGTTGAAGACGAAAACGACAACGGGTAGGTCTCGTTTTACTTTTTCGTCCCTCTTTAATTTTCAACTCTATGGCCTCCATGACTTCTTTACATGCTTTATGATCATGAGATACACCGAACGCCCAGGAACCTCAAGGGCACACCCCTTGAGCGTGTTCTTTTAAATTAAAAGCATGCTTTATTTTTGTATGTTTAATTTTATCGCGCTTCCGCATTCGCGCAATTCCCGGGACGATCCACCGATTTCTTTCAGACAGACCTTCTGTTCTTCTCCAGTGACTGTGAAACCCTCCGGCTGATCCATATAGATCTCTTCCTCAACGAAACCATTGAGGGAGGCCGGTTTTACATCCATCTGCCATATCTCATAGTCATACCATGCTGCTATGGCGAGCAGGATCCGAATGGATTTAGCCATGGCTACCGGCGAGTAGGTGTCCTCAAAACCGACCCCGGGTCGTTGAGTGTACCCTTTAGCTACAAGCCTAGCCTTAAAAGTTGTGACTTCTTCATCAACGCCAAGTTTGCGCTTGTAGACCGACTTACAGCCAACTGGCTTAACACCTTTCGGTGGATCTACAAGTCTCCAGACTTGGTTCTCGCTCATGGAGTCCATTTCGGTTTTCATGGCCGCAAGCCATTTTCCGGAGTTCATGTCGGACATCGCTTCTCCGTATGTCTTAGGATCGTTATCCAGAAGACCGGTCGTATTTAGAAAGCCATATCTCATTGGAGGTCTGGACTCTCTAGTTAACCTACGGAGAACGGGGACATCAGTGGTGACTGTGGGCGCTGACTATATAGGAGCTGGCCGTTCAGGTACCGGGGCTGGCTGTTCCTGAGGCTGTCCTTCATGCCTAGCATGTTGGAATTCTCGAGGTCGGTCAGCCCTTCGGGTATCTATCCTGAATCCTCTAAGCGAGCAGTCCGCGACTTCCTCTGATGACTGGTTTCCATCACTTGACTCCTCAAGGATCAGTTCATCAGGTTGCATATCCTCTGGAAAGCCTTATTCCAAGACACTGCATTCCTTGAAACAAATACTTTTTATTCCAAGGGGTCATAGAAGTAATAACCCAGAGTTTCTTTAGGGTATCCAACGAACCTGCATAAGCTAGACCTGGATTCTAGCTTATCTCCCACTAACCTCTTGACGTATGTGGGGCTACCCCACTCTTTCAAGTAGTTGTAGGACGCAGGCTTGCCGTGCCATATCTCATATGGCGTTTGGGTCAATACACTGGTTGGTGACAAATTTAGCAACTTGGCCGCCGTTTCCAATGCATAGCCCCAAAAGGACAAGGGCAATTTCGTAAAACTCATCATGGATCGAACCATGTCCAACAGGGTTCGATTCCTCCTTTCAGAGACACCATTCAATTGTGGTGTCCCGGGAGGTGTCCATTCAGATATTATACCATTTTCCTTTAGATAATTAAGGAACTCGGTACTAAGGTATTTTCCGCCTCGATCTGGCCGTAGGACATTTAATTTTGCAGTTGGTTTGGTTCTCCACTTCAAGTTTGAATTCTTTAAACCTCTTAAGAGCTTCAGACTTGTACCTCATCAGGTAAACATAACCATACCGTGAATGATCATCGGGAAAGGTTATGAAGTAGGAGAACCCACCTCGAGCCTGCATCGTTAGTGGTCCACATACGTCTGTATGGACCAAGTCCAACAGACCTGTGGCAAGCCTGCTTTGTCCTACAAAGGGCTTCTTGGTCATTTTCCCTCTTAGACAGGATTCACAGGTTGGTAGTTCACTCAAGTCCCCTACCTCTAGGTTCTTTGAGTCTACCAATCTTTTCATCCTGTCTTGGGATATGTGACCTAGCCTAGCGTGCCACAGTCGTGCGTTCCCGTTATTATCTATTTTACGTTTGTGTTGAGCGTTTAGAACAAAGTTCGTTTGTTACAAGATATAGAGCCCATTGTTAAGTGTACCAAGTAGATGAGCAATTCCACACCTCATCAAATAAAAGCAATTTTTATTGATCATAAACTCATAACCACTATTGTCTAACATTGGAATCGAAATGATGTTTTTAATCATACTGGGTACATAATAAACTTGCTCTAATTCTATGCTAATACGATCACTAACTACTAGAGTGGCGGATCCTACTGCTTCTGCCGAGATGGCCTTGCCATTCCCAAGCTTCAGGATCATATCACCGCTACCCAGTTTTCTGCTTCTTTTCAGCACCTGCAAATTATTTCAAATGTGAGCTTCACAGCCGGTATCTAACACCCACAAGGCAGATTTAGTGACCATATTGACCTCAATCACAAATATACCTTGGTTCGAGAAGAGTTTGGGGCACTCCCTTTGTCAATGTCCTTTCTCACGGCAATTGATACATATATCATATGCCCTCGACTGTTGCTTGGTGACAACCTTTCCCTTTCCTTTGCCTTTCCCCTCTTTGGCAATGGGAACACTCTTAGTGTTCGTAGCTGCTTTGACGGCTTGTCCCTTCCCTTTCTTCTTTTTCCAACGTCTGGCACCCTTGCCTTTTGTTTTGGAAGTTAAAGCACCTCCAAACAATACCGAAGGCGTGGACTTCTTAGTCGTTGTCTCGTATTGCACCAACATATTGATCAACTCATGAATGCCCTTGTCAAGTATGTTAATGTTGTAGTTGACAATGAATTGGTCGAAGGAGGGTGGGAGTGACTGAAGGATCACATCTATGTACGTTTCATTGTCGAGGCCTGCCTTTAGGTCCTCGAGCTTTTCAACCAGGGTAAGCATTTTAACCCGCGTGCTCTTGTACAGAGGATCCTTCTGTCATTTTAGTTCCAAAGAACGCCTTAGTCGCGTCATACCTAGTATGTCGGTCCGGGACTGCATAGCAATCCTTAAGGTGAGCCATAATGGAAGGGACATCATCTAGCCTTTCATAATGCTTCTGAATCTCATTCGTCGTCGAAGCAAGTATGACGCTATGGACCTTCCGGTTATCCTTATGCCAAGTCTCGAACGTCACACGTTTTGCTGGCATGGATCCTTCCGGTAAGGTCCTAGGGAGAGGCTCGTCCATGATGTAGCCTTGGTTCTCGTAATCAAGGACTATCCTGAGATTGCGCAACCAGTCGTTGTAATTGGTTCCATTGAATTTGTTGGTCTCAAGAATGGTTGATAATGGGTTCTTAGACATTTTAAATCTACATTTAAAAAAAACAGAGTTCGCAATCAGCAGAATTTAAAAGACGGAGGTTTGATATATATAATTAAATGCTTGGTCTTTAGTCATTTAATGCTCCCACTATTTATACGAAAACACAGTACTCTCAAATGTTGTTTTCGGGAAACCTTTTCCTAGTGGGCTTCGGATCCATAGCAAATTTCCCCATACCCCGCTTTTACGATTCGCATGGGAAAAATCCTGTGGGAGGTATGCCATACCATTCTCGTTCCACGAGATTCCCAAGATTATTACCTCACCCTTTCACATGATCCCGAGGACTCCAAGCGAATTATGCTAATCGGGCGTTAGACCCGACCCAATCAACCGAGCCATAGACCCACTGCTACCTCCACGACTCGTGAGACAGGTAACAGCGGTCTACTTTTCGTTCATGACATGGTGCAGCTTCTTTTAAGTATGATAGACGTGCCACGACCCGTGAGACCACGCTATCGACCTAAATCAGCTCCCTCACTATGCCATGGATTGGAAGGCATGGACGGACTCCTAGAGTCCATGTCTACTTTGTCTAGGGTCTAATATTTGGACATTGGTCCAACCAATGTGAGAGTAGTAAATGACCGAGATCTCATAAATAGATATTAACACATTCATCCATAATGCGAAAATAAATTGCATCCCATGGAAGTTATATGATAAATAAAACACCATTCATCCATCATAATAACCACATGCAA
Organism: Sesamum alatum; assembly: GCA_034509735.1. Taxonomy (NCBI): domain Eukaryota; kingdom Viridiplantae; phylum Streptophyta; class Magnoliopsida; order Lamiales; family Pedaliaceae; genus Sesamum; species Sesamum alatum. The sequence goes on from JACGWO010000013.1 coordinate 4,097,257, forward strand.
AATTAAAGCCTAGCACGCCCCTGTTGGATGATCACGAGCCCGAATCCTATGCGACCGACTGAGCCCGCAGTGGATCTATGGTCAATCTAGGGTTGGTCCTACACTATTACATTAATAGTAACCCAATCATTATTCTGATGGGCCTTGGTCTCTTTTCTCTTTCTTCTCTTCATGGAAACGCCTTGGAACCTCCGGTTTGGGCTCTCCATGTGGACCTTCCTTCTTCTCCACCAATTACATAAAATTAAAACCTCACTACTATTCTACTCTCATTACATATTAAAAAATAGAAATCCCAGCGAAAACCCGGGGGGAGTACATAAGGAGGGAGGTAGAATTCCTTATTATTCCAAGGCAACTAGAAAGGGAGAAGGAGAAAGCAGTAAAAGAGGCACACAGGCCCAACAGAAAATTAAACCATACATTCCGTCTAGGGCTCGTGATCATCCATTTCCATCCAACGCATATAATCATATGATCCAATCACAAAAAATACATGCTAACATCACATGATTACCAATCACAATTATCCAAGATAAAATAAATGCGTAACATATGAAAAAATATGGTACAACCGTTGGTAATAATATTTTTTCCCGTTGTAGGAAAACCCATCCGCATTATTTCTAGGTAAATTATCCCCGGGATTCCAAATCAAATATAATTCAACCTACCAAAATAATCTCTTAGAAAAATAGGCAAAAATTAAATAAAAATGAATTTTCAGAATTAATTCAAAAATTAAAATTGAACATAGGGAAAAAAAACCCTAAGAACGGCGGCCAGCCGCTGCCACCGGCAGCAACCAGTCGGCGCTCTCAGGGCAGCAGGCCCAACCTGTTGCCCCCAGCGCGCGCAGGCCCCTGCCTGCTTGCGCGCGTGCCTGGTCGGCAGCAGGCTGCACGGCCGCGCGCGCCAGCAGGCTGTCGCGCGCGCAGGCCCCCTTGTCTGCACGCGCTAGCCTGCCGGCCGCCAATCGTGCGGCTGCCCTGCGCAGGCGCGCGCACAGAGACACAATCATCTGCGTGCGCACGCGCCTGGCGGCACCGCCTCGTGTGCGCGCACGCGCGGCCCACTCAGCACACAGTCGCGCGCGCGCAGACTCCTCTGTCTGCGTGCACGCGCGCCTGGAGGCGCCGCCCCGTGCGCGCGCTCGCGTGTGGCCTCTTTGGCCGCACGTCCGGGCGCGCGCTGGCCTGGCGCGCGCGCACAAGCTTCCCTGCCCGTTTGCGCGCGCGCCCAGCCAGCCGCCATCCGGTAGGCTGACTGCGAGCCTGGCACAGGCGGCTGTGCGCAGGCTCCTCTACCTGCACGCGTCAGCCTCGCCTGTGCGCACGGCCGCGTGCTGTGTTTTTTCACTTTGTTCATTTCTTTCCCCCCTCCCCGGTTTCCAAGAAAAACAGAAAATCCAACAATACCAAAAATCATACGAGTTAAAAGCAAGAAAAACGACATGCTTTAAATAATAATAAAATCAAGAATTAATTAAAACATGCCAAATCACGTTTTCATGCTTAAAACGCACATAAAACCCTAGGCCTATACACCGAACTGGGCTCTGATACCATTGAAAGATTGTGGATCGTCCCAGGAAATAGCGCGAATGCGGAAGCGCGATATAAATTTAAATAACGAAATTTAAACATGGTTTAACGAAAAATAAAGAACATGTTCAAGGGGTGTTCCCTTTAAGTTCCCGGGTGTTCGGTGTATCTCATGAATTAAAAGCATACAAGAATCATGGAGGCCATAGGATTCAAAATAAAAGAGGGACGAAAAAAAATAAATCGGAACCTACCGATTGTCGATTTCGTCTTATAACCGGTACTCGCATTGTTCCCCGATTTGCACCAAATCTCGTATATGAGACTCTCTAAATTGTGACATACAATCCACCCACGTATCTTGCACGTCGTGCTAGCGAACGAACAAGTATTTTGGAGAGGATGGATTAATCACACGTTATTAGGTTAACGGGATTAAACCTCCTATGTTCAATTGTTCCAAGAACAAAAGAACAAGAAAAATAATTTTCTTGGAGAGAAAAGAGAGAGAGGGCGGACGAGATTAGGTGACGAAGCGTGTGTGTGTGTGTTTCAAGATTCATCATCCTTCCAAAGGTGAAAGGCTAGGAGTATTTATAGAGGAGGAGTTTAATCCTCTTCAAACTCCAACTCTAGAAGACTAATTTGGATGGGATTTTGACCTAGTCAAAGTCCTAGTCAAAGTAGTAATTTGATCTAGTCAAATTAATCCTAGCCATCCATCTCTCCTTTTTAATTTAATGGAATATTTAAAACCTATTTAAATATTCCAAAGGGCAATAAATAAATATAATAAATATAAATATTTATCCTAGGCCCATTAAATTAATTTTCTAATAAATCTAATTTATTAGATTAATTTCTTCAATCTAATAAAAGGAATTAATTCTTTCCAAGAAAATCAAGGACCCGATTAAATCCAATTTAATCATTCCATTTCTCCAAATATTTAATTCTAAATTAAATACTTAATGTGTGTGGATTGTGTGTGACTCTTTACATTCACCTTTCAGCTAGACTTGGTCGGATTCCTAGAACCCGCCCGTTACCATGGGTGGCCATCTAGCAACGGTCCATGGCACTAGAAACTAGGTGAATATTCGGGGATGAACATTTAGGCTCTAACAGTACACTTGGCCTTCCGTCTACGGTCTCACCACTTAAGGTCTAGGGCACGGAGAATGCAGGTACCCATTTTGGACCTAAGTGTCGGTCTGTCCTGACTAAACGCTGCATGGGAATCCTTCCCTTCTGTTCAGTTACTGTGGCCACAGATTTTAAGGACAAGACACAGAGCATATGTGAGACTCAACTGTCAATGCCTCTTGACAGGAGACAGATCCTTTCTTGGAAACTACTGTCACTCTGTACACCGGAGGTGCACTAGACATGGCTTATGACTACTCAAGTGCATCTTGGCAATCTCTCACCATATCTAAGATACAGCCCCGATATACAGGTAAACTCAGCAGTTCCTCAAGTCAAAGGACTTGACCTGTACGGTTGGAACCGGGAGCACACGTCATACCTAGCCGACCCTACTCAAGGTCCTCTGTAAGACGGTTCCCGCGAGTCACCTCAGTCAGCTGCTCTCTAGCAGGCTAACCCACTAACACTGCTTAGACGACTTTCGCCACCCGTCGATGAAATACGACAGCAGATGCTTAGTGCAAGTCTCAAGGGGAATCTCGATACCCATTTTCGATATTCCTTGACTTGGAGGTTTTCGGACTGATTCGGAGGGACTGATTTTATGGACCTACCTCCAAGCGTAGTCCCAGTCCCCGAAATACATTTTCAGTCCGTGGGCTTTGTTTGCGTAGTGAACAGATATGTATAAAGCAGATAAAGTGAACACAAATAAAGTAATGCCAAACGATTTTCACTTCTTTATTCATTAATAATATATCAAATCCTTGAAATTATCTAGACATAGGTTACATTTCGCCTGCCAAGATTGGCTACATGGTCACCTATTCTAACACTCTTTTCGTATGATTTGATCATACCCTAAAAGATGGTAGGCTTGATTGAAGAATTGATGGTGATTGATTGAGATGTATCTAGACATCATTGGATGAACCTAGACACATTCCAATAATCACATTAATTATGTATATATATGATATACTAACACCTATTGATGATGAATTCCATTATTCATCTTTTTCTAGGAAAAACATGAAAACTCTCCATACATTCTCTCACTCTCTCTACTCTCTAAATCCTCTTTGTTGCTTCATTGATCTAGGCTCAATTGAAGGACAAAGTAAGATCAAGAAGGAACACTAATTTGATAGTGTAATCCCTTCTTTGATTTCATCATCTAGATCCGTTTTTCTCCAGCAAGAAAAACGAGATCTCTCCCGGTGTGGTGTGGACTACGTTAGAGGGTCTCCACGTTGGGACCTCGCGTGGACGAACGTCGGGAGGAGTCAACGCATGAAGCCGATCAAAATACAAAATCGAAAAGGTATTCTGACTTACATTTATGCTCTCGGTTGCTTCTTTATTCTATAGCCACGAACGCTTATTTATTTTGTATGTTTATATTCTGCGTTTATACACCGATAGCCCGGGAACGTTCAAGGGTACACCCCTTGAACACAATTTAAATTCTTTTATTCCACACGTTTTTTATCTCCACCGCGCTTCTGCCGCGTTCCCGGGCCGATCCGCTTTCCTTCAAGTGGTATCAGAGCCCGGATCGGTGTATGTGGCTATGGATTACATGTTTTGAAACGTTATGTGGATCATCCCGGGAGATGAACGGGAATAGCGGAAGCACGAAAGATTGCATAATAAAATTGCAAAAGCATAATTAAATGGAATTTAATTCATGCATAACATACATAAACGAATCAAGGGATGTGCCCTTGATTCTCTCGGGCGTTCGGTGTATCTCATGTTCAATAAAGCACACTATGGAAGCCATAGAATTGAAACCCAAAAAAAAATGAAATTAAACAACCTACCTGGTTGTAGTTTTGTCTTCGTTCGGCTACATTCATTGTTCCCTATTTTTCACCAAGATCTCAAAGAAGAGACCCTCTAGATCATGACACTCGCTACACCGGAAAGCAAAAGAATCCTTGTGCTAGCAAGAAATTATTTGGGGAGGGCTTCAACCTCCAAGGCGAATGGCAAGAGGGCCGGACGCTGGAAGAGGAAGAAGGGAAAAGGGAAGACGGTTGCGGCCCCTACTCGTTCTCCAGACGCCCCTGTTGCCCCGGTGGGAATGGGCAAAGGGAAAGGGAAGGCCTGTGGTTCTCAACCATCCAAGGCAAATGATGTCTGCATGCATTGCCAAGGAAAGGGGCATTGGAAGAGGGAGTGCCCACAACTCCTCTCCAACCCAGGTGTGTTTATGGTTGAAGTAAAAATGATTACTAATTCTGCTTCATGGGTATTGGATACCGGGTGTGGTGGTCACATCTGCAATGATTTGCAGGCACTGCAAAGAAGCAGAAGGCTAACCAAGGATGAGATGATCCTGAGGCTAGGCGATGGCAAGGCCGTTGCTGCGGAAGCCATAGGATCAATGGAGTTAGCCATTAGTAGTCATGTTAGGATTATACTGAACGACTGTTTCTATGTACCTAGCATGATTAAGAATATTGTTTCAATCCCGGTCCTTGATAAGCAGGGATATTCTTTCACCATCAATAAAAATGGTTTTTTATATTATAAATAATGTGTTTCTCATTTGCCTGGTACATTGGTGAACGGTCTGTACATACTTCAATAGTCTAATTGGATTATGACTGCAGAACACAAATGGAAACATGAAAATCAAGATAATGCACAGATTTGGCATGCAAGGTTAGGTCATATTTCTAAAGATAGGATAATAAGGTTGGTTGACTCAAAGAGTCTAGAAATGGACGATTTGGACAACCTACAGACCTGCGAATCCTGTCTGAAGGGAAAGATGACCAAGAAACCCTTTATTGGACAAAGCACGCTAGCCAACGGTCTGATGGATTTGATCCACATGGACGTCTATGGCCCACTAAATACTCGGGCTAGAGGTGAAAACTCGTACTTCATAACCTTTACCGATGATCACTCACGGTATGGTTATGTTTACCTGATGAGGTACAAGTCTGAAGCCTTTGGAAGGTTTAAGGAATACAGACTTGAAGTAGAGAACCAAACCGGTCATAAGATCAGAGCCCTTCGGTCGAACCAAAGTGGAGAGTATTTGAGTGGAGAATTCATTGATTATCTGAAAGAGATTGGGATTCTGTCTTAGTGGACCACTCCTGGAACACCACAGTTGAATTGTGTGTTTGAAAGGAGGAATCAGACCTTTTTGGATATGGTCCGATCCATGATGACTTTTACCGAACTCCCTTTATCCTTCTGGGGATATGCTCTTGAGAAAGTGGCCAAAGTTTTGAACTTGGAGCCTTCTAAGAAGATATCCCATATGCCATATGAGATATGACATGGCAAGCCTGCCTCCTACAAATACTTGAAAGTGTGGGGTTGCCTCGCATATGTCAAGAGATTAGTGGGAGATAAACTAGACTCCAGGTCTAGTTTATGCATGTTCATCGGGTATCCGAAAGAAACTACACTGGATTAAAAGATCAACGGGAATAATTTAAGTGGACAATAAATTGGATTTAATATTGGGTTCGTCGTAATTGGATTACGATAAAACCCGGTCCGTTATATTATACCCGAGAGGAGAAATAATTCCTAATTTGGAATAGGAAGAAGTTGGACTTCTTCCCTTAATTAAACATAGCCGACATGCTCCCTTGGAGGAAGCAAAATCAGCCATGTTGCATGCTAGGTGGTATGTTGACTTGTCTCTTTTGGAAAGAGACAAATCAACTCCAATCAAGCTCTTCCCTTTTGGTATGATTTGATCATACCATAAATTTTGGTAGGCTTGATTGAAGAATTGATGGTGATTGATTGGAATGAATCTAGACATCCTTGGATGAACCTAGACACATTCCAATAATCACATTAATTATGTATATATATTAGAATACACAACACCTAGCATAAGTGATTCATTATTCATCTTTTTCTAGGAAAAAGAGAAGACAAAAATCCTCTCCTCTCTCTCAATTTTCGTGCTCCCTCCCTCTCTTACACTTGTGTTCTTCACTTGATTTTGAATCAAGAAGAAGAACAAAGTAAGTTTAAGAGAACACTGATTCATAGTGTTCTTCTCTTAAACCGATTCCTTCCTAAACCCGTTCTTTTCTAGCAAGAAGAACGTGTGTTTCTTCCGGTGTGGTGTGGATCACCTTTGGAGAATCCATACGTTTGGATTTCGTGAGCATTCCGGAGAAGGAACAACGCTAGTAGCCGGGAGCATACGCTAAATAATCAAAGGTAACGGTTTATTACGCTTTGATTGATTCCCTTTATATATATCTATGCCCTATGTGTTTAAATATATGTTTTAATATTTACACATCCTACATCGAACGCCCGGTTGAGCACCCAAGGGTACACCCCTTGGGATTCGCGTATTTTGAATTTTATTTAAATTTACGCACTTTCCACGCTTTCTCGCTTCCGCTCGCGCTCCCGGGCGGATCCGCTTGTCCTTCAAGTGGTATCAGAGCCCGGTTCGATGTAAGGGGTATAGATCTATGTTTTTGGCATGATCTACTTGCTTTTAAATGGCTTTATTGGCATGTTAGATTACATAAATATATGAATAATATGATGATTCAATTGTTTGGATTTAATGGACTTTTGGCATGCTTAATTTTGTTAGATTGGATCTAAAATTGCATGCTTATTTTCAGAATAATATTAATTTTATTGTGCTGAAACAGTTTTGAAAAACAAAAAAAAAAAAAAAAAAAATTTGGTCGGGCCGGCAGTGGCCGCGCGCAGGCGGGCGCCTGCGCGCGCGCCATGCGCGCGGACGCTGCGCACAGGCGCGCGCGCTGTGCGCAGCCAGCCGCTGCTGGCCGAGGGCCAGCGCGCGGCATAGCGCGCGCGCGCGCGCTGCCCTGTGCGCGCGGGCGGCCGGCCAGCACAACGGCTGGGCCGTTTTGTGCCGTTTTTCGACTTTTTCCGGAAAATTCGATTTTCTGTATTTTCTGCACAATATTCTGAAAATATGTTAATTTTGCATTTTTGATTTTGGAATAATTGGATTATTCCTTGGATTAAATTTGCTTAATTAATTTGTGATTAATACATGCATTGGATGCATTGTTTAAAATGTCCATTAAATTTAAAATTTGAATTTTGCGTATTATTTGTATATTTATGCTTTTGTGATGTTGGACATCACTTGGGTGTTTGGAATATCCATTGGTTATTTATGCATGATTATTTGGAATAATTATGTTATATGTGAGTTGATGGAATCAACATGGGATGATCACAAAGCCCTAGACCTTGTGTATGGATGAATGAATGCTTATTTATTTTCTGTTGGGTGGGGCCTGCGTGCCTCTTGTTTTTGGGACTATCATCTGAAAGGAATTGTGGATCGTCCCGGGAAAAGCGCGAATGCGGAAGCGCGGTATAATTAAAAAATAAATACGAAATTTAAACATGCTTTAAATTAAAGAACACGTTTCAAAGGGTGTGCCTTTGAAATTCCCGGGTGTTCGGTGTATCTCATGAATAATAAAACATAAAAGAATCATGGAGGCCATAGGGTAGAAAATTAAAAGGGACGAAAATCATAAACGAGACCTACCCGTTGTTGTTTTCGTCTTCAACGGCTACACGCGTTGTTCCCCGTTTTGCACCAAGATCTCGTTCTTGAGACCCTCCAAATCGTGACACACGATCCACCAACGTATCTTGCACGTCGTGCTAGCAACGAACAAGTTTATATTTTGGAGTGGATGAATCAACAACACGTTATGAATTAACGGTATTGATTCATCAAGTTCTAATGTTCCAAGAACAAGAGAACAAACAAAAATAATTTTCTTGGAGTGTGTGAGAGAGAGAGGGCGGACGAGATAGAGGCAGAGAGAGCCGAGTTGTGTGTGTGTGTTGTGTGTGTTGGAATTTCATCATCCTTCAACTTGTAGGATGCTAGGGGTTTATATAGAAGAGGAGTGTAATCCTCTTTAAACTCCTCTTTCAAGAACTCTATTTTGACTAGGATTTTGACCTAATCAAAGTCCTAGTCAAAGTAGTGTTTTGACCTAGTCAAAACAATCGTAGCCATCCATCTCTCCCATTGATCTCAACCGTTGATTTAATTTAATTTAATGGAATATTTAAAACCTATTTAAATATTTCTAAGAGGCTAAAATAAATATAAATATTATTTAAGCCCATTAAATAAATCCCTTTGATAAATCTAATTTATCAATTTAATTCCTTATATCTAATAGAAGGAATTATTTCTCCAAGAAAAATAAAGGACCCGATTAAATCCAATTTAATCATTCCTTCACTCCAATATTTAATTCCTAATTAAATATTTAAATGTGTGTGGATAGTGTGTGACTCTTTAGGTTCACCTTTCAGCTAGACTTGGTCGGATTCCTAGAATCCTTCCGTTACCATGGGTGGCCATCTAGCAACGGTCCATGGCACTAGAGACTAGGTGAAATATTCAGGGATGAACATTTAGGCTCTAACAGTACACTTGTCCTTCTGTCTTCGGTCTCATCACTTAGAGTCTAGGGCACGGAAAATGCAGGTACCCATTTTGGACCTAAGTGTCGGTCTGTCCTCACCAAACGCCGCAAGGGAATCCTTCCCTTCTGTTCAGTCACTGTGGCCACAGTTTTACGGACAAGACCTAGAGTATTCATGAGACTCAACTGCCAAAACCTATTGACAGGAGACAGATCCTTTCTTGGAAACTACTGTCACTTTGCACACCAGAACTGCACTAGACATGGCTTATGACTACCAAAGAAAATTCTGGCAATCTCTCACCATATCTAAGATACAGCCCTGATGTACAGGTAAACTCAGCAATTCCTCAAGTCAAAGGACTTGACCTGTACCGTTGGAACCGGGAATACACGTCATACCTTGCTGACCATACTCAAGGTCCTCCGTAAGACGGTTCCCGCGAGTCACCTCAGTCAGCTGCGTCCTAGCATGCTAACCCACTAACACTGCTTAGACGACCCTCGTCACCCGTCGATGAAACACGACAGCAGGTGCTTAGTGCAAGTCTCAAATGGAATCCCGGTACCCATTTTCGGGATTCCTTGACTTGGAGATTTCCGGACTGATTCGGGAAGACTGATTCCATGGACCTACCTCCAAGCGTAGTCCCAGTCCCCGAAATTGATTCTCAGTCCGTGGGCTTTGTTTGCGTAGTGAACAGATATGGAAAAAAAATATAAGTGAACACAAACAAAGTGATGCCAAATGAAATTCACTTCTTTATTCATTAATGATTTATCAAACACCTATAATTGTCTAGACATAGGTTACATATACCTGCCAAAATTGGCTTACATGGTCACCTATTCTAACACGGGGCAACCCCACACTTTCAAGTATTTGAAGGAGGCAGGCTTGCCGTGCCATATCTCATATGGCGTCTGGGATACCTTTTTAGATGGTGCCAAGTTTAAAACTTTGGCCGCCGTCTCAAGAGCGTATCCCCAGAAGGAAAGGGGTAGTTCGGTAAAACTCATCATGGATCGAACCATGTCCAACAAGGTCCGATTCCTCCTTTCAGACACACCATTAAGCTGCGGTGTTCCAGGAGTGGTCCACTGAGAGAGAATCCCATTCTCTTTTAGATAATCAGTAAACTCACCACTCAAATACTCTCCACCTCGGTCCGACCGAAGGGCTTTGATCTTTCAACCGGTTTGGTTCTCTACTTCAAGTCTGTATTCCTTAAACCTTCCAAAGGCTTCAGACTTGTACCTCATCAGGTAAACATAACCATACCATGAGTGATCATCGGTAAAGGTTATCTAGCAACGGTCCATGGCACTAGAGACTAGGTGAATTGGCGTGAACATTTAGGCGCCGATTTCGTACGGGTACGATCCTTCCATCTACCATCTCACTCATCTTATTCATCACATAATAATATTACATTCACATCAAGTTGTCGGATAGGTTACAAATTGCCAAACCTATTGGCTTTCTGGTCACCTATTCCAACACGGTTAGGTATGACGTGTGTTCTCGGTTCCAATGGTACAGGTGAAGTCCTTTGACTTGAGGAATTGCTGAGTTTACCTGTACATCGGGGTTGTATCTTAGGTATGGTGAGAGATTGCCGAAATGCACTTGAGTAGTCATAAGCCATATCTAGTGCAGCTTTGGTGTACAAAGTGACAGTAGTTTCCAAGAAAGGATCTGTCTCATGCCAAAAGGTGTTGACAGTTGTGTCTCACAAATACTCTGTGTCTTGTCCCTAAAATCTGTGGCCACAGTAACTGAACAGAAGGGAAGGCTTTCCTTGCGGCATTCAGTAGAGGACAGATCGACACTTAGGTCCAAAATGGGTACCTGCATTATCCGTGCTCTAGACACTATGTGGTCAGACCGTAGACGGAAGGATAGATATACTGTAGAGCTTAAATGTCATCCCCGTATATTCACCCAGTATCTAGTGCCACGGACCGTTGCTAGACGGCCACCCATGGTGACGGGCGGATTCTAGGTATCCAACCAAGTCTAGCTGAAGGTGAATCTAAAGTGCTAAATCACGTTTCATGCTTAAAACGCACATAAACCCTAGGCCTATACGCCGAACCGGGCTCTGATACCACTGAAAGAAATTGTGGATCGTCCCGGGAAAAGCGCGAATGCGGAAGCGCGGTATAATTAAAATTAAAAACGGAATTTAAACATGTCTTTAGGAATTTAGGCAAAATTGAACCCAAAAAACGAATTTTTAGAATAAATTCAAAATTAAAACTGAAAATTAAATAAAAATAAAATAATACTAGGGTTTCAAAAAACCCTAGCTGCAGCAGCCACCGGCCGCCGCCACCGGCAGCAGCCGGCCGGCCGTGCGCGCAGGGCAGCAGGCCCAGCCGGGCGCGCGCGCGCAGGCCCCTTGCCTGCGTGCGCGCGCGCCTGGCCGGCAGCGCGCTGCGCGGCCTGGTGTTCCGGCAGGCCGTCGCGCGCGCAGGCTCCTCTGCCTCGCGCGCGCCGGCCTGCTGGTCGCCAACCGCGTGCCTGCGCTGTGCGCATAGATTCATTCAAATCAATCACCATCAATTCTTCAATCAAGCCTACCAAAATTTATGGTATGATCAAATCATACCAAAAGGGAAGAGCTTGATTGGAGTTGATTTGTCTCTTTCCAAAAGAGACAAGTCAACATACCACCTAGCATGCAACATGGCTGATTTTGCTTCCTCCAAGGGAGCATGTCGGCTATGTTTAATTAAGGGAAGAAGTCCAACTTCTTCCTATTCCAAATTAGGAATTATTTCTCCTCTCGGGTATAATTTAATGAATCAAGGGGTGTGCCCTTGATTCTCCCGGACGTTCGGTGTATCTCATGTTCAATAAAACACAACATGGAGGCCATAGAATTGAAACCAAAAAAACGAAATTAAAGAACCTACCCGGTTGTAGTTTTGTCTTCGTTTCGGCTACATGCATTGTTCCCCGTTTTGCACCAAGATCTCAAAGAAGAGACCCTCTAAATCATCTCACTCGCTCCACCGGAAAGCAAACAACCCTTGTGCTAGCAAGAAATTATTTTGGGGAGAAGAGACATCGATACACGCTATGAATTAACGCAATCAATGTCTCTTATGTTCTTAACTTGAAATAAAATCAACATGAACAAAGTATAATTCTTGGAGAGAAAAGAAGGGGATGGACGAAAATTTGAGGGAGATGAGAGATGAGAGTTGTAGAGAATACTAGGTGTGAGTGTGTGTTTTTTGAGTATTTATAGAAGATGGAATTCCTATTCCTTCTCAAACTCTTCCAAAGAGACACACTTTGACTAGGATTTTGACCTAGTCAAATCCTAGTCAAATTAGGCTTTGATTAAGTCAAATTAATCATGGCCCTTCATCTCATCATTCTCTAGATCAAATCTTGTCCATCCATTTTGATGGGCTTTATGGAATGGGCCTATTTAATTCTAAATTAAATATTCCCATGGACTTTATATTAAATCATATTTAATATACTAAGCCCATTAATTAATTAATGGAAAGGACTTATTTAATTCTAAATTAAATAGTCCCATAGACTTTATATTAAATCCTATTTAATATACCAAGCACATTAATTAATTCCATAGAATGGGATTATTTAATTCTAAATTAAATAGTCTCATGGACTTTATATTAAATCCTAATTAATATACCAAGCCCACTAATTAATTAATTCACCCTTTTAATCTAATTAAAAGGAAAGCCCATGCTTTATAAAATTCATAAATCTAATTTATGAACTCAAGCCCGATTATTCCAAATAATTCATCGAGGCTTGAATCTCCAAGAAGTATAATTTAATTCCATTAAATTAAACCTTCTCCCGGAATTAATTCCAAATTAATTCCCTTTCATTTGGTGTAGCGGGTGTGACTCTTTAGGTTCACCTTTCAGCTAGACTTGGACCTACTTCTTGTTATTTCATAACCAAAGTAGTCCGTTACCATGGGTGGCCATCTAGCAACGGTCCATGGCACTAGTGATTAGGTGAATTTTTGGTGTGAACATTTAGGCTCCGAGTTATACGCAGGTGCGGTCCTACCGACACTCGATACGTACGGGTACGGTCTTACTGTCGCCTGTCTCCCGGCCTTTAGTCTAGGGGTCGGTTCCGATCCTTGACTAGGCAACTATGCATAATGCTCGAGATAGGTTTAACTCGACGTAGGAAATCCTTTCCCACTACATCAAGTGCTATGGCCATAGACTTTGTGAGTCTAAACCATCTCCGAGCGCATAGGAGATGTTGTTGTCATATCCTTTGACAGGGGACAGATCCTATCTTGGAATTCACCGTTCTTACATACTCCGACTGCACTGGACGAGGCTTATGATGACCATGTGATATAATCGGTCAAATTTCACCAGATCCAAGATACAGCCTTAGTATGTAGGGGACTGCCGTGATCCTCAAGTCCGAGGACTAATCCCGTACTATCGGAACCGGGATAACGAGTCATACCGACCAAGCCCGAGTAGCTTCTATATGACGATTCCCGCGAGTCACCTCAGTCGGCCGCTCCCCAGCAGGCCGACCCACTAACACTGCTTAGACGATCCTCGTCACCCGTCGATGAAACACGACAGCAGATGCTACGTGCAAGTCTCAAATCGATTCTCGATGCCCTGTCTCGAGATTCCTTTGACTTGGAGTATTTCAGACTGATTCGGCGAAACTGATTTCATGAACCTACCTCCAAGCGTAGTTCCAATTTCCCAAAATGTTATTTCGGTCTGTGGACGTTTGTTGTGACATCGTAACGATGCAAGCAGTAAGTACAACAAACTCATGCCTATGAATCCTTACTACATTCATTAACATAATATTACTTGTTCACAGATTGACGAATGATTCTCAGAACAGCCAATACCATTGACTTTCTGGTTACCTATTCTAACATGAATGTCTTCTCACAAGGGGGAACAAACACATAAGAGATTCACACTTTTATATATAGTATAGATTAAATATTCACAAGCCAAAATGCACTTAATCATTTAATGAATCAAATCTACTTAATTATAAGCCCAAAATAATAATTAATTCAATTAATTATTTCTAGCTCATCTCTACTAATTAATGAATTAAATTTATTAATTAGACAACTCCATCTTCTATTTAATTAGTGAATCTAATCCACTAATTTAATTAGTCAAAGCCTCTTTTAAATTAATCAGATTACTTTAGAAGGCCAAATTCAAAATTCAATTAATACAATTAACTAAATTTGTGATCATCCATCCAACGGATTTTTCCGCATAAATGATCCAATCGTTTATGCTAAATGATCTCCAAGAATTAATTTAATCCAATTAAACTAATTCACCTCTTTCAGAATTAATTCCAAATCAATTCCACCACTTTTGAGTGATTTAGATGTGATTCTTTAAGTTCAACCTCAACTAGACTTGGGCTTGTTTCCAACATAATTATTTCCGATTAATCAATAACCGAAATAGCTTGTTACCATGTGTAGTCGTTTAGAAACGGTCCATGGCACTAGGTGAATAATGATGTGAATTTACCCAGGCTCTGAAGGACAAGCGGATCCGCCCGGGAGCGCGAGCGGAAGCGAGAAAGTCGAGAAAGTGCGTAAATTTAAATCAAATTCAAAATACGCAAATCCCAAGGGGTGTACCCTTGGGTGCTCAACCGGGCGTTCGATGTAGGATGTGTAAATATTAAAACATATATTTAAACACATAGGGCATAGATATACAAATGAAATCAATCAAAGCGTAATAAACCGTTACCTTTGATTGTTTAGCGTATGCTCCCGGCTACTAGCGTTGTTCCTTCTCCGGAATGCTCACGAAATCCAAACGTATGGATTCTCCAAAGGTGATCCACACCACACCGGAAGAAACACACGTTCTTCTTGCTAGAAAAGAACGGGTTTAGGAAGGAATCGGTTTTAGAGAAGAACACTATGAATTAGTGTTCTCTTAAACTTACTTTGTTCTTCTTCTTCATTCAAAATCAAGTGAAGAACACAAGTGTAAGAGAGAGAGGGAGCACGAAAATTGAGAGAGAGGAGAGGATTTTTGTCTTCTCTTTTTCCTAGAAAAAGATGAATAATGAATCACTTATGCTAGGTGTTGTATATTCTAATATATATACATAATTAATGTGATTATTGGAATGTGTCTAGGTTCATCCAAGGATGTCTAGATTCATTCCAATCAATCACCATCAATTCTTCAATCAAGCCTACCAAAATTTATGGTATGATCAAATCATACCAAAAGGGAAGAGCTTGATTGGAGTTGATTTGTCTCTTTCCAAAAGAGACAAGTCAACATACCACCTATCATGAAACATGGCTGATTTTGCTTCCTCCAAGGGAGCATGTCGGCCATATTTAATTAAGGGAAGAAGTCCAACTTCTTCCTATTCCAAATTAGGAATTATTTCTCCTCTCGGGTATAATTTAACGGACCGGGTTTTATCGTAATCCAATTACGACGATCCCAATATTAAATCCAATTTAATGTCCACTTAAATTATTCCCGTTGATCTTTTAATCCAATTAAAAGATCCAACGTCTCAACATCTCAACTTTCCATATTTAATCGAAAATCCAATTTACCGATTAAATGAAAGCCCGATACAATATCGGCCCGTCCATCCAATGGACTTTCCCTTAAGTAATCCAATTACTTATTTTATCCTTCGAGATTGACTCCAAGTTGATCTCTCAACCTCCTCGGTGATTTGTGTGTGACCCTTTAGGTTCACCCTCAGCTAGACTTGGGCCCGTGTCCCACAAGGGCCCGTTACCATGGGTGGCCGTCTAGCAACGGTCCATGGCACTAGAGACTAGGTGAATTGGCGTGAACATTTAGGCGCCGATTCCGTACGGGTACGATCCTTCCGTCTACCGTCTCCCGGCCTTAGTCTAGGGTATGGAATTGGGCGTCGGTTCCCATCCTTGACTAGGCATCTATGCTTAATACTCGAGACCACGTATGCTTCATTGCGTCGACACAGGAAACCATTCCCTGTTCGACCAACCACTGTGGCCACAGCTTCAAACAGCATGAACGTGTCTCCGAGTGCATAGGAGATACCTCTGTCACATACTGACAGGGGACGGATCCTCTTCTTGGAATCCACCGTCCTCGCTACACATTCCGACTGCACTGGACAAGGCTTATAATGATCATCTTACAGAATGATCACCTCTCGCCAGATCCAAGATACAGCCGTCCTGTGCACGTGACTGCCATGATTCCTCAAGTCTGAGGATTACTCCCGTACTATCGGAACCGGGGAATCCAATCATACCGACCAAGCCTCCAAGGCTTCCATATGATGATCCCCGCGAGTCAGTCCAGTCGGCTCGACCCCAGTCGACCAACCCATCAAGACCGTGTAGGCGTCCCACGCCTGTCGCCGATGAAACACGGCACTCATCCAATGAACACGACTCTTGATGCAAGTCTCAATAGGACTCTCGATGCCTGTCTCGAGGTCCTCGACTTGGAACGTTTCAGACCCAACTCTTAATCAGTTGGTTTCATGACCACCATCCAATGCGTGGCCCAACTGCACGAGTTGTTATCCATGGTCTGTGGGCTTTGTTGCGATATAAGTTAAAAATCGTTTTAACAAATGTAAAGTGAGCACAACAAAGTAGGTACCAATAGTGACGAACACTCACTTTATTCATCACATAATAATATTACAATTACATCGAGTTGTATAATAGGTTACAAATCGCCAAACCTATTGGCTTTCTGGTCACCTATTCTAACAGGCTCCAAGTTCCATATGAGTATCGTCCTACTGTCAACCGTCTCTCGGTCTTAGTCTAGTTTATGGAATTAGAGCATCGACTCCCATCCTTGACTAGGCAACTGTGCTTCGTACTCAAAATGTATTTGCTTTATTGATCGACGCAGGAAATCTCTTCCTACTCAATATATTGATATGCCCATAGAATTTTAGAGTCTAACCATCTCAGAGAGCATAGGTGACATCAGCGTCACCCTTTCTTGAAATCCACCATTTTCGATACATACTCCGACTACACAAGACAAGGCTTTTAATGACCATGTGAAAGACATAGTCACCTCTCGTCAGATCCAAGATACAGTTTTTATATACACGTGATTGCAATGATTTCTCAAGTCCAAGGTCTAATTTCACACTATCGGAACCCGAAGTCCCAGTCATGCCGACCAACCATCTAAAACTTCCATACGACGTGTCCTGTGAGCCAGTTCAGTTAGTTGAGTACCTTGCCAACTAACCTACCGAAATTGCATAGACGACCTTCGTCTATCATTGATGAAACTCGGCACTCACCCATTGAATGCAATACTTAGTGCAAGCCTCAATAGGACACTTGATGCCTAGTCTTGAGGTCCTCGACTTGGAACATTTTGAGACCAACCTTCAGAAGTTAGTTTCATCATCGTCATCCAATGCACAACCCAACTACATGGGTTATCCAATTGTTCTGTGGGCATTTGTTGCGACGTTGAAATGCCATTCAACGTTATTAGTACGCATAACAACAAAAATTTCAATGATGAATACTTACTCTATTTATCATGAAAAAATGCATTAATAAAGATTGACAAATAGTTCCCATAATCGGCAATCCCATTTTCTTTCTAGTCACCTATTTTAACAATCTCCCACTTGACCTCAAAGTCAATTACCCATGTTATTTAAAACCTTCTGAGAATGAGTAATCTACGATACGGGTTCGGTCTCGCGGGTCTACTTTATGTTTCTGCCAAGGTAATACGGTCCAACCATATTTCACATCTACCATCACTACCTGCAGATGGTGGTGGTGTCTAAGAATTTTTCATGGATTTCGTGATGTGATCTCAGGCCCAAAGGCTTTTTCCCTAGGCTAGTTTTCAACCTCCAAGGCAACTACTGGCTTGACCGTGCTAGGCACCACATCCATCCAATGAATGTGGTTTTCCATCCAAACCACTTTCCTAGAAACGACTTCAAAAGTTGTTATACATTTCGACTTTCATGATGAAACATCGCGGTATCTTGCTTGAAGCCTTTCCAAGCTACACATTCACCATTGAGTCCGAATGTACACAGTATTGAAACTAAACATTATTCACATGATTCTGAAAGCTAGTTTCACTATAGCCTTCCAAAATCAATTTTTCATAAACTCCGTGTAATCAAGGTAATGAATTTGGTGAAAGCCTATTGCGACTAGACGAGGTTTCTATCTGTCAATGGAGTTAGAAGAATGTCATTTCATCCTGAAAGCCTACTTGCAGTCCACAACATTCTGATTGGGTACAGCAGAGCAGGTACAAGCTTTTGTGTTAAGGACGATATTCCGACCACGGTTTCAGGATTCCTTCCAAACCTCCTATTTCAATCCCCAACGACACAAAGGAACCTACAGGCAAGGACCTCGATTCCGACAGAGATAATCCTGTAAGTGCATCAAGAACACTTCTGTAATCCTCATTCAAATATTAAAGACTGCTCTCAACTCTGTCGACTACCTCGTCAGTACACAACTGATATCCGTTGTTATGTACAAAGCATAATTAACACCGGGCCCTGTGCACTGAACAACATACCCATACTTCCTACGGCACAGACATAGGGGATATCAAACATCTAACCTTCCTCATCAGTCAATCCAATTCCTTTAATGTAGAATTGCATGAACAATACTCGTATTTCAGTGTTTCCTAACATCTTAACTTCATTCTAAATGAATAAGACGTTACACACTTAACACTTGGAACACAACCATACTCCCACTGACCCTAACGCTCGTTACTGACCAAGTCATACACCATAAGAGCTCATCAAAACAATTATTCCAATAACATGAAATCTCAAACCTAGTTTGAATTTCATGACGGATCCCGCGGCTCCAAGTCATTGATCTGATCCCGATGTCCAACATTGCTTCTCCATGTGTCTTTTAGATTAGGATCTAATCGACTGATAAGACCCATAAACCTTTACCTTTCAAGCATCTAAGGTACTCTAGTCGTCCCTAGGAGGGCTGAAATATATTCTGTGGAAAATAACCTGATTACAAATGATATTTACATTATTTTGCACTAAACCTGCACAAATCAGACACCGAGTCTAGTTTGTCTCCCGCTAGTCTCTTGATGTGTTCAATTATGGCTCTTATAGGAAGAATTCCACTAAATGAGAGTTGCATTGTCATTTGAATATATTCAAGAACTCCTATTAATACACACCCTCTCGATCCAATTGAAAGGTAACCAGTTTGGTTCACCACTCCAAATCTAATTCCCTGAACCTACAAAAGGTTCTTAGACTTTGTGAACCGTCTTTTGGTCTTGTGTATTCAGTAACCTTGAAATGTCTTTGTAGATGCAATCTAATAGACTATTAGCAAGAACGTTTTGGGTCTTTTCCTTCTCAGAAAGGATTTTCAAGCTAGCAGACTCGAATTATCTATTTCTAGACTCTTTGAATCTTCGAATTTCCTTATCCTTAACTAGAGGAAACATACCTAGCCATGGATGCTAAATCTATATGTTCATCTTGATTATCCATTTTTAGTCATTTGTTTTTTAATATTCATAATCCAATTAAGGGTCAGTGTTTAAGTAATTATGTACCAAATCTAGCAGACAAGAATCACCGTTCTTTGTAAAAAAGAAATCATTGATAAAAAATATGTAATACAAAGGTTGTCCAACAATAAGTGAAAAATATACTTTGATCATTCTCGGTTACATAATTCCTAAACACACTATCCTAACATGATCGTTGCTAAGACTAAGTAGTCTTTAGCCTTTGCAACACTAGTTCTACTATCGCTAAGCCTTAAGACCATCCATCTTGGCATTCTACACCTTATCACCACCTGCAAATCTTTTGCAGAACATGAATGATTGGTGTTCAATACCAAAGAGTAGAACAATAATCAGGTTAATACTCAATTCAAATGTAACTTCTTGGAAAGGAGCTTAGGACACTCCCTCTTCGAGTGCCCCTTTTTTTGGTAGTTACTACAAATATACTTCGGAGCCTTCGACTGTTGAACCCTCTTACTCTTTCCTTTGCTCCTGCCCAGCGGTGTAACAGAAGCACTCGAAGCGCTAGCAGCGACTGATGTTGTCAAAGCCTTGATTCGTTTATGTATGTTATGCATGATTTAAATTCCATTTAATTATGCTTTGTAATTTTTATTACGCACTATTTCGCGCTTCCGCTATTCGCGTTAATCTCCCGGGCCGATCCACATATTTCTTTCAAATGTGTCTAACTTCGACATACATTGTATGTGCAAAATCCTACCTACATTGTAGATGGATGATTTTTAACCCTTTTCTCTACAAGGAACATTCAACCTTTGACCTAGTAAAGGTCAAACCTATGCGAGGCTTGTGCATTTGGACCGAGCCCATTGAATTTGTCCAACAAATTAATTAGAGCCCAATTATTAAATCTGTTGGGCTTATTATTTAATCTAACTAAATAAAATATCCAACAGAAAAGGCTGAAGTGCATATTTAATACAACTAGAAACTATCACGTGCGATGCACATGTAGAAATATATTTTTGGAGGTCAATATATAATTTAGGATAAAGTATAGCGACACCCCTTGAGGTTAGACCAAAATGCACAAACACCCCTTATTTTGTGCAAAACTACGACTACACCCCCTATTCAAAGGAAAAGCTTACACTAATACCCCCTGAAAAATATTACACTAACACCCTCAGGGGGTGTAGTTGTAACTTTACAAAAGACGGGAAGTGTTTGTGTAACTGGACCTAACCTCAGGGGGTGTCAATGTAATATATCCTATGATTTATTGGTTACAAAATATATTAAACTCATAATTTTATTTATTTTTGTATTATTGAATCATTATTATATAACTATATTTTAAAAAATATTGATAATATTCGTTTTAATTGATGAGGAAATAATTTAATTTATTATTTGTAACTCATTTCTAAATTTAACAGTTAATACTAAATAAAAGAATTATTCTTTAAAATTGAATTTTTACATTTAATAATTAATAATTCTTATGTTTAAAGATTTTTATTGAAACAAATTAATGACAAAGTTATAATATCATATATAAAAAAATCCAATGTTAAAATAAAATTAACGACGTCTCTTATTTTTGGATTTTCTATAAGAAATTCCAATTTAGTAAAATTGATCATGTTTTATTAGTAGTGTTTTCTTTTAATGTCTATATGCTATTTTTTTAATTTTATTTTGTGTTTTTATATTATTTTTGTGAAATATTACATTTTTTATTTTACTACCATATCCTGAATTCTTTTTCTTAAATTTATTGATGTGTAATGATTTTAAAGTAATCATCTATTAACTATTTTTCGTAAAATTTAATCTATTTACACATATCCATAGTATTAGTATTAATTTGTATTGCAATGTCCTATAGTTGTTCTAATTATATTTTACTATCAATTTTTAAAGTTTGTCAAAAATATTGTTTTACATTCATCATTAATTTCTAAATTTGAAATATCATCTCATAAAATTTTATTATTTACATTTTTAACTTCATATTTCTAGTGTGATAACTTGATCTAATAATCCAAATAAATTTAATTGCTATCTATTTCTTATTCAATAGCATTTTATGTGTTTAGGTCTCCGCCATAATGCTCCGCATGAACGAGGTTTATGCGGTTCCGGATAGGCATATTAGATATGCCGCCACAAAAGCATTCTTTGGCACCAAGCTCGCTGAAGGAGTGTCTGTACAGAGTCATGGGGTCAAGATGCTCTCCTAGTGGAGAAACTCGAGGACCTTAAAGCTGGGCTTAACAATGACACGTACATTGACGTAATCCTCCAGTCGCTTCCTCCATCCTATGACCCGTTTGTTGTAAACTATAACATGAACGGACTTGAGAAGTCTATTCATGAGTTGATCAACATGCTGGTCCAATACGAGGCAACGACCCACAAGTCGACGCCGGCGGTATTGATAGGAGAGGCTTCGACCTCCAAGGCGAATGGCAAGAGGGCCGGACGCTGGAAGAGGAAGAAGGGCAAAGGGAAGACGGTTGCGGCCCCTGCTCGCGCTCCGGGCGTCCCTGTTGCTCCGGTTGGACCGAGCAAAGGGAAAGGGAAGGCCCGAGGTTCTCAGCGGTCCAAGGCAAATGATGTCTGCATGCATTGCCAAGGGAAAGGGCATTGGAAGAGGGAGTGCCCACAACTCCTCTCCAACCTAGGTGTGTTTGTGGTTGAAGTTAATATGATTACTAATTCTGCTTCATGGGTATTGGATACCGGGTGTGGTGCTCACATCTGCAATGATTTGCAGGCACTGCAAAGAAGCAGAAGGCTAACCAAGGATGAGATGATCCTGAGGCTAGGCGATAGCAAGGCCGTTGCTGCGGTGGCCGTAGGATCACTAGAGTTAGCCATTAGTAGTCACGTTAGGATTATACTGAACGACTGTTTCTATGTACCTAGCATGATTAAAAATATTGTTTCCATCCCGGTCCTTGATAAGGAGGGATATGAATTTACCATCAATAAAAACGGTTTTTTCATTATCAAAGATGGTATTTTTCATTTGCTTGGTACATTGGTCAACGGTCTGTACATACTTCAACGGTCTAATTGGATTATGACTGCAGAACACAAACGAAAACGTGATGATCATAATAACGCACAGATATGGCATGCGAGGTTAGGTCATATCTCTAAAGATAGGATAAAAAGGTTGGTGGACTCAAAGAGTTTAGAAATAGACGATTTGGACAACCTACCAACCTGCGAATCCTGTCTAAAGGGAAAGATGACCAAGAAACCCTTTGTTGGACAAAGTACGCTAGCCAGTGGTCTGTTGGATTTGATCCATACAGATGTCTGTGGTCCACTAAATACTCAGGCTAGAGGTGGGTACTCGTACTTCATAACCTTTACCGATGATCACTCACGGTATGGTTATGTTTACCTCAAGAACACTGCGTTTCGCGAGACAAAAACCTTTTGCTCGGAGGGATCATAGAAATAATACCCCGCAGTTTCTTTCGGATAGCCGATAAACCTGCATAAACTAGACCTCGAGTCCAGTTTATCTCCCACTAATCTCTTGACATATGCGGGGCAACCCCACACCTTCAAGTATTTGTAGGAGGCAGGCTTGCCATGCCATATCTCATATGGCGTCTGGGATACCCTTTTAGATGGCGCCAAGTTCAAAACTTTGGCCGCCGTCTCAAGAGCGTATCCCCAGAAGGAAAGGGGTAGTTCGGTAAAACTCATCATGGATCGGACCATGTCCAACAAGGTCCGATTCCTCCTTTCAGACACACCATTAAGCTGCGGTGTTCCAGGAGGGGTCCACTGAGAGAGAATCCCATTCTCTTTTAAATAATCAGTAAACTCACCACTCAAATACTCTCCACCTCGGTCCGACCGAAGGGCTTTGATCTTTCGACCGGTTTGGTTCTCTACTTCAAGTCTGTATTCCTTAAACCTTCCAAAGGCTTCAGACTTGTACCTCATTACCATGGATAACAACTCGTGCAGTTGGGCCACGCATTGGATGGTGGTCATGAAACCAACTGATTAAGAGTTGAGAAGAGACATCGATACACGCTATCAATTAACGCAATCGACGTCTCTTATGTTCTAACTTGAATCCATCAAGAAGAACAAAGTAGAGATCTTGGAGAGTATAAGAGGGGATGGACGAATTCTAGAGAGAATTTTGGGAGATGAGAGTTGTAGAGATTAGTAGGTGTGTGTGTGTGTGTGTGTGTGTTTTTGAGTATTTATAGAAGATGGAATTTCCTATTCCTTCTCAAACTCTTCTAAAGAGACACACTTTGACTAGGATTTTGACCTAGTCAAATCCTAGTCAAACTAGGCTTTGATTAAGTCAAATTAATCATGGCCCTTCATCTCATCAATTCCTTGATTAAATCTTGTCCATCCATTTTGATGAGTTTTATGGAATGGCTTTATTTAATTCTAAATTAAATAATTTCATGGACTTTATATTAAAATCCTATTTAATATACAAGCCCATTAATTTAATTAATGGAATGGACTTTATTTAATTCTAAATTAAATAGTCCCATGAACTTTATATTAAATCCTATTTAATATGCCAAGCCCATTAATTCACCCTTTTAATCTAATTAAAAGGGAAGCCCATGCTTTATAAAATCCATAAATCTAATTTATGAACTCAAGCCCAATTATTCCAAATAATCTATCGAGGCTTGAATCTCTAAAAAGTATAATTTAATTCCATCAAATTAAACCTTCTCCCAGACTTAATTCCCTTTCATTTGGTGTAGCGGGTGTGACTCTTTAGGTTCACCTTTCAGCTAGACTTGGACCTACTTCTTGTTATTTTCATAACCAAAGTAGTCCATTACCATGGGTGGGCATTTAGCAACGGTCCATGGCACTAGAGACTAGGTGGATATGTGGTGTGAACATTTAGGCTCCGAGTTACATGCAGGTACGGTCCACCGTCGCTCGATACGTACGGGTACAGTCCTACTGTCGCCAGTCTCCCGGCCTTTAGTCTAGGGCATGGAATTGGGCATCGGTTCCCATCCTTGACTAGGCAACTATGCATAATGCTCGAGATAGGATTAACTCGACGTAGGAAATCCTTTCCCACTACATCAAGTGCTACGGCCATAGACTTTGTGAGTCTAAACCATCTCCGTGCGCATAGGAGATCTCGTTGTCATACACCGTTCTTACATACTCCGACTACACTGGACGAGGTTTTGATGACCATGTAATATAAACCGGTCAAATTTCACCATATCCAAGATACAGCCTTAGTATGTAGGGGACTGTCGTGATCCTTAAGTCCGAGTACTAATCCCGTACTATCGGAACCGGGAATACGAGTCATACCGACCAAGCCCGAGTGGCTTCCATATGACGATTCCCGCGAGTCACCTTAGTCGGCCGCTCCCCAGCAGGCCGACCCACTAACACTGCTTAGACGATCCTCGTCACCCGTCGATGAAACACGACAGCAGATGCTTAGTACAAGTCTCAAGGGGATTCTCGATGCCCTGTCTCGAGATTCCTTTGGCTTGGAGTATTTCAGACCGATTCGGCGAAACTGATTTCCTGAACCTACCTCCAAGCGTAGTTCCAATTTTCCAAAATGTTATTTCAGTCTGTGGGCGTTTGTTGTGACAAGCAGTAAGTACAACAAACTCATGCCTATGAATCCTTACTACATTCATTAACATAATATTACTTGTTCACAGATTGACGAATGGTTCTCAGAACAGCCAATACCATTGACTTTCTGGTCACCTATTCTAACAATCTCCCACTTGACCATTAAGTCAATTACCCCCTTTATTCAGAATCCTCTGAGTATGAGTAATCTACGATACCGACTAAGGTATTGTGAGTCCGCTTATATTTCATTGCGAAGCAATACGGTCTAACCATATTACCTCTATCCACCATTGCCTCCTAGAGATGGTGGTTGTCTAAGAATATTTTCATGGATCTTGTGATGAGATCTCGTGCCAATACTCCCATAGTCAAGTTGCCTGCCATATAGGCGAACATGGCTAGGCCGTGCTAGGCGCCACGTCCATCCTATGGACGCAGTTTTCATCAGTGACCACTATTCGATGCACTCGTCATTGGGCCTAACTGCGCATACCTTTGAGACTTACTGGTTTTTCACTTATTCTCTAGAAGCTAGTATCGCTTTAGCCTTCCAAAGCAACTCTCAAGAAACGGTGCACATGAACCTATCCTTAGCCCTTATTCAGGTACTAAGGATCGTTCTTGATTGCTGTCTTCAACCCCTCAGTGCATTACCGATCTCTGTTGAGCCATGAAAGAAGCACTCTCAACATCGGTTCCTATGCACCGAGTAAACATATCAGTTGTTTGCCTAAGGTTAAGACGTAGGGGATACTCAACATCCAAGCCTTCTCATTAGTCCACCGTGACTAAGTCTCGAATGGCTTGATGCTTTATTCATAATATCCAAGTTTTCTCATCAGTCTTATCATGACTGAGTCTCGAACAACTTGTCCCTTCACATATTTGAGTTTTCTCATCAGTCTACTATGACTGAGTTTTTTTTTTTCTTTTGAAAAGCTCAATTCACGATATGTATATGGGAACCCTAAAATGTCATGGAGAATTTTCGTGAGTTACAATTGTTAGAATAGGTGACCAGAAAGCCAATTGGATTGGCGGTTTTGAGAACTATTCGTCAATCTTTATTAATACAATATTATCCTGATGAATAGGTGACCAGAAAGCCAATTGAATTGGCAGTTTTGGGAACTATTCGTCAATCTTTATTAATATAATATTATCCTGATGAATAGAGTAAGTATTCATCACTGGCACTGTGTTTGTTGTGCTTACTACTTACGTTGAACGGCGTTTCAACGTCACAACAAATGCCCACAGACCAATTCGATAACCCATGTAGTTTGGTTGCGCATTGGATGGCGGCTATGAAACCAACTTCTAAGGGTTGGTCTGAAACATTCCAAGTCGAGGACCTCGAGACTGGGCATCGAGTGTCCTATTGAGACTTGCACTAAGTATTGCATTCACTGGGTGAGTGCCGAGTTTCATCGGTGACAGACGAAGGTCGTCTATGCAATTTTAGTGGGTTAGTTGACAAGGTGGTCGACTGACTGAAGTGACTCGCGAGAATCATCATATGAAAGCTTTGGAGGCTTGGTCGGTATAACTGGAATTCCCGGTTCCGATAGTACGGGATTAGTCCTCGGACTTGAGGAATCATGGCAGTCACATGTATTATGAAGACTGTATCTTGGATCTGGCGAGAGGTGATCATTCTGTTAGATGGTCATTATAAGCCTTGCCCAGTGCAGTTGGAGTATGTAGCGAGGACGGTGGATTCCATGATAGGATCTGTTCCCTGTCAGTACATGACGGTGATGTCTCCTATGCACTCTGAGATGGTTTAGACTCTGAAAGTCTATGGCCATAGCAATTGATTGAGTAGGAAAGGGTTTCGTACGTCGATCGATAGAGTAAACGCATCTCGGGTATGAAGCATAGTTGCCTAGTCAAGGATGGGAACCGACGCCCAATTCCATACCCTAGACTGAGGTCGGGAGACGGTCGACAGTAGGACGATACCCGTACGGAATCGGCGCCTAAATGTTCATGCCAACATTCACCTAGTCTCTAGTGCCGTGGACCGTTGCTAGACGGCCACCCATGGTGATAGGCTCCTGTTGGACACGAGCCAAGTCTAGCTGAGGGTGAATCTAAAGGGTCACACACAAATCACCGAGGAGGTGAAGGAATTGACTTGGAGTCAATCTTAGAGGATGATAAGTAATTGGATTACTTAAGGGATTGTCCATTGGATGGACGGGCCGATACTGTATCGGGCCCTCGTCTAATTGGTAAATAGGATTTATTGATTAATATGGAAAGTTGATATATTGGATCTTTTAATTGGATTAAAAGATCAACGGGAATTATTTAAGTGGAGATTAAATTAAATTGGATTTAATTTTTTTGGGGTTCGTCGTAATTGGATCATGGTAGAACCCGGTCCGTTAAATTTTGACCCGAGAGGTGTGTTAATTCCATTTATGGAATAGGAAGAAGTTGGACTTCTTCCCTAAATAAGTATGGCCGAAAATTGCCACCTTGGAGGGAGCAAAAATCAGCCATGTTGGATGCTAGGTGTTAGTTGACTTATCTCTTTTGGTAAGAGACAAATCAACTCCAATCAAGCCCTTCCCTTTTGGTATGATTTGATCATACCTTAAAAGTTGGTAGGCTTGATTAAAGAATTGATGGTGATTGATTGGGATGTATCTAGACATCCTTAGATGAACCTAGACACATTCCAATAATCACATTAATTATGTATATATATGATATACTAACACCTATTGATGATGAATTTCATTATTCATCTTTTTCTAGGAAAAAGATGAAAACTCTCCATACACACTCTCTCTCTCTACTCTTTAAATCCTCTTTGTTGCTTCATTGATCTAGGATCAATTGAAGAACAAAACTAAGATCAAGAAGGATCAGTAATTTGATAGTGTAATCTCTTCTTTGATTTCATCCTCTAGATCCGTTTTTTCTATCAAGAAAAACGAGATCTCTCCCGGTGTGGTGTGGACTACGTTAGAGGGTCTCTACGTTGGGACCTCGCGTGGACGAACGTCGGGGGAATCAATGCGTGTAGCAGATCAAAATACAAAATCAAGAAAGGTATTCCGATTTATATTTATGCTCTTGGTTTCTTCTTTATTCAATAGCCACGAACGCGTATTTATTTTGTATATGTTTATATTCTGCATTTATACACCGATAGCCCGGGAACGTTCAAGGGAACACCCCTTGAACGCGATTTAAATATTTTTATTCCACACGTTCTAATCTCCACCGCGCTTCCGCCGCGTTCCCAGGCCGATCCGCTTTCCTTCAAGTGGTATCAGAGCCCGGATCGGTGTATGTGGCTTATGGATTACATGTTTTATGTGTGCAAGCATGTTCAACGTGTTTAGATCGGCTTTTAAAAGCATGTATTTTATTGCTTTTAATTTTCATAATTATTTGTTGAAATTTGCATGTTTAATTATGTGATTAATCATGGATATTTGGATGATTTTAGAAAATTGGATTTTCTGAAATCTGTGTATTTATTTCAGTTTTTTATATGCATAATTTAATTTAAAAAAAAATTACAGGGGCAGCAGCAGCGGCTGCCGGTCGGCAGTAGGCGGCAGCAGCAGTTTTGGGAACTTTTGCTGCACCCAGGCACGCGCGCGTGCGCTACTGGCTGTGTGCCGCCGAACGGCTGGGTCGTTTTTTTTTCGATGTTTTTCCGGAAAATTTGATTTTCTGGTATTCTGCATATTTTTTTCTGAAATATTTAATTTATGGTTGATTTAATTTTAGTTGAGAATTATTTTTTCCTAAAATTAAATTGCCTAAGATTATTTTGGAAATGGTTTCCAAAAAAAATGTATATGGGTTGTAGGAGGTTTCTAATATCCGTTTTTAATTGCATTCTTGATATGTATTTTTCTGCATTTAATTATGTTATGGGATGATATTAGATATCATTTATTTTATACATGGTTTGTATTTTTTGGAGCATGATTATATTGGATATGTAATTATGTTGTGTTTTGTTAATTGGATTAACAAGGGATGATCACGAAGCCCATTGACCTGTGTACGGTTTTTAAATTCCTTTTGGGTGGGGCCTGCATGCCTCTTGTTTTGGGACAATTATCTCCCACTTTCGCCTCATGATGTTAAGGCTTATCTTTTTTCTTTTATTTCTCATGTATTCCATTTCTCTTGTAATGAGAGTAGTTAGGAATTTTTGGTGAGGTTTTACATTTTATGTATAATAAGGCAAGCCCACGGAGAAAAAGGAGGCCTACGTTGAATGGAGGCCCAAGGTGAGACATCAAGGCGAAACAAATAGAGGACAAGGCCCATTGGCATGACATTGGGTTAATTCGTTGTAATAGTGTAGGACCACCTAGACAGACCATAGACTCACTGCGGGCTCAGTGGGTCGCATAGGTTGGCCTCGTGATCATCCAACAGGGGTATGCTAGATTTACTTGCATCGATGCATTTATTTAAATGCTTTGTAATATTGGATATTTATGCATGCAAAATATTAATATGATGAGGTCTCAGTCAATAATTTCGAACTCTCACTTGGTTGGACCAAGTTAAAATATTAGGCCCATGATGGAGTTGGATCAAAATGGTTTCGATCTGTCCAAGCCTTCCATCCATAGCAATGTTGTGAGGAAGCTACCGCTACCCAAGTGTGGTCTCACAAGTCGTGGCACATTTGGAATAGAGAAAAGTTGCACCGTTGTTGTGAACAAAGTGTTAGAATAGGTGACCATGTAAGCCAATTTTTGGCGGGTATATGTAACCTATGTCTAGACAATTATAGGTGTTTTGATAAATCATTAATGAATAAAGAAGTGAATTTTCATTTGGCATTACTTTGTTTGTGTTCACTTGCACCTATTTTTCCATATCTGTTCACTACGCAAACAGAGCCCACGGACTGAGATTCGATTTCGGGGACTGGGACTACGCTTGGAGGTAGGTCCATGAAATCAGTCTTCCCGAATCAGTCCGGAATCTCCAAGTCAAGGAATCCCGAAAATGGGTACCGGGATTCCATTTGAGACTTGCACTAAGCATCTGCTGTCGTGTTTCATCGACGGGTGACGAGGATCGTCTAAGCAGTGTTAGTGGGTTAGCCTGCTAGGACGCAGCTGACTGAGGTGACTCGTGGGAACCGTCTTACGGAGGACCTTGAGTATGGTCTGCAAGGTATGACGAGTATTCCCGGTTCCAACGGTACAGGTCAAGTCCTTTGACTTGAGGAATTACTGAGTTTACCTGTACATCAGAATGTATCTTAGATATGGTGAGAGATTGCCAGAATTCTCTTTGGTAGTCATAAGCCATGTCTAGTGCAGTCCTGGTGTGCAAAGTGACAGTAGTTTCCAAG